>JASCZW010000801.1:0-389588 GCA_034211315.2 Aedes japonicus | reverse complement strand
TCGATATCAACATCGTTCTCTTTTGAAGATGCGTAGAAATATTTCCAATCGATTGATGCAAAAACTTTGAAAATCTTTGGAGAAATTACTGAGATATTAACGCTCAAAACCTGACCACTTTCGTGACAGTTGCAATGCGATTTTTTTCTTCAAATGGTATCAAGTTCAGAAAACAGGGACGTGGTCCTGCGTTAAAAGGTAAAAATATAAGAATCAAAGCAGATGGTGTAGAGACAGGTTAAGCGTCTTGGTTTAGCTGCTGCGTAAATTATCAATAAGTTCGTTAAAAGTCGAAAGATAAACACAAAAATTTTGGTGCTGTATCTTTGTAGTCAGCTGCACTTCATGAACCTTATGTGGTGCAAATGCAACTACACTGAACAATCATTTTCGTTAATTAGATTTCACTCGTTTCGGAAACATGAAATACGTACATAGAACAAATGTCTCATATATTGTACGAAACATCCATATTGATTTTTAGCTGGTGAAATGCTATACCTTTTCGTATCATATCTGGGATGGGCGGGAATAATTTATTTCTCCCAAAATAACAAGGGTTTTCGAGAGTTAGAGCTTCATACTCATTATTCAAGTATCTTCTCACGAGTCACCGTAACCTAGTGAGATCAACTCTTTCCAACCATAGGTTTCAGTAACAACTCTATCAAAATACAGGATCGAATCCCACATCAGAAGTATTAAAAAAACGCTGAATAACTGCACGTGAAGGCCCTTTTTTTCAATTACATTTCAAGTCGATTTAGTAGATCTGTCAGTCATTCGTTCAACCAGAGAGACGTTTCTTTTGAATGTGTTACAAAATATTCGAAGCGCTTTATATTGTTTTTGTACAATGAACGAATGTTCTTTCTGTTTTAACAAATTCTTCGTGCTTTTGAAAGTTGCGCGTGTGCCATTAATTGCGAAGATGTCTTCATAAATATAACAAATCAGGTTCGTTGCAGAAATCAACGGATGATTTCAGTTAGTTCTACCTTCGATTTCATAATATACACTCAAATTTATTTTCAGTGTGAGAAGATTTGAGGATGACTCGGTTTATGGGGACTGATTGTTATATTACATTAGTGCTTGTTCAGAGGATATTAGGTTGTCAACATTTATGTAAGCAATATCTGTGCTAGAAAGGTTGCACTTAGATCCATTTTCACATTCAAAGGAAAGAAGAACCGCTGCTTGTTTGGTCTTGTCTGTAGAAACAGTTAAAAATAGAACAGCACCTATGGCGGGCTTTGTGGACTAAGATGACACTCTAGAGTTAGAAGCTGACCTGGTGAGATTGTTCCTTTATACTTATTGGTTTTACAACCTAATACTGTTCAAAACTGTGCTAACATCGGAAACTATACCATCCCTATGTACCCACCCAGCAAAATAAATGTGAACCTGTTCATTTCACTCGTTCAAGTGGTATGAATCCTAGATTATTCTCTTCAAAACCAGACACTCTATGAAGACGTATGAGAGTCCCTAGTTACTAGCAGCATAATATTTTTCCTGAAACAAAGAAGATGACCGAGGCCAGCAATGGAAGTCTTCATGATTATCTAATCACACTGTTGATTGGACAGCTGTTTATTCCCAAACAGTTTTACATGAGTAATCGGAATAAGAGTGATGACATAAGTCAAGTGATAGATCCTAGTATGAAATGTATGAAACATTCCCTTTCCAACGCAACGTAATGCAACGCAAAATAGAAACAAGAACAAGAAGAAGGTAAACATTGTCCTTTTAACAACAAGAGTCACCGTAATATGTAACGAGAATAGATCATCATTCTCATCACCCACTAGTTGACTCATTGTGTAATTTCTCATTCTGATCAACAATCAACAACAAATTGAAATTGCTTGAAATGACGATTCCATATGCAACAAAACTCTTTGCTGCAGAATGTATGCAAATTAAACCATCCAAAAGAGCTAATACCAACGACACCTCTGATTTTGAGTAAACGTACTGTACCGTTGACAACTCTGGATTACTAAAAATATACATATATGTAATTGAAGAATAAAAGAAGCTCAGGGGCTTCTGGGAATTAAACTCCCATCAAGATCAGAGTGATGCAACATCATAACGCAAAATTTGACACTCGTCAACAGAATGAAATCAGAGTAACATCCTCGGTGTAGACCTCTTTACATAAAAGTCACGCCTTAATCATAAAGCGTTTTGCATAAAACTCACGCATTTCATCTTCGAGCTAAGCTTGCATGGCCTACCACGGTGTCTCTGACAATATTATCGTAAAAAAATCATTATCCATGAAGACACACCTTATGAAATCTTTGGGGCTCCTTGGCTTCTCAACGTCCTCCTCCGTGAAGGTTAATGTTAAAATGTTCTATAAGATGACGTTGGGTCGGATGGAGACTTTGTTGATAAAACATTCTGTGTTATGGGAAATTATAGTAATGAAATCACAAAGATTTGAGAATGCGTTGTGGGGAATAATAGTAATGAAATTAGAAAGACTTGAAAATGAAATTAATTTGATCTTATTTTAAAACTTAAATCCATAACTTATATTTTCAATCTTATCTAATTTACCAGTCGATTTTTTTTCAATTCAATATACTACTCATATGTTTATATTTGCCTGAATTAAATTCGTAAAAAGAATGGCAAGTTCGGTAAAATATGAGTTAAAACTCCGTTCCCGTTCTACATTTGCACTGAAGGACACAACCAAAGCTTTTGTTTGGTGGATGTTTTAATGTTGTCATATTTTTACTATAATGTTTTCTTTCACAACCACCGTGCGTCACATGAAGCGTACATTATGTGGAGGCGAAACATCTCGCACTCAGCCAATCTTAATTTATGCCACTAAATTTGTGCGTCATTTTCATCTGCAGTATC
Organism: Aedes japonicus; assembly: GCA_034211315.2. Classification (NCBI taxonomy): domain Eukaryota; kingdom Metazoa; phylum Arthropoda; class Insecta; order Diptera; family Culicidae; genus Aedes; species Aedes japonicus. Next base: position 386,696 of record JASCZW010000801.1, on the reverse strand, counting down.
CTTTTGACAAAAGATAATGTAAGGAGCAATGCTTGAATTTCCACAGAAGTCCCAATTTTCCGCTGTTTTGCTTGGCCCTGCCGAGCAATGTTCACATAATAAATGGGTCTATTGGGACTTAATTTGAAGTAACGCACATGGTGGCAATTTACAACGAGTCTTCTAATTCATTCGTAGAATTATGTTACTTGTCGTCTTCATGCTTCAGTTGCCTCCGACGAACATTACGAGATGAAAATCTTGTTTGCCTCTTGGGCGTTCATGGTTCGAGTATGTTACGTTATTCGGTAGGCTTGGTTTGAAATGAAACGATTGCTCTGGTCATATTCCATGTTTTTAAAGGGTTAAATGTCATTTAAAAAAGCAATATGAAAAGAAACACGTATATGTGTTATTTTGATCAATACAATTTAATAGAACGGGTTCCTAAATTTCTTATTTGCAACTGCAAAACGAAGAGTATCATAAATTTATTATTAGTTATAATATTGTTGAAAAAAAATTTTATTCTAGAAAATGTGAGCTGTTTCGTGGGATACCTGTAACTATAAATGAGAAGAAAGATTAGTATTTTCCATTTAATTCATTTAATTATATGTTTTTCCAATTAATTCCAACTTCCATTATTGCCTATCTTGACAGATACGCGTATTTCATCTACAATCTGCAGACTCCTTCAGTGTCGTGTACTATGTCTACAGTCGAGTTATTAGCACACGACGCTGAAGAATTGTAGACGAAAAACGCGTATCTGTTAAGATAAGCAATAATGGTAGTTGGAATTAAATGGAAAAACATATTTTTTATTATTGATATGCTGGTTTGAATGCAAATTCAAATTTTTGGTCAAAAACTTCTGTTCTATGCCTTACCTTCTTGGGATTCTGATTCGGCGATTCAGAGTGTATTGAATTTTTTTTTAGATTTTTAAGATTCGTGCACACATTTTCCCTTTTTTAACATTTTGTAACCGTTCGGAAAATTCTCACGAGGTCTTTAAAAAAAAGGTGGCTTTAGCGCTACTACTGCAGGCAGGAGGCAACCTTTCGGTTGGAATCTTCCCCACCTTTCTGAGACAGTTACCTCAGGGACTCGTGAACGGCTTTTTGCTTCAAGGCTCAAACACTATCTAAAGAACCAAACCCCAATTTAAACTTGCCCAATTCGAATGAGCTAACCGGAACGGAAGAAGAAAAGCCTGGTTCTGGGAAAAAACAACGGAACGGAAAACAAAAACGGATTTCAGGAAGAATCAATTCTATCGACACTGTCCAAAACGAAAATAAATTTTTACTCAGTACTTCGAATCATAACATAATCCTGTAAATTTATTTCCCGGTTATTCACTACTCATTCGGGTTGGATAGAATATTCGGTTACGGGAAAACAAAAAAAGTCACTAAAGTCACTATTTTTCGGAAAATGGTCACTAAAGTCACTATTTTTCGGAAAATGGTCACTAAAGTCACTATTTTCGCACTGCCGAATGTAAAACGTTTTAAAAAATCACTTGTTCATATTGTACAATAGTCAACCAAATTTGGTGATCTGGCCATACTTCATAAAAGTCGAGAAGTAAAAACTAGATGCCCTGGTGAACGATGTCCTGCCTCTACCTCAATTGAATTTGTCCAAACGCACGTGGTCCCATAGTATAACATCTTTCATTGTGTTAACAATGTTCCAGCTAGGTATTTCATAATAATTTTTCATATTTCTATACAAGTAAACCTAGTGAAGACCATGACGAATCGAACGGGATAGGAGTGAAAACTTAAAACGTTTATCCAATGTACAAATAAAATGTCCCATGAAGAAACTACATACAAGAATCAAGCCATATTTGATTTACACTCACTTTTTTTCAAAACTATTTTGTTCGATTTAGTTTTTTTTTTTTTCAAAAGTGGACTACCCTTTCGGTATCCAAAAGTCGAGAAAGTGGGTACGAATTGAAAAATCAGGCAAAGGGCCTATTTTCGGTTATTCACGTAGTAATTCTGAATCTAGATTTGATTGTTCTTATCCCGTCAGTAAAGCAAACTCAATTTCATCATAGATGAAATCGGGATACACTGAAATTCGACCAGTTCATACAAGCGTAATGATTTAAAGTTCCATTAAAACTCGTACACTAGAATTTTATATTTTGCTGAAATTTCTGAGACAAATAATCTTAGTAATTTATACAGCTTATTCTGACTTTGCTTGACTGCTGTTAAACCGACCATGTTTGTGCAAAGTTGTAAAACTTGTTCAGTAGAAATTGATCTAAGAATTTTTGATAAAGTTTACAAACTATTGTTAAGCATATTGATCTATTTCAATAATATTTTCTAAGGTTTCTTCTAGAGAGAAAAACCATTCATACATCTAATGTACGCTGATCTGGAAAGGTTGATGCAAACCATAGCCGTTCGAGTTTGCAAGCCCAATTTGTGGCATGCGAATACTTCACTTCCAGAAAACAGTCGGTCCAGAGGACTATATTAAGAACTTGCTACCTGGCCTTTCGGGCCTATTTAAACAAGCGATTTCAATAACATAGAAATGATTGAATAAACTAGGAAATATTTTTATAAGATGTGCTGGGTCGTCCAAACTGCCCAGGAAATCAGAACTTAAGATGAACAGTTGTAACAGTAGTTTTTTTTCGCTTTACCATAATATGTAGGTATTCAAATATATTCAATGAATGTCCTGGAAGACCAACTGACACTATGAGATAATCGTGGGATATTCTATGCCAAACAAACTAACTTAACTTTGTATAGCCCTTAGAGCTATTGTTACAATTGTAGACCTTAAATTTTGAAGGACAGTTTGAATGAACTGAAACTAGCAAGGTTATCCTTTGACGTCTGAAGACATTTTAAAATATTAATTGAATTTGTTTGTATATTTATCGTAGCTTCGTATAGCCTAAAAAGCTACGGTTGCTACTGTATATCGAAAGTTCTGAACTCAAGATCAGTTCCCAAGGTATCTCATTATATTCCAAAAGATTCACTTGATTTGGTCAAATACATATTGGTACTTTGCCAAGTCCAATAAAAGCTGGTGATTTTAAGCTACAATTCCAAACTTAAAATCTTCGGCTGTAGATTTTAAGTTTTGAATTCCAGGAAAGTTTGGATAACTAAGAACATCAGAAGATTATCTCATAATGTCTGTTGTTCTTCCAAAATATTCATTTTCGTTACAACTGTTGACCCTATGTTCTCAATGATAGTTTGGATGACCTAGAACATGTCTTATTGCTTTAAAATGTTTGTTTACTTTAAGAATATTTATTTAATATGTTTGAATATTTATTGTAACTTTGTATTACCTAGAATTTACTGTTACAACCTAAAATCTTGAGTTCTGATGATCTTGAATGTTTGGATGACCTAGACCATCCCAAGATTATCTTCTTATGTATTTTAACGTTCGAAAATATTCACTGAATATACTTGAATACGTGACGTTACTTTGTATAGCCCAAAAAACTACTGTTACTACAGTATATTTCAAGTTGCCAAATCCAGGACGGCTTGGATTTTCTAGAGGATCTCAAAGTTATAAAATAATGAGTGTTGCCCTTCGAAAAGATTCATTGAATATGTTTGAATTCCAATATATAGCTCAAACAAATTTTGTTACAACGGTAGATCTTATGTTTTGAACTTAAGTACAGTTTGGAGTACCTAGAATATCCCAAGGTTGCATTGCGCATTATGTCTGTAAGCCTTCCACACTATTCAATCAATATAAATACATATTGTCCCTTTACACACTCCACACACCTAAAGTTACAACTGTAGATCTTGCGTTCTGAACTCAAAGATAGTTTGGATGACTTAGATTATCCCCGTTCATCTCATGGTGTTTTTCTTTACGTTCGAAAATATTAACTACATATGGTTTAACACGTAGCGTAATTTTGTATAGCCCAAAAAGCTATAGTTACTACTGTCGATCTTAAGTTCTGAACTCAAGGTCAGTTTCGATGACAAGAACATCATCAAGTTTTCAAATAATGACTGTTGATTCCAAAAGGTTTATGCAATATGTTTGAATACATATCGGAACCTTCTACAGCTCTAAAAGCTTATGTTACAACTGTAGTTCTGAAGTTCGGAGCTCTGGTTCATTTTGGATAACCTAGAATATTCCAGAAATATAAAAACATATTAAATGTTTATCAACGAGAATTTAATTTTACGTATGCAAATGTACAATTTTCTGAAACAACGCTTTACACTATTAATAAGGCATTTATTTTTTCTTCCTGAACTTCTTCAGCAAGATATGTCAGAAGCAATTCTAGCACAGACCATGCTGGAAGGCATTTCAACCATGCGTATAGACCCATCTTCGCAAAAACGAGTTGCGGACCAAGTGTAGGAGGCCGTGGAGAAAAAAAGTCGCCCAAAAAGTGACTCTGCGCCGCAGTATTATTCATTATTTGCAAACGGGGGTAATCACTTAGTTAATTTTTACTGTACTTATACAACTTATAAAACAAATGTATAAAAGATTAAAAAATACTTAAATTTGGAAAGCACTTTTTAGTCACTATTTGGTCACTATTTTTGTTATTTTAGTCACTAAAGTCACTATTATTTATCCCTAAATCCGCTACCAGCCCTGCACATACCTGAGCAGATTTTTTGGCGGGTTCTTGATGACTTGCTGACTCAATACCGGAGTCGTAGATGGCGACGACGATGCAGATGGCGATCGAATCTTCTATCACGATGACGATGGAGGGGTCGAAACTTGACCGATGTCACTGCTGAAATGGCGTCCAGCGATGGTTGACGAGCTCGGGAAGTATGGCCGAATTACAGATGCAGAGGGAGTGGCGGCTAGACGAAAAGCTTCCGATTTGAAATTCGTCGAGAGCGTCCGAAATTGACCGTCTTCTTCAATATAGGGGCCCACTTTCCCAAGTGACCCGGCTTCGCGAACCTTTCCGCTATGACCGAGTGGGGGCTAGGAAGACTCCTATGTTTCGGGGAGGTCCGGTAACCTTTCCACAAAGTTGTGACGAACAGTGCAAACACGGCAGATTATTGACGACCGTTGGGTGAAACTTCGCATAGTGTCTTGCGATCTTCACTCACTTCCGCCTCACAAAGCGCCTGAGCGCTGGAAATTACCAACGCGAATGACGCGTATTAGTTTTATGTAAGAACTTTAATATGACTTAAGTAAATAATAAAATCGAATAGATATCGCTGTGTAAACCTTCGTAAACCTTAAATAACCAAACAAACAAAAATTAAAAAATCGTTGTTCAACTTCACAAAAAAACACTCTTCCTATTGAGTACTTTTGGTACGTATCTCGAAGAAACAGCGTTTCACTTATTTAGAAAAAAAAAACTTTCAAAACAACGCAATAACTTATGTTCTCCAGCCGGTTGCGAAATGACCGAGCTTAAATCTCCTAGTGACCGAGAAATGTTGATCAAACAATTATCTATTATGCTTAATCAAAACGCCAGCGAAGACTTTTACATCTTTTGGCTTTTTTTTCTTGGTTCGTGAATATGGTTACTTCATAGTTTCATTGTTGCATTTATTATTCTTATAGCATTCCACTTAGCGGAAGCGCAACCGACATGCAACGTAAATTTATAGCGAACCTAACCTTAGCAATTTGTCAAACTTTATATTTGATAAATAATTTGATGTACAGGGTGGCAAAGGTTGAATGTCAGTGGTTCTTGTCACAGTGTATCACTTGTGCAGTTTTGTTTACAGATCTGTGCACATTTTTCATTTAACGTATTTGGACGCAAAATAAGAGTAGGTACATTTGTATTTGAAGAAATTTATACCATGTGAGATCTTGAGCTTCAACACATTGGAGTGAATGAGAGATTTGTCTTTAGCAATATGAAAAGATAAAAGATGTGGGTACGTGTAAAATCAACTAAAGGCATGAAACCCTACATACTTAGAACTTATTAATTTTAGTCAAGACGTAATTCATCTTTGTGAAAGTCAGGGAATGTAAACGGAGATTTTGTGTTAACTTATGTCTTCTGATAGAGGAAAGGCTTGTTAGATGGAACGGCTTGTAAGATGGAACAGCGCCACTTTTGACATTCACAACGACAACACTATCGCGCTGACAAGTGTTAACCTCATTTTTTTACTATTCTTCAATGTTGATTTGCTTTTGGAGTGAATACACTCATTCGATCTAGCTCTTTCAGGTTTCATTGTTCGAAAGTGGTGGAATAATTAATATAGCAATTATTTCTTGTGCTTAGTAAGTGGAAATTTCCTATCGATATCAAAAGGTTAACATTTGTGTTGGCTAGCATTTTTGGTGTTTTTTTTATGATCCAAAGGCATTTCCAAACAAATCGTAAAGTGAAACAACTTCTTTATGTTTTGAGATTATGGCGTCATCTTACAAGGAACACTGTTAGGCTTGTGAGGTAGAACACACTTTTTCTCGTTTTAAAACATATGAAGGATATTTTTTATGTTTGGAAATGCCATGGAATCAACAAAACATGGATTTCATGGACATGGATTTCGAAAATAGGCCATACCTTTTTTATTATTGACTATAAAAAATCAGTTTCTTGGGCAATGTTGGAGCCTTTTGGTTCCTCTTTCGAAAAAGGTCTTTGAATTTGTGAAAAATAAAAATTATACATGTTACAAGCAAAAAACGGATCGTGTTCTATCTTACAAGCCTTTCCTATACACACGGAAGTTTAGTAAAGGTGTGATTGATTGTTTTTTTTTTATCATCTCTCAGGGAACTCTGGGCACCGAAATTCACATAACATTTTGATAGAGTGTAGGAGTGGACAGCAATTTCTGCTAGAACCAAAGATGTGAAAAGAAAGTAAAGGAAGGTCCATTTGAGCACGGTAGGTTGTGAAATTGAATAGCACACAATCTTTTACCAAACGACCTCAGTGCGGGATAGACAAAGGAGGAGAAGGTGTTCCTATAAAAATCTCATTGAAACTTTTTCTACATTCTTCGCTAAATAAATCACGATACTTGAGTGCAAGTAGATTGGTTTTTCTATTGTAAAAACATTTGCTTACGTTTAGTGGCAAATACAACTGAATCTCCCGCGTCAATCCTTTGTTTTCAAGTAGGATTTGTTGTTAAGGGATGAGATTAATAATAGGTTAATATGGTGATGAAATTCAAGTGATAAGTGCTTAACGCAATTATTTACTATTTCATACTTTTACTACAAATTTTATCATTCCATTGGTGATTTAGAAATATATATTAAACAAATTTTTCACAATTATATCCCTTATAAATTTGACATTTGCTTCATATCCTAATTTACTTTTTGTAACTTGATGACCTATTTCAGCCGAACCCAAGAAATTGTATTCGGGGTAGAGATTATGCGAGAAAATGTTAGTTTGGGGTAATGGTTTTCCGGGAGGATAGCATTCAGGGAAATGGGACTCCGGATAATGGCAAAGAGTCGATGCACGATGAGGATGAATCGAAATCAAATGTTGTTTGAGCATCATTACGAAAATAAACCAATAAATCACCATGAAGTTTTCATAAGGGCGAATGTCGCAAACGTAAACAATGGCTTATTCCGCACATTTCTTGAAAATGTAAACTGGCTCAAGTAAACGACCACTTCTATTGTAAAGGGGAACTCCGGTTCTGTACAATCATCGTGGTAATTCACTATGATTAAGTTAGCATTCTCTAGAAATTTGAGGACGAGGCCATTGTTTACGTTTGCGACATTGGCCCTTATGAAAACTTCATGTCGAAATATACTTTTAGACTTCCTGATACATCGTAGGACAAATGGCACAGTGAGTTTAATATGGGAAAAGTTACCTGACAAAACGCGAATTCATCAGACTTCATTTAAACAAGTGAATTTTATGTCATTTTCGTAAGAACCTTGAAATTTGTTAAGTTAAAGTGCAGCGGTTTTCTATTGTAATATAATCACTAGTTTGCGAGAAGCTCAAATTTTAAATTTGAGTTTTGAAATTGTTTCTGACTATCCCATACCTTGCAGTTGCTACTTGGGATCCATCAGGATTTGTTGTTCTTATCATTTCTACCTACTCATTGGCATTGGGGTAAACAGATTTGAGTATCCGGTTGTTCAAGTGATTGATGGATTAGTGTTCTGATGAATGTTTCTTCAAGGACTGTACCGAATGAAATGGGGGTACATATATGTTGTTGATGATGTAGGATAACAGATGTGCTGTTTTGATGATCGGTTGGCCAGCATCGTTATTTACTAGTCAAAATGGTGCCTGTTGGCTTATGGTGGTGCGGTTAAATTGGTAGACTTTATGGATGAGTGTCTATGGTTGGTTCTATATTATCCATATACATGTTAAGGCTTTATGTTTGTATAGCTGGATAAGGTTTGACGTTTATAATTGTGCGTTCCTATTATTATGTGAAAGTCATTAACGGAGCAATTAAAATGAAAGGCTTGAAACATAATAAGTTCAGAAAACGTTTACCTTTAATTTTTGTTTTGAAATTGGAAATATCTCCGCAACATCATGGGATCCCAGTAGTGAACAGCAATTTTGGCAAGAACCAAAGATGAGAAGAGAAAGTATCCATGCGTCTGATAGAGCTCGGCAGGTAATGAAATTGAATTGAAGTAGTTTGAAATTGAGCGTAGGGCTTTTGTTAAGCAGTATTTTGGTATGACTGCAGATCCGCTATTGCTGCCACGAGGTCCATCCCATACTCCTGATGCAAGTCCTTGCGAATACGAAGGAGATGTTCCGGATCCGACGGAAGTCTCTCAGATGCCATGTGCATTCGAATGCATTGATTTTGTAGTAGCAGTTGTTGAATTGCTGGCTGTGATTGATGTTGTTGTTGTTGACGTTGTTGGTTGTTAAAAGGCAGTGGTAGTGCAGTACTATTGGCACGCAATTGTGCTTTCTGAAGCTAATAAGTTTTGGGACCGAGAGTACCGCAATTAGGTGGTCGGTTGTAAAAGATGGTCCGGCAAATTGAGCTTTAGCTGAGGACAGCAGTTCTTTGTCTGAACCCAAAGTTCAGTAGCCTTTTTGTAGAATTTTATTTTGAGCTTTCTCTACGGGTTGCTGTCTGATGATGAGGGAATGTTGTTGTTTTCATCTTTTCCTGCGATGTCTGGACTTATCAGCAGCTTTTTCTTGGAGTTGCAGGCTGTGAAGCTTCATGTCGTATCCTGTGGAGGCCTCCAGCGTTTGTTCCTTCGAGTGCGCCATTCAGAGACAGAAGGCTCATTTTTTAGTGTGGCTTCGGTACGTAGTTTAGTTTGACGTTTAGCCACTCGCAGTCGTTTGCATGAGTTGTTGTTGTTGTTGTTGTTGTTGTTGATGATGATGATGTCATTGTTCTGATGCGGTTTTGTTTTCGATTAGAAGATTGTCAGTTAATTCCTTCAAAATTTCCTGTTGGGTGGGATGACAAGCGATGGATTTGACTTAGAGGCTCAAATTGCCGTCGCCATCCATGAATCTTTATCTAGGATTTCTGATGTTCTGACTCTTGACAAAATTGAGTCAGTGATGTAGTTAATGATTCAGCACTTTCCGATAAAAGGGTCATGCCACTTTACAGGCTTGTAAGCAGTTGGTCTATTAAGCTGTTCATTTTTTGCGACATCATCGAATTTGATCTATCAATGTTGGTTAATGTTTAAGTCGTAAGTGAGTTACACGACTTCATGTCATGGTTTATTGCGGTGCATCCGACTTCGTGGCTTTTGTTGACTATTGTCAGCGTTTATTTTAGTTATTTTAACAATTGATTAAGCTTGTTAAATAATGATAACACAGCGCAGAAATTTTTCAGGTGAGCGGATGGCTTTCAAAAGTTTTTTTTCCCTAGATTATCGAGATTATTAGCCCTGGGCTGGTGACTTTGGTATGAGAGGTATGGATGTTAACCACTACGCCCGGACCGCTCCCCCAATCAGAAGTTCATCCTGATATGCAGCATTTTTCACACATCGGTTTCCTTGAGTAGAATTTCCTAACAATCGGCAAAAATGGCAACCACAGATTGAGAAATGATTTTTTCTCGGGTCCTTCGTACTCCTTGGAATAGAGTCTCGACCAGTGGATTTCAACAAAATTGAATCTAAGTTATAACAATATTTGTAACACATAAAAAATGCTCTTCAATAGAAACTATGAAAGTCCTTTAGAACACTAAATTGAAAGACGGTAAAGTGCTGATTGCAATAGGTAAGCTTTAAGTGGCAAAAAGATGACGACTCGATAAAGAGTTAAACATGTTTTCAAATCTAGATACTTTCATGCAATAGTTCAAACAATTAAATGCTTATCCACAATCATACGTAACGTTTATGGTAAACCAAGCCTCATATTGCATATTTCAAATCAATCAACATTTTGCGTTTCAAACCCGTCAATTCAAAGGCATCTTCTATCATTTGCGAGCCCAGTTCTGCGGCACAGTCGGACAAAAAAATAAACAAATTCCATTTTCCCATAATGGCTCAATGAATATTTATTGTCTCCAGTTGCATGCAACTCACGCAGCCACTGAATGTGATAAGTACAGCGGTAATCGAATCCAACCAACAATTATGAAGAAATAATTTGACGCGATCGGTTGAGAAAGATATACGCGAAAATTTGAGCAGCACAAACAGAGCTCCTCGTCTGCAAGTGTGGTTGTGCTCGTGACATCTCAATTAGCGTTGATGTAATGAGCCGCGAATAATTTCATAAAGCCGTCATGCAGAGCTGTTCACATTATTATTACTACGGCAAAATTAATTTCATGTACTCTCTCAGGCTGATGGTTGGAATGCAGAGAACCAGTTTAATTCCCAGCCCGAAGCATGTTGGTTAACGTAGCAAAATGATGTTCCTTTCCGTGAAAGTTTGACCATTTAATTATGTTAAGTGGGCCGCGTTTGAAATTGCATGATGTATGTACATTTGCTTATGACCTATGGATGTTCGGCGAAACCGAGTGAGTTTTGTTATTCCACCATAAGGTGGAACTTTTATGGCTACGTTAAATATTATAATAAAGTTGTATGTATGGAACTGCTAGAGGTTACCGTTGGAGTATGGAATGAACAAATAGTGAATATGATTGTTTTATCAAGGTTAAATATATATGAAACCCTGTGCAGACCAAGGAGACGATTCTTCTTCTATTAATTCAATTCGCTCATGGACGCTTTCTTGGAGGTATTTCAATACAAAATAAATTGCTACTGCTATAGGTCACTTTTAAATCCTTGCAGATCTTTGCATTTTTATACCAATTAAAGCATTACAGATTCTTCTCAGAATGTCTACACCCTTTTAACATGTTTCCGAAATTGCCTTACTGATTTAATTTGGCATAAAACACATCAAACCAATCAAAGTAAGGAAAAACTGTGCTTTGGTGGGAGTGGATCTTTTATTTCACAAAACAATTTGACCCACTCCTCTTTGTTAGTAGCCAGTTTGACCAACTTTTTATGGCGTTAATAGATAGTATTTCAAGTAGTTTTGAGCCAATTTTTACTGTTACCTATACTCGAGAGGATTTTTCTTTATCAGCTTAAAATTTTGGACGAAGGTTCACAGATTTATATGAAACTTTGTTGGTGCATAGAGTTTAGAGGATACATGAACGAATATACTTGAAAAAAATCAGGATTGCCAGTTTTTCCGAAAAACACTTGTTGTGATCTTCTATCTTGTCCAAACATAACTGTTTTCAAAAATTCATTACTCAAGAACGGGGCATCGCCCAACTTTTTTTCCCCGAAATAGCGACATGGATTTATCTATCGGCCTAACGATTCGATGCATGCATAATTATTGATTACCAATTAATTACAGGTGGGCGGGATATATTTTGTTCTCGTTTCATTTCGCGGTCCTTGTAGGGGCTCAGGTTCCACATGTACTGTACACGACAAGATCTTAAATTCAGTTTCTGAAATGAATTTTCAACAATAGAATCTAACTGAGCCAAAATGCATGTATACTGCTCTGATTGGCAGCAACCTTTTGAAATTATCATCAACAGATATTTGAAAAGTTATAGAACAAAAACGAAATAGACTTATGCAGCAAGTGAAATAAATGGACTGAAATTTGATTTAATATATGGTAGAATAAACGTTTTTAAAATTTCTGACAGTTATATAAGAGCATAAAGTTTAAAATATACTTATGACTCTTTGTGATTTCGGATGTATTGAAATTAGTTGAATGTAAGTTTTACAATGAACATTATGCTACAAAGCTGCTAACTTTATTAAAGGGTGAACGGAATCGAATTGCGACACACATAAAAATTCGGCAAAATTCGCCCGTTCAAACAATCAGCTTCAAATATTCAGGGAGTAAAATAAAACATGTTATAAATGTTTTCCCATATTTGTTTTAGTTAATTTCAATTTTATATCCATATGCACGAACCTTCTTCTTTACACTACTCATAAGGTCCTGTACAACATTTGGACCAACTTTTTTTGCGTGACAATTCATTTTTTCTTCATATCTTCCTCTGATTTCACTTCCTTAGGATACTTCTAAAGTGCCTGCTTCATGAAGGCCCAGTACTTTTCAATTGGCCGCAGTTCTGGTGCGTTCGGGAGGTTGAGATGCTTCGGCACGAAATTGACCTCCTTGTACCACTCCAAAACCTCGAGGCACGACGCTAGATCCGGCCAGAAAATCGTAGGACCATCGTGTGACCTCAGAAGAGGAAGTAGACGCTTATGGAGGCATTCCTTTAGGTACACCTGCCCATTGACCGTTCCAGTTGTCACAAATGGAGTGCTCCGCTTTCCATACGAGCAAATTGCTTGCCAAATCATATATTTTTGGCCAAACTTTGACATCTTCTGCTTTCTAGCGTCCTCAGAAACATCGTATTTATGATGAGCTGTGAAAAACTGTAGCCTCGGAAGCTTTTTGAACGCCTGCGTAAAACGTCTCGTATATTGCATAATAAAGGGAAAAAAACCTGAGATTGGAGGTTCAATCCCTATAGGAGTGCACTTACTGAGCACAATAAAGAAATAAAAAAACCAAACAAAGATCCTGGGTTCTAACGTGTGAAAAAATAAGCAATACTCTGGAAGTCCCAAGATTTCAGAGGGCTCTTGCAAAGGATCATACGATAAAACTTGAACATCTGATAAGGGAGGATGGAGATTTTACAAAAACTCCAAGTGAAACGTTAAAGTTGATTACACTAGTCGGCAGTGTTTCACTCCCTTCAAGTATATATGTTGAATTTTAAAGATTTTGCCACGCTGAATTCAAATGCTCAGAAATGCTGTAACACGTCCAGTTTTTGAGAAAAATGTGATTAAAATTCACAAAAACACGTATTTCCGTAGTAATATGATCTATCTCATCAACAACCAGAATATTGGCTCTGCCCTTTGCAAGTTGTACTTGGATTTTATGGAATGGACCTCCCTGAATCCATTCATGAACACAGATTTTTCGTTACACGTAATATTAATGAAATAAACCGGGATTTCATTCACAAAATTACGAATTTTCATAAAAATCACATCATAATCGTTACTCCTCGCATGGAGAATATATAACATAACAATTAATGTATAAAAATCAAGTTTTTTTATTTTGAAAACATGAATTTCAGCTCCGCCCTTTGAATGTTGGGTTTGGATTTTATGAAATGGACATCCCTGAATCCATTCGTGGACACAGATTTTTCGTTACACGTAAGATTGATGAAATAAACCGGGTCATGTGAATTTTAGAGGGAAAATACAGAGAAAAATAAGCATCTTGATTTTGAAGAAATTTGCGGACTTTTCCCGGAATACGTTTCATCAACCGGCGCACATTATTCTCATCTATCGTTTTAGAACTCTTATTCCACTTGATTCTCAGTTCATTGATACTTTTGACGACACTGCCATTCACCTTCAGCTTCCTCTTCATAATAGGCCAAAATCTCTCTATCGGTCTGATCTGTGTACAGTTTGGTGGATTGAGTTCTTTGGGTATAAACTGATTCCCGTTGGTTTCATACCACTGTTGCACTGCTTTACTGTAATGACAGCTTGCAAGATCTGGCCAAAACATGACAGGTTCATTGTGGGATCTGATGAATGGCAATATTCGCTTTTGGGGACATTCCGTTCTGTACAGCTCTGAATTAAATGTCATTTCAGTGATGGAAACCTTGGTCTTCCTACCGCAACTAAAGATGCCATTTCAAATCATGTATTTACGTGCACATTTATCTGTAAACACAAACTTGAATTTGGCAAGAACATCTCCCCTAGTCGTAGCCAAGTAAAATTTTGCTATCCCGGTAGCTGCTGAAATCTGCCTTTACACAGGATTCATCTTCCATGAGCAGACAGCCATCGAATTTTGTCAACCCCTAATCATACAGTTTTCTGGCATGGATTCTGGCCACATTGTTCAGCATTTGATTCCTATTTTGGTTGTCTACAGGCATGGTAGGACTTGAAGCCTTCCTGAAGACGAATCCGTTGCACGGTACTGCGTGCGGCGCGAAACCTGTTGGCCAAATCGCGGTCGGAGATGTTGAGGTTTGGTTGATTAATTTTTTATTTATTTTTTACAACATCTTCGACACAAAAGTCGCACAGACTGGTTAATCGACACTCTCAATTCTATATTTAAAAACTACTTTGCTAACATTAAAATCGAAACAGTCACACACTTCATTGAAACGTCTACAACATAAATCCAGTGGATTGTTCAGGCCGTAATTCGTTCGATGGCTGGGGATCCACAGCAGTTGCCGACTTCGGAGCTGACGAGTAGGTACATAAAACCTCATATTTTCGAGAAGGCTGCTACAGTCGATGTTGCACTTAAGCACGTCGAAAATGAACAACCTTTGCAGCATCACTCGACGACTCACCAGCGGTTGTAAATCAAGGAGTGCGCATCGATGTTCGTATGGCGGTAGGTTCACTGGGTCGTTCCATGGCAGGCCACGTAGAGCATACCTTATGAAGCGCTTCTGGACTCTCTCAATGCGAGCTATATGGACGGCATGATACGGAGCCCAAACCTGCACTCCATATTTAAGTACACTGCGAACTAAAGCACAGAACAGAGCCTTCAGCGCATGCACGTCATTGAAATGGGCTGTGTTCCGGCGTAGGAAACCTAGCATCGCATTGGCTTTCGCAGTTGTCACTGAGCTGTGTTCGTTTAAACGAAGTTTACTATCAAGTATGACGCCAAGATCCTTGATCGACGTGACTCTTTCTAATGGCAAGTTGTTCAGCCCGTAGTCAAAAGATACAGTAGTCCGACATCGAGTGAACGTCATTATTTTACATTTCGCAGCATTCATTTGCATTCCGTTCATTTTGCACCAAGTTGAAACACGTTCAATATCAGCTTGCAGTGCACCGCAATCCACAAGCGACTTAATCACGCGAAACAGCTTTAAGTCATCTGCATAGAGCAGTTTCCCAGACTTGAGGCTATCACACATATCATTTATAAAGAGTACGAATATCAGAGGACCAAGATGACTGCCCTGCGGGACGCCGGAAGGAATATCAAATACATTCGACCTTGCATCGTGCACTTTGACAAAAGCTTTGCGCGCAGACAGATATGATTTCAGCCATTGAATGATCCAAGAAGGTAGTCCCAGGCGGTTCAATTTTTCAATTGCCAATACGTGAGGTACCTTGTCAAACGCTTTTGAGAAGTCAACTTAAATTGCGTCAACCTGACATCGCTTTTCCAGCTCATTGGTCACACTGTGGGTGTATGTCATGAGGTTCGACGATGTTGACCGCTTTTTTACGAATCCATGTTGATGCTCGGATATCACAGGTTGCAAGGCAGGATACAGCACGTCGTGCAATAGACTCTCAAAAACTTTCGCTAGGCAGTTCAAAATAGATATCGGAATAATTAGATAATTCTCCACGCAATGTGTGTTCCAGACTTGTGGATTGGAATTATTGATGCCAGTTTCCAAGCATCCGGAAATACTCCTTCGATCAAGGATCGGTTGAAAATCGCTGCGACGGGAACAGACAGCGACTGAGCACATTCTTTGACAAAGACGGGCGGAATGAGATCGGGACCAGGACCTTTAGATGAATCGACAGCGTAATGACTTCGTTCCGCAGTTGACGGTTGAC
Source organism: Aedes japonicus (assembly GCA_034211315.2). Lineage (NCBI taxonomy): Eukaryota > Metazoa > Arthropoda > Insecta > Diptera > Culicidae > Aedes > Aedes japonicus. The sequence goes on along the minus strand of JASCZW010000801.1, from coordinate 370,547 downwards.
AGTACCCACCTGACGCTTTCTTTGAGGCTTGCTATCCGTCGACACACGGTATTACGGGGAAAACCAACACTTTAGCAAGTTTTGGCACAGACCACGAAGGTTTTGCCAAATGATTGCGCACAATTATTTTTCTTCTTTCTTCTTCCATTTTGTATTACACATAAGATGTCCTAGTTTACCAATCCGATCACTAGGGTCGCTGTAAGAATCAAAAATGTTTGTTCCAATACTAAATAGACCACACCTTATTTAAGAACAGATGTCTGTTTCTGATGTTTCTGTCTAACGAACCCGCACCCGCGTTATGTGCATCCAAGTAGACTTAAATGTATATTTTTAAAGAGTCGTAAGCAACTCTAAGTTTGAACTTAATTACATATAGCATTTTTAGGCAGTATCCAAGCCATATAAGGGTTTCAGTATCATTTCTTAAGAACTCTGCTTGAAAGAACCATACAAGATCTAACATTCAACACGTTCTTTAAAATCTAAAAATATGGGGATCTATTAGAACGCAATAAGTTTCAAGTGATCATATAAAACGAGAAACTTAAAATAACGTCTTTAATAGTGAAATTTACCCCTAAATCAATTATTTAAACAATGTTCACTCATAACCTCTACTAAAACCAGTTTCCTCTAGGATCATCTCAAAAAAAACTGATGCACACTCTACTTTTTTTAAGTCACATGTTGTTTTAGAAGTTTTTTGCAACAGAAAAAAAATAAACATGCCATATTTTATCTGAATTATTCTGCTGATATCATCATTATTCAAACATAAATAAACTTCTTTTATTTACGAGCTGTACTTGCCATCTTAACAGAGAGGGGACAAGTTTCTTTCGTTTACTATTTATTCATCCAGTATCCCTAACAGGATATAATCACTCCATCCCCACGAAAAATGCTCGCGTCCAACTTTCAGCAGGAGAATTTTTCATACCCCAATGTATGCATGACAAACAAAGGAAAACAAATGTGTACTCATGTCGAGTACCTAACACTGCTCGGCAATGTTAGCACATCGATCCTTATCAAAGGTGAAACAAGTTAAAAAGACGACAGGGAGAGAGAGAGAAAGAGAGCTTCCCTGTCTGCACCCAGAGTGTGGATTGAATAGTCCCTTCAGGACAAGAGGAAGACGAGTCTGCATAAAAGTTTTACGAACGCAAATAGTAATAATATCTTTCTCCTTCTTTCGTTGCAGGAAGTTCTCACGGTTGCTGTGGATTTGCTCTCAAACAATCCCTCGCGGAGTTTAAGTGTTTATTCTAGCGGAAATGTCACCAGGAGATGGCTTTATGAATTCATTGTCATAACGAGCGGCATGCAATAATGATAGAGTCGTATTATTTTTACGACCTAGCACTGCCTCAATTTCAGCCGTTCTACCGGAGAATTTGACGGTGTTGGCAGAAAGAGGCTTTCTGTTTTTAATTTAACCATAATAAAGTGAGTGGCAATGAGGTTTTAACAGCGCGTTACAAAAGTAAGATAATTAATCATTATAAAATTCGACCAACCAAAAAGTTCTGGAAAAAAAGTGTGAGAATGTAATAACCATACTACGAAAATAAAAGAGTGAAGTGTGAGAATTGGCAGAAATGCTGAAAATTTAATTGAATCGTTTCATGTGTTGCATCTTTGTTCCGTACAACCATAGAGAGGGAAAAAATGGTTGTAAACATGTTTGCAGTTGAAGAATACAGTCCCAATTGAAAAGTGACCAAATTAAATAAATATAACGTAAATCGGTCGTTTCTCATGCGGCAATAATTGGTGAGGCGTAAAAGTGAGCTCGGAAATCGCAGTAATGGAAATAATGCAAATCAAATCAATTCAACATCATTTGTTTTATTGGATAATCATATTCTTGTTGCTATCGTCATCGCCACTGGTGCTGCGGGCGGATCCAGGAACGCAAATTTTCAGAGTTGACCCACTAGGTAAATATATAAATCAATCACCAACATTCTGAATGCATTCCGCTCAATATAGCTTGTTATGTTTCTGTAATCAGTGTTTGATCCGGACGTGGCTACAAAGCTATAATCGGGAATCTTTCAAAGCGCGAATTCGAGGTATTCCTAGAACAAAACAAATTACAGCATGAGAAGGGCTGGTACTCATCTATAAAATTGGAATGAAGAAGTCATGTTGGTACAGGTCATGAAGGCTATTAAAATAATATCCAGATTTTCTGATTTTCTTCAAAGGATTTGGATACATACATTGTACATTGAAAATAACTATCACCAGCATATTGGCAAGTATCTTGTGAAAGGGTTCCTGCTGTCTCTCAATTTTCCAGCGTGTGCGTTAGACGACTAAAATCGCCTACAAGGGATTACGAAACGTTTTCCTCTGCTCTAACTCCACAGCAGTAATTGACTCTAATTATGCGAAGCCCAGTTTCAACTTTTTATCAAGTGATGTCCAAGCGTCCAACAACTATATGAGTTTCCGGTTCCAGATATATAATATTATCGAACAAAATATCAAAATTTTATACAACCTAGTTCATCTAGAAGGAAAAAAATTGATTAGAATTTCAAAAGTTGATTGATTTCCCCATCATCAAGCCCCAGCTGTACTATTGTTGTTCATAGTTTCGACGAAGGTGTACCCATCCGTAACTCTAACTCAGTGTGAGAGTCTTTTTGACTAAGCTGCACGCGATCTTCGATTTGGTTTAGTAAAGACCAATGCCAGTGTGGCCTCTGCTGTACACAGAAGTTTTCTTCATTGTAAACGGCCCATGGCTGTACCTCGCCAAACTTGTTGTCTGCGGAGTGTCCGCAGCTGGCCTTCTACTTGATCTATCCACCTTGCTCGATCCGTGTCTGTTCTTCTTGTACCCGTCGGTTCGTTTTCGAAAACCATTTTAACAGGGCTATCGTCCGACATTCTTACGACATGGCCAGCCCATCGTAGTCGACCGATTTTAGCGATGTGTACGATGGAGGGTTCTGCAATTCGTAGTTTATTCACCACCTCCACGTTTCGTCTTCCATCTGAACTCCACCGTAGATCGCAGCACCTTCCGTTCAAAGACACCAAGGGCGCGTTGGTCTTCTTCTAGTAATGTCCATGTTTCGTGGCCGTAGAGAACTACCGGTCTATTTAATATCTTGAAGATGGTACACTTTGTAGTTTGATCTTAGTCTCCTTCGGAGTGCAGCCATAATGCGCTTTTGAATTTCTATGATGGTGTCTCAATCGGCGGTTATCAATTACCCCAGATACACGAATTTGTCTATTACCTCGATTTTATCACCGTCGACCCGAACTCGTAGTAGAAGGCTAACATTGTCTTCTCGTGAGCCTCTTCCCTTCATGTATTTTGTTTTCAACGCATTAACCACAAGCCTTACCCTACCAGCTTCAGCCTTAAGTCTGATGTACGTGTCCGCCATCGTTTCAAAGTTACGTGCTACGATATCAACGCCGTCGGCGAAGCCAAATAGTTGGACAGCCACTTGTGTCACAATCCAATAACTTGTCGAAACCCTGTCCGAGATTCGAAGGGACTCGGGAGTGTCCCTGAAACTCGGACGATACACATCACTCGACCTATCGTTGCTTTGACCAACCGCGTCCGTTTTTCCGGAAATCCATATTCGTGCATAATCTGCTATAGCTGGTCTCGATCTATTGTTTCATAAGCAGTTTTCAAATCGATGAAAAAATGATGTGTGGGCACGTTACATTCGCGATACTTCTGCGGCACTTGTCGAATCGCGAAATTCTGTTCCGTAGTAGCGCGGGCACCCATGAGTCCCGCTTGGTACTGCCCCACAATTTTCTTTGCAATTGGTGATAGGCGGAGGCAGCATGCTCAGAAGCATGATTGCACGATAATTGCAGCAATCCAGCTTGTCGCCCTTTTTATAGATGGGTCACACTATTCCCTTTATCCAATCCTCCGGTAAACATTCCTTCTCCCAAATCTTAGTAATTTGCCAGTGCAGCGCCCTGGCCAGTGCTTCACCATCGTATTTTAATAGCTCGCTTGGGAGTTGGTCAACACCAGCGGCTTTGTTGTTTTTCAACCGACCAATTTCCTCCCTAATTTCCTGGAGGGTTGGGGTCGGAATCCTGTCACCTTTTGTGCGTGTTCTTAGATTTATCACCGTGCCACTTTCGTACGCTGTAATATTGCCGTCCAGGTGGTCATCGGAGTACTGCATCCACCTTTCAATCACCTCACACTCTCCTGTGAGAATGTTGCATTCCAGGTCTCTGCGCATATCGGCTTGTGGTAAGTAACCTTTCCGTGAGCTGTTCAACTTCTCGTGTCGTTAGCATGGTACAGTGTTTCCATTGCTTCACGGTCTCGAATTTCCATCTGGCGCTTTTTCCTTTGAAGAATATCATTTTGCCTGTTCCGTGCCTGTCTATACCGTTCCACATTCTGTATTATGTGTAGCATTGATTTTTCAAGGGCGGCATATTAGGCCTTCTCCAACCATTTGTCTTACTGGAGGACCATTTTGCGTAGCACTGTTTATAGTTCAACGAGGACGATGATCTGCCGCTCCTAACATGGGTAACAGACGCTGTTTTGAGTCGCTTCTGACCTGGAGAACTAAGAGAAATAAATTTAAAAAAAAAATGAGAACAGAAGCTCAGATAGACCTTTGAAGAGGGCAGCTCCTCTTTCCTGTCAGCATATGACCAAGGTCCCACCGGGGTTGGTTACTCGATCTAGTCAATGGTTACTCATACTCCATTCGGCACCAGTGGGAGGTAAGTATAGGAGGTACTACACACTAAGAAATTATGAATTTTGCACGAGACCTAATCCATGTTTGTAAATAGTCGGGGAACGTAAAGTCGGGGAACGTAAAAAAAAACGTAAATTTCGTGTGAAATTATGTCTTCTGAAACTGACACATACGCAATTCAACAAAAGATGTGTTCGGTTGAATTTATTTTCTCATCTCTTTCAACACATTCTTATGCGCTACAGGACGCTTGCATGTGTCAGTCTCAGGGACAGAAATTTACACGAGATTTTGGTAGTGTGTAGACAAGAGGCTAAGGATCTATTAAATACCTGCAAGTACGCGAAGTACCAATGGTAGGCAATGTCCAGTGAATTACCAATCAGAACCAGAGCTACGCATCAGCTGAGTAGATTTATTTTTCACACATTCACAAAAAAAAATTCGTTTTGCAGTTCCTACTTTTAACTAATTGAGTTGAAAATATGTGGTGATATGGAGCCTGCTTCTGAAGCCATGTGTGCTTGGAAAGGCTGTTGAGCAACTTCTCTTCACCTTGGTTGAACTTTTGAGAAGGTAGACATGTACATGTGGGTCGATTGAGTACTTGCAGACGCTGGATATTCCGAAGAAAAGCAACCCGTGCGTTGCAAATGACTCGCATATTTTCATATCACACACACTAGGGTAAACGATCCAATAGTGGAGGAGCTTATCAGGTGTAATTGTAAAGACTGTATTCGATGAAATTTGGACACACAAAATAGATCACCAAAAATTTTCCTTGAGCCCGATTCTTTTCAAACTTTCTGGAAATAAAGTACTACTGAATGGTTAAGTTTTGACATCATTGGTTTATTGAACCTCTTCTCCCAACCCAAATGCCCGCACCTTTGCCTTGACCCCTTTCATCAAATTTGGGCAATTATAGGACCGACTTGCTTACTTACTTTTAACCACACTTTCTTTAGTTCAAGCTCATTTTCTATCAGTTTTGGAGTTTTAACGAGCTTTGCCTTCATGATTGCCCAAAAATTTTTAATTGGGCGATGTTCCGGAGTGTTTGGAGGGTTGACGTCTTTTGGTACAAAAACTACATTATTATCTTTGTACCAGTCTAAGACGGGCCGGGCATAGTGGCAAGATGCCAAATCTGGCCAAAACAGTGTCGGGCCAGCGTGAGATCTCAAGATGGGCAGAAGTCGTTTTTGGAGGCATTCGTCCTTGTAGATTTGTCCGTTGACGGTCCCAGAGGTGATGAAGGGCTGACTCATTTTGCCACATCCGCAGATCGCTTGCCAGACAAGGAATTTTTTGGCGAATTTCGACAGTTTCTTCTTCCGTACACTCTCCGGAACGGCCAACTCAGAGGTGGCGACGTAGTGTTCCTGTCCTGGCATTTGTTTGATGTCGGCTTTAATGTTGGTCTCATCGTCCATCACAATGCAGAACAGTTTTGTGAGCCACTCCCTTTACAGTTTTCTTGCACGAGTTTTGGCCTGAAACTTTCGCAACATCCCTGATCGAAATGTTGGGATAACGCTTAAATTGGTTCAATACCATCCTGGCCTTCTCCGGACACTACCATTTTTCCGTTTGGTTGTCTTACGGTCCTTGAACGTTTTGATCACATGAGATACGGTTGAATGTGCGATTCCGAGCTGTTTTCCGATCCATCGATTAGAAGCGTTTGGGTTTTCAAAGTGAGTGCCCAAAATTTGTTGGCGCACTATTTCTTCATTCGAAGCCATCACTGAAATCACTTGACCGATTTTCACGAAACTCATTACACAATTGACACAACACAATGAAATACATTCAGTTAAAATTTCAATAATTTTTACCCACACGCTAAAAAGTTACGAACAATTTCGTGTGTGTAAATTTCATCGAATACAGTCTTTAACATTGACCAAATTCTTTGGCATTGGCCACTACAACAAACTTCTTCAAATTCGTGTTGCAATAAATGATATGTTGTAACTTCTGAAGTGAGGGTCCTCCCTTAGTTTAGTCGACAAAGGCGCAGCTACAAAGCAGCACTGGTCTGGGCTAGGAATTTTTCGCTAAGGAAAATTTCTCGATAATCATACTAATGCAAAATAGTACGTGGCATCGAAAACTCTCAATTAGGGGCTATTCATAAACCACGTAGACTTTTCTGGGGGGAGGGCGGGGGTGTTGGACAAGGTCTACACTCCATACAAAAATTCAAAAAAAATTTGGAGGAAAGTCAACGAGCGGGACGGGGCACAGTGATTCCAAGGCGGAAAAAAGTCGAAAAATCGACTTTCTCATTTTACAACAAATATGTTTTTATAATTTTGTACACTATTTGAAGTTTCTTTTTCCAAAATTTTACGAAAATTGGATGAGAATTGTGCTCTCTACAATTTTTCAAAATATGGAACTTACGTGGTCGTGATTTTTTGCTCCCATATAAAATGTATGGAGAATCGGAAAAAAACTTCAACTAAATATTCAAATGTGAGCACACATGCGCACATATACCACAATTGGCTTATTTTGAAGATTTTTTTTGCCAGCTTTTTGAAAATCCGGCTTTCATCGTGCGCAAACTTGCGCAATCATGGTTCCGGGAGGCCAGTGTCTGGGAATGTATGAGAAACACATAAAATTTGTGAAAACATAAATCTCGCAATAGATACAATATACCACGATTGTACCCTTCTTACAAAGAAGTGTATATAAATATATATATACATATGCATATAAATATAAGTATATATCTTATGAAATCGCCATTTAAGCCAAGGCCTAGTGGGCCTAGTGAGCCTAGTGTTACATACAACGAACTCAGCTTAATAAACTGAACACATGTCTGTGTGTATGCATCGAAATTTCTAACTCAGTTTCTCAAGCAACTACTGAACTGATTTGAATGAAACAACATATGAAAGGTACTATGATTTCATACGTCATTTTGTAAATTTATTGGAATTGGTTTACTGGTTCCGGAGATACCCCCGGGGAAGTGGTCAAGTTCGGACTTAGACCAAAACCCATTATGTGACACCTCAAATTATATGAGAATTCAGAAGTAAGTTCAATGGCCATGATATGACGAGTCCAGAACCACTTTGGTTACATCCGGGTTGATGTTCCAGCGACTCCCGGGAGTGTGGCCAGATTCAAATTTGTGTCAAAACTCATCATGCTACACGTCAAATAACATGAGAACTCAACAATAAGTACAATGGTGATTTTATCAATATTCCTGGACCACAATGACCACATCCGGGTTCGTATTCCTAGTGCTACCAGGGAAGTGAAAAAATGGTCAGATCTCACAATAGTTGGATCAATTGAGGTTTGTATTTTCAAATAAATGTACATGTTATTCACATGTATCGAGTTCACTTCTTCCTTTCTTCCTTAGCGTTTCAAGCTTATTGCTTTTGCTTGTTGTTTCGAGCTTTGCTTGTTGTTACTAAACTTCAAACCCCATCCCCCTAGAGCATAAATTTTACATGACCCTTCAAAGTTCAGTGACACGCTTTTTGATAGTCTCGTCGGATTGTGGCTCATCTCTGGATCCCGAGGTTCATGGTTCGAATCCCGATTGCAACTTTTTTTTTTCTGTGAAGAAAATTTTCATACAATCATTTTTTCCATTAGATAATCGTATGAAATATGCAATAGTATCTTCTGGCAAATTTGCATACGATATTTCTATGATTTCCTCTCGTTTTTTTGTCAGTGTATACCCTTCTTTTGTGATAATATTATAGTGAAAAGGATGAAAACGCATATTGGAATAAATCATTACAATCAATACAATGACTTAACGTACATCGTCTGATTTTTCTTATTTGAAGTATACATGAAAATTGTAGTCGCCATTAAAATACTAATAGTACGTTCACACTACTGCTTATATTACGTGATATAGAGTATCTTGATATCAGTAACTATACATCTAGTTTCTACTGGAAATAATGTACATGTCATTTGATATCAAGATACCCTATATCACGTAATATAAGCTGTAGTGTGAACGTACTATACGAACTGGACCTTTTCATCATTGATAATAAAATAAGATTTTAATTTTCTTTGCACATACTTTTTCTGAAAACTCATTTTATTTATGCAGATAAAATTCAAAATCGGTCCAATTCTTAAAAACTTTATATATGTCTAAAATTTGGTTTAAGACCACCCTATCTCAAAATGGGTCACCCTAAGGACAAAAAAAAAGTAAAGTCATATACTTTTCGAAACGAACTAACTTACCAAATGTTGTGAAATTATAAGAACCACTCCTCTTTTTTGGTATAAAATTGCTGAATTATCAAGTTTTACGAATGTTCCGGGACTTCCGGAAGACCATGCAATGGCCACTTACAGAACCATAGATTGTTCTCCACGTCGTTTTACTTACATTTTATCTACAATTTAAAAAAAAAAAAAAAAAATAATTTATCATTTTTTCGGATGTTCCGGACATTCCAGGGTACAATAAAGTGGCCATATCACGGTAGTGTGGCCTAAGACGACAATTTAAATAGCATATTTGAAATCAGCGACCCAAAATTACTTGGAAACACATAGTTAAACTATGAAAAATCCATTTTTAGACTTTTTACCGCCTTTTGTATGGGATGGAATCACTGTGCGGGGGGGTCTGAAATTTTCAAAAATGTGTTTAAGTGGTTTATGAACAACAGGCCCTTAATAACTGTGGAAGTGCATTTAGAACACTAAATTGAGAGCAAGCAAAAGGCTAATTGTGAAAGCAATAAGCATGAAATGCTATAAAGAAATAATTCGAATATGTATTTCTGTCATTGAAGAAGTTCAAAACATATTCAGCCATTTAATTCGTAGATGCATCAGACAGGTTCAAGACTTCAAACAAATTAATTTTCTCTCGTTTCGATGCTGTTGCATTGCAGCGATTTTCTTGTGGGAGGTTCACACGTTCCTGATTTCGCTTTGGCTACTTTAAGTTTCATACATTAATTGTTATGTTATGTATTCTCCGTGCGAGGAGTAACGATTATGATGTAGAAGGAGATGTTCGCTCATCACCATGAGGCACCAAGAGTGAACAACAATGTTTTTGGCTAGAATTGAAAGATATGAAGAGAAAGTTTTGATAGTTCCGCTAGTGTGCGGCAGGCTTGGAAACATAGCAGATGTTTTTTTAGGAAAATTGAGCGAAAAGGGCATGTGTACAGTGGTACTCGAACCAACAACATTTTTTGCCTAACATCCCACTGCGGGGTAGGTTGGAGCACGGACTAAGTCCGCCACTTCAACAGCCTGTTGAAGTGGCGGACTTAGTCCGTGTTTTAACCTACTGTGGGATGTTAGGCAAAAAATGTCGTTGGTTCGAGTACGACTGTACACATGCCCTTTTCGCTCAATTTTCCTAAAAAAACATCTGCTATGTTTCCAAGCCTGCCGCACACTAGCGGAACTATCAAAACTTTCTCTTCATATCTTTCAATTCTAGCCAAAAACATTGTTGTTCACTCTTGGTGCCTCATGGTGATGAGCGAACATCTCCTTCTACTTTAAGTTGCTCAGCTAAGATTTCCTTTGAACATGCTGCCTTTTCTTTTATCTGCTCAAAAGTAACAGGTTTTCTGCTTCTGCTTTGCGTACAACATGCTGTTCTGCAGGTTTCTTCCGCTGTCTAATGATTAAAGTTGTTCTTCCTCAATTCAGTGTATCTCTTCAAATCGTTCAACAGCCGTCGTAGAACTTATGTTTGTAATTACGATGCTTACTGGTTACTCAGGATTGTCAGGATAATCAAAGAAGTCAGCAAAACTCATTTTTCTCTTAAGAACACTCAGCAAAGTGTTGTAATATTTTCCATTAGGGAGTTTACTTGTTCACGTGCATTATCATCCAACTGTTCGTTTGAGGTAAAGGGTGATACGGTCAAAATTTGGTCAAAGGAAAACGCGTGTAAATCGGTGAAATCGTTTATTTAAAAAATCAAATTAAATTTCTTTTTCAAGTTCAATTAGTATAAAATTCAGGAAAAATATTCAGTTAGGCTTCCGCTTTTCCAAATCCGAATTGCCGGGCCTTACGCTTGACCCCTGCCATCAGATTTTGTACAGCCACCTTGTCCACCTTCTTCGCCGCAGAAAGCCAGTTTGCCTTGAACTACTGCTCGTCCTTAGCAGTTTTTTTGGTCTTCTTTAGGTTCCGCTTGACAATAGCCCAGTATTTCTCAATTGGGCGGAGCTCTGGCGTGTTGGGAGGGTTCTTGTCCTCGGGAACCACCTGCACGTTGTTGGCGGCGTACCACTCCATGGCCTTTTTACCGTAATGGCAAGATGCCAAATCCGGCCAAAACAGTACGGAACAACCGTGTTTCTTCAGGAAAGGCAGCAGACGTTTATTCAAAAACTCTTTCACGTAAATTTCTTGGTTGACAGTCCCGGAAGCTATGAAAATGCTGCTTTTCAAGCCACAGGTACAGATGGCTTTGCCAAACCAGATATTTCTTTGCGAACTTTGACAGTTTCGTGTGCTTGAAAATATCTGCTACCTTTCCCCTTCCTTTTGCCGTATAAAACTCCTGTCCCGGAAGCTGCTTGTAGTCGGCTTTGACGTAGGTTTCGTCGTCCATTACCACGCAGTCAAACTTCGTCAGCATCGTCGTGTACAGCCTCCGAGATCGCGCTTTGGCCGTCGTATTTTGTTTATCATCGTGATTTGGAGTCACTACCTTCTTGTAAGTCGATAGTCCGGCTCGTTTTTTGGCTCGATGCACGGTTGTAGACGATACACCCAGCTTATTTGCGGCATCTCGGAGAGATAGGTTAGGGTTTCGCTTGAAACTACCGGCAACTCTCTTGTCGTCTCAGCGGCTTCCGGTTTTCGATTTCCCCGATCCAGACTTCCTGGCTGTCGACAAACGTTCCCCAAACACTTTAATTACATTTGTAACGGTTGATTTGGCAACTTTTAGCGATTTTGCCAACTTTGCGTGCGAGTAGCTCGGATTTTCACGATGCGCGAGCAAAATTTTGATACGCTGCTCTTCTTGCTTGGACGGCATTTTGACAACTGAAGAGTGAATTCCAAAATCAAAATAGGAGCAACATTCTATACACACACACCTTCAAAATGAGGGGTGTTCAGGTTTTTAAATGCAAAATTGAAAGAAATACGTCAAGTTGATATTGACCAAATTTTGACCGTATCGCCCCTTTAGATGGAGCATCGTGTTGGAAAAAACTCTTTACCGATATTCTTAGAAGCATCGTGTTTCTCTTGTACTGAAGAATCACCATTGGCTTGTTCAAATTAGACATGCAAGTTAAGCTTCCGGAACAGACCTAAATTCAAAGTGTTGTATTTACCAGCTGAGGAAGTTTTTTTTTTATATTATTGATCGTTCCATTGCTGCCTGAATGGTCAGATATTCAAGAACCGTATTTCAGAGCTCTCTGTTTGGAGCTGGGGTTGTATCATCCAATCATTCAAATGAGGGATTACTTTCTATCTCAAAATTACTTTCGTCTGAAGGGGTACACAGAAAAAAATCTTAACATTCACGTAAAATTTCCCCTCGTTTAATTCCAAGTCAAAGGAGGCGTAAAAAAACAAATTGTTTGCAATCTTTCATGCGCCATACAACAATGTTTGAAATCTTTCATACAACAGGCTAGATTCAGACGTTATTTGGCTCAAATTTACATGAAATATCCCAATAATTTCCGCCAAATCTAGCATTCCATTTATGTGCATTAGATAACGCAGAAAATGCAATGTTTCTTTTTATCTGTGTAACGTCAACTGTTATATTGGAAAATATAATAAAATCTATGGAAACCAATAAAGATTCGATTACCTGGCCTGTCTTAAATTTACTCAACTGTTGGGAACGGTTTAAAATCATCGATGTCGTCTCAAATGTGCATTGGAATGCCCGGCGTTAGTCGTGTTGGCAGATTCTATGCCGGTGTGAAACGGTTGAAACAGTTTTTCTGTTCGAAGGTAGTCATTATTTTTTGTAACCGAACTTCTCCAATGTCCTTTAAGACTTGTTCAATAATGGTATAAGGAATGATAACAGAGTCCGTAATAAACGAAGAGTTTGTGCATTGTTAATCTCTAATGATTGGAACATTTCTTGGTCGATATATTGGATGATTACTGAGGTATAGAGCGTTTCCAGATGAAATCAGCCGGAAAAAATCAAAATCTTGCACGACCCTCTCCGATTTGGATGAAACTTTGCACATGTCTTTGGAATTGGTGATGATGGATTTTCCGCGGGTTAAGGGAATTTTTTGACTCAGGACATTTTTTTCAAAAGGGCGTATGTGTTTTGTCATGCGTATTTTTCAAAAAATCATAACTCGTAAACCGTTGGTTGTAATAAAATTGCGTGTGAGAAGAAGTTGTAGTTAATTAGTTTCACTTTATGAAAAAAATATGTACACTGTAAAAAAAATGTTTTCTTCAAAAAATCAAAAATTTAACTTTAAAATCAATTAGCAAATCTGTCCAACGTACGATTTTTATAATAAAAATTTAAAAAGACTTTAAGTCATAAGAAAAAGAAGATAAGTTGTTCTACGATGAAGCAACTTAAGATAAAAAAGTTCTTAGAAGTAAGAAAAATTCAAGTTTTTTCCAATTTGTTGTTTTTGCATAAATAACCATATTTTAATAACATAATACGATTCTTCTAGTAATTTTGAACAAAAATGCTCCTGGTGAGCAACATTCTATATGTACCCGTTTTCGAGATAATTTGAAAGTAATGTCGAAAAAATGGCTTTTTCCATGAAAATATCTCTTTTTTCAAAAGTTAGTCGTGATTGTTAATCTTCAAAAGTATTCTTTTCAAATTGTACATAAAATTTTCAACAACTATCTTTTTGACACCAAGAAGATTTAACATCTTCTTAATTAACGAAATTAACAAAAATTCAATTACCAAATAAAAATTTTGTTTTTTTTGTTCATACATGATTTTTTTATTTTTTCTACTATTTAAAAAAAAATTGTATTTACATTTTTACAAACACTATTTCCTAACATTCCTATAAATATTATGAAAACTCAGTATTTCGTCAGTTGAAAATATTTTCGCAGCGATTTTGTTATCTGCAACTGGAATGAAGCAGTGATATTTCTGTGTACCAGGAATCATTTTTGTTTGCTGATAACTACCACCCCATTCTGCAGCTCCCTCTTCGTATTCTTCTTGTGAAACATAGCAAATTGATATTTTTGTGAAATTTTCTTGATTTTTCTTAATAGCCCAATCATACAAAGTTTTCGCACTTGTTATTGAATGTTCATGTTGTTTGGCCAAGCTTGCTCTTGTTGCCATTCGTTTTAATGTGCGGCCAATTGCATCATATGGTCCCATGTGAAGTTGCGAAAAAATGCCACTCAGAATCAATGTTGCAAAAAATTTTCTATTTTTGTATTGGGAAGCAGCCCCATCAGACATAAAAATGGCCTTTTCTATATTCATTAGTTGATTTAAATACGCTAGTAATTTAGAAATAAATTCTAGTACCGCAATTATATCATGTCTTAGAACTTCTGATATTACAACAAAACTTAGATTTTTGAGCATTCCTGACTCCATTATAAAATCATGAGTTAATATGTAGAAGGAGATGTTCGCTCATCACCATGAGGCACCAAGAGTGAACAACAATGTTTTTGGCTAGAAATGAAAGATATGAAGAGAAAGTTTTGATAGTTCCGCTAGTGTGCGGCAGGCTTGGAAATATAGCAGATGTTTTAGGAAAATTGAGCGAAAAGGGCATGTGTACAGTGGTACTCGAACCAACGACATTTTTGCCTAACATCCCACTGCGGGGTAGGTTGAAGCACGGACTAAGTAAATTACAACAATGCTTTGTTTTGAGTTCCATTTCAAATCGTTTTACACTTTACGCTACTTATGAAAGACACATTTAAACTGATGTCATGACTTTGTAATCTAATCCTTTTCATACGTACTAGGTACGCACTTTAGGTACTTTTTTGAAATATTGGTATGTGCAGGGGTATGCATGTAAATTATATTTTCTGTCAACACCAAAGAGAATTCATTAATAGGTATAAATGGGCGTAACAATTGTATTCTTACTGGTATAAACAGTTTAACTAATTGAATACATTATGTTTCTACCTGAACAAAATACGCTTGTTCATGTTAGTGTATACTAATTATTTTTGTTTCGGGTTAGGTTTTCATAATATACTGTAAGTAAAAGCAGCAAATTTTGTCGTGTTACCTACAGTAAATATCAGAAATCAGTTTGTCTAGTATTTTCGGTAATAAAAGGTATATTGTAGAAAATTTTATGTACAATTTCAAAAGAATACTTTTGCAGATGGACAATCACGACTAACTTTTGAAAAAGGGATATTTTCATGGAAAAAGCCATTTTTTCGACATTAATTTCAAATTATCTCGAAAACGGATACATTTAGTATGTTGCTTACCATGAGCATTTTTGTTTAAAATCACTAGAAAAATTGTATTATATTATTAAAATATGGTTATTTATGCAAAAACAACAAATTAGAAAAAACTTGAATTTTTCTTACTTCTAAGAACTTTTTTATCTTTAGTTGCTTCATCGTAAAACAACTTTTATTTTTATTTTCATGGCTCAAAGCTTTTTTGAAAAAAAAATTATAAAAATCGTACGTTGGACAGATTTGCTAATTGATTTTTAAGTTTAATTTTTGATTTTTTTTGAAGAAATTTTTTTTTACAGTGTACATATTTTTTTCATAGAGTCAAATTAATTAACTACAACTTCTTCTCAGACGCAATTTTATTACAACCAACGGTTTTCGAGTTATGATTTTTTGAAAAATACGCATGACAAAACACATACGCCCTTTTGAAAAAAATGTCTTGAGTCAAAAAATTCCCTTAACCGGCGGAAAATCCATCGTCACCAATTCCAAAGACATGTGCAAAGTTTCATCCAAATCGGAGAGGGTCGAGTTCAGTAATTTGCTCATTTGGCAGAGAAATGCTCTATAGTCTATGCTTTCGGAACAACTATACGTACTTTCAACTTTGAAATGCATTTGGTATAACGGGCGATACGGTCAAAATTTGGTCAATATCAACTTGACGTATTTCTTTCAATTTTGCATTTAAAAAACCTGAACACCCCTCATTTTGAAGGTGTGTGTGTGTAGAATGTTGCTCCTATTTTGATTTTGGAATTCACTCTTCAGTTGTCAAAATGCCGTCCAAGCAAGAAGAGCAGCGTATCAAAATTTTGCTCGCGCATCGCGAAAATCCGAGCTACTCGCACGCAAAGTTGGCAAAATCGCTAAAAGTTGCCAAATCAACCGTTACAAATGTAATTAAAGTGTTTGGGGAACGTTTGTCGACAGCCAGGAATTCTGGATCGGGGGGAAATCGAAAACCGGAAGCCGCTGAGACGACAAAGAGAGTTGCCGGTAGTTTCAAGCGAAACCCTAACCTATCTCTCCGAGATGCCGCAAATAAGCTGGGTGTATCGTCTACAACCGTGCATCGAGCCAAAAAACGAGCCGGACTATCGACTTACAAGAAGGTAGTGACTCCAAATCGCGATGATAAACAAAATACGACGGCCAAAGCGCGATCCCGGAGGCTGTACACGACGATGCTGACGAAGTTTGACTGCGTGGTAATGGACGACGAAATCTACGTCAAAGCCGACTACAAGCAGCTTCCGGGACAGGAGTTTTATACGGCAAAAGGAAGAGGAAAGGTAGCAGATATTTTCAAGCATACGAAACTGTCAAAGTTCGCAAAGAAATATCTGGTTTGGCAAGCCATCTGTACCTGTGGCTTAAAAAGCAGCATTTTCATAGCTTCCGGGACTGTCAACCAAGAAATTTACGTGAAAGAGTGTTTGAATAAACGTCTGCTGCCTTTCCTGAAGAAACACGGTTGTTGCGTACTGTTTTGGCCGGATTTGGCATCTTGCCATTACGGTAAAAAGGCCATGCAGTGGTACGCCGCCAACAACGTGCAGGTGGTTCCCAAGGACAAGAACCCTCCCAACACGCCAGAGCTCCGCCCAATTGAGAAATACTGGGCTATTGTCAAGCGGAACCTAAAGAAGACCAAAAAAACTGCTAAGGACGAGCAGCAGTTCAAGGCAAACTGGCTTTTTGCGGCGAAGAAGGTGGACAAGGTGGCTGTACAAAATCTGATGGCAGGGGTCAAGCGTAAGGCCCGGCAATTCGGATTTGGAAAAGCGGAAGCCTAACTGAATATTTTTCCTGAATTTTATACTAATTGAACTTGAAAAAGAAACTTAATTTGATTTTTTAAATAAACGATTTCACCGATTTACACGCGTTTTCCCTTAACCAAATTTTGACCGTATCACCCTTTAATCGATATTGACTGCGCAAAATTGGTACAGACCACACGCTTTGAATTCGTAAATAATACAGCTCGTCTCAATGCCACGCGTCATAGCCTCTTGAAAAACCACTCCAAAGTGATTTAACCAGAGGACCTCCCGATTATGCGAAGCATGTCACTTGGACATTGCTGACTTCCACGCGCTCTTCAATGCACAGATAAAAAAAAACATTGAATTTTCTGCGTTGTCTAATGCACATAAAGCGAATGCTAGAATTGCCAGAAAATAATGGGATATTTCATGTAAATTTAAGCCATATAACGCCTGAATCCAGCCTGTTGTATGAAAGATTGCCAATATTGTTGTATGGCACATGAAAAGTTGCAAACAATTTCGTTGTTTACGCTTCCTTTAGCTTGGATTTAAACGAGGGGATATTTTACACGCTTGTTAAAATTAATTATTTTTGCTGTGCATAACAAAGGTGTCATACATAATTAGACGTTCAGAAACTGACAAGCACATCACTCACAGAAAAGTGTAATTCGTTGAAATTAAATTCACCTCTATTGTGACCTTAATATAAGTCAAATATGACACTCGTGTATGGCAGTCTCAGAGGACGTAAATTTACATGATTTTTTCTAAGTAGGAACGAATCAATGTGGGCACAATTTCTCGTGGTTTTAGATGAAATAATTTTCATTCATTGAATCCTAGAGGGTTTGAGCTGTTTAGTGAAATACCTATAATTAGAAATTAGAAGAAAAATTAGTATTTTCCATTTAATTCCAACTACTTTTGCTTATCTTGACAGATACGCGTATTTCGTCTACAATGTGCAGACTTCTTCAGTGTCTCGTACTAAGCCGAGTTATTAGTACGAGACACTGAAGAAGTCTGCACATTTTAGACGAAATACGCTAATTTTTCTTCTAATTTTTACTACATTTATTGTCGATTTTCAAAATTTGACTGGTCCATTGTTATTCGACGAACAATCGTCATTGTAGGAAACCTCGATTTTGTGATCCATTTGCGTTTCCGTCCATCGTCCATGGTCGTGCATTCGTTCTGATTCAATCTGAGTCAAATATTTACTGTTTGAGTAACATTGCACAAGTAGACACGCATCGAATCTCCTATGGGATGGTTCTACGTCGGCACGTTGTCAGTTATCGTAAAATTGCTTTGTTCTAACGATGATTAATGGAGGAGCAATTTATCAGCGGGGATGATTCAATCAAATGGTCATTAATCTATTCGATGCAATTGAGCACACCCCATTTGGCTCATTAGAAATCGATACTAGAGTGTGATGAACATGTACCTTCAAACAAGACAGAACAAATTAGATTCCAATTATAGTCAACATGCTCAACTTGCACTGCAAAAAGCGTGAGTTGCTCCTTCTGAGATTGAGATAAGTGTTCAACTAAACCAACGTTGGCAAGGATCATCCAAGGATGGAAGAATAATATGATTGTACAGTTTACTAGCTGAACATATCGAGGAAATGGCTGGATCTAGAATTGGATATGTCGATAAAAATTTCATAAAAAAGCATGCCTAGACAATACAAATGTAAATTTTTGGTTTCAGGGAAAATATGGTAAAAAAGCTGCCTTTTAATTCTAAGTATAGGCTCTGTTGATTCTAAATTAGCTCCAAGATTCTAAATTAGCTCCCAGTCTGTCCATATAGATTCGTGCCGAACCCACCTGATCTAGTACTACAATTTAGCACAGTAGAAGTGCTATAAATGTATGAGATAGGATTCAAGTCTGAACTAGTCGTAGTTGGTGAAAAGTTTTCTTTTCAACTCAAATAATTAAATAAATTCATTCAAAATACAAAAAAAAAATCATCTCAATTTCGAAGAAATTTGCGGATTTTTCCCGGAATACGTTTCATCAACCGGCGCACATTATTCGAAACCATCATTTTGGCAATCTTATTCCACTTGGTTCTCAATTTATTAATGCTTTTGACGACACTGTCATTCACCTTCCGTTTCCTGTTCACTGTAATGACAGCTTGCAAGATCTGGCCAAAACATGACAAGTTTCTTGTGCATCTGATTTATGGCAATATGCGCTTTTGGAGACATTCCGTTCTGTACAGCTCTGGATTAAATGTCTTATCAGTGATGAAATCCTTGGTCTTCCTATCGCAGCTACAGATGCCTTGGCAAATCATATATTTACGTACAAATTTATCTGCAAACACAAACTTGAAGTTGACAGGAACATCTCCCCGAGCCGCATCCAAGGAAATTTTTTGTCCCGGTAGCTGTTTGAAATCGGCCTTTACATAACCTTGATAATCCATGAGGAGACAGCCATTGAATTATGTCAACACCTAATCATACAGTTTTCTGGCACGGATTCTGGCCACATTGTTCTGTTTTTGATCCGTATTTGGTTGTCTACAGGCATGGTAAGACTTGAAGCCTTCCCGGAGACGAATCCGTTGCACTTTTTGGCCAAATTGCGGTCTGAGATGATCGGGTTTACCTTAATGTTCATGATGACTTTGTTCCGCAGTTGACGGTTGACTGTACTCGCCCGAAGCTTGCTTTGAGGCTTGCGATCCGTCGACAAAGTTTCGCTGTACTTTTTCAAAACACGCCAAACGGTATTTCGGGGAAAACCGAACACTTTAGCAAGTTTTGGCCCAGCCCACGAAGAGTTTTCCAAATTTCCAGCCGGCCGCACACTGACGGAACATTCAACACTTTCTCTTCACATCTCTCATTCTAGCCAAAAACATTAATGTTCACTCTTGGTGCCTCATGGTGATGAGCGAACATCTCCTTCTACATCATAATCGTTACTCCACGCACGGAGAATACATAACATAACAATTAATGTAGGCACATTCAATTGTTTTGACTTCTTAACATTTTCATTATGATCTCGTGTGTCCAGGTTCTAAGAGGCTTAAGCTTCAGTTTCGACAGAGCTCATCAGTTAACCAGACGGTGCATTTTCAGCTCTTCACATATCAAAATGGTCTGTTTTGCTTCTCATAAGAATTGGGTTGGAACATAAATCCTTTTCTTCATCTATTGAGTCATCATCAGTATCGTAATACAGTTATCGTAGCGAAAAAAAAATTGAGCTTTACAGTATCCGTATTGGAAACATTGTTTGCCAGGTGAAATCCTTTCGAAGGAAGCAGCAAACGAGATGCATGTCAAAAATATGAAAGAAAAAAAAAATGCCTATAAGGAAAGCGTTGCACTGGGTTTATTTGGAAACTCAATACCTATATATCCATATAGGAGGAAAATGCTCTTCCTATGCATGCCAACCACTAAGAAAAGTCTGCAAGTCGGCCTCGTTTGGGTCGATGATTTTCTGGCAAGCTTTCTTCCGAACATTGGCTGCCCGGTGTGCAAACTATATAATATTTTCTACACAGCAGTCAGTATGGTAGTTAAAGCTTGGTTGTAAAAAACAGTGTTGGCCAAAATTACAGTGTCATTTTTTTTAAATTTCAGCGTTTGTTAGGTATGTTTAATGGATTCAGACCATAACAAAGGAAAAAAATGTGCAGCGTCATTAGAACATAGAGTAATGAAATGTTAATGATTCATGGATACTGAATACAAAAATCAAACGAAATTCTTGAAATGTTGAATCTCATTTTTCTTGCAATTTATTTTCTAAAACAATCAAATCATCTTAAAACGAAATATTCAATTCAGTTGTAATTTTATTTCAACGTGAAATTTTATAGGTTCATAGAAAACAGCAGCCTAATATATCTCTCGATCCATTTCTTTTTGCTTCATCTATTTTGGTTAGTACTGTGTGTGATACTCATGCATTGGAAAGATGGATTTTTATTATCTTATTTTTTTTTTTGATCGCTTCTCAGCTTCCTTTTGTGAAATAGTCAAGGTACTACGTTCGTACCTTTGAATGGAGGATATTTCAGGTAGGACGTCATCAAAAATCACAGCAGTTGTCCTTAAATCGATAGCCTTATATAGCATGGATAAGGATTTAACTCCGAAGGTCTGTAATCTTGGACTTGCACAATACAGAATCGCCAATAAAGGTACCATTCCAGCAGGGCCAAAACGTATTCCTTCAATGATTTCATGGATTTGACTAGCAAAACTTCGTGATAGTACAGAAATTGCGTCAATTTCTGAATTAAATTATAGATATTTCCAAGTGTTAATCAAAATTTAGTACCAAAAATTATTTAACTGTCCCTTTACAATGAAGCAAAATTATCGTAAGTTAATACTGATGATTATCATTTGTCCTCCGCCAAATCGTGGTATTTCGTAATCTTGGTAGAGAACCAGCAGTACAGCGACATTGATGAGAGTTACACTTTTCTTCTTTTTGTCGTAGATCACAATGTCAGGGCGATTGGATTGGGTGAGGGCATCCGTTAGGATCATGCGATCCCAGAACAGTTTTATGCAACTATTTTCCAGAACCTGGTCTGGGAGGTACTTGTAGTAGGGCACGTACTTTTTCTTCAAATTGTGCTTCAGTACAAGTTGTTGGTGCACAATCTTGGCAACATCGTTGCACTTTCTACAATGGTTCTACTTCTTCGTGCGTTCTGTACCTGCGATAGTTCTTCGTCACAATGGCTAGGTCTTGGATGTCTACCATGAAACCTTCAGTCTCTGAGAAAAGATCACCTCGCATTAGCTACGTATTCGACGCTACTTTGTGCACATGCGCTCGTTTCCTACTGATGGGGATGCGTCCCATGCAGATCTTTTGGCTTTCATGATGCAGCTTTATCGTCGATAGTATTTAGGTCGCAGCCCAGCTGATAGTCCTCCTGCGCCAGATGGAGGTGGCTGAACCCATGGTCTGCTTCACAAACAGCACGGTAGACTTCGTGACGGGTCTGGCTTTTAATGAAGTATATCCGCAACTGCTGAATCTGGGAAACACATAGCGCTTGAATATCGGTAACGCCTCTTCCTCCTTCAGTGCGTGATTGGGTGACTCTCTCGATGCCCGACTTTGGGTGATGCATGCGATGCTTAGTAAACGCCACTCGTACTGCTCGTTCTATCGCCTCCAAGTCAGTTTTGGTCCACTTTATCACACCAAAGCTGTAGCCCAAGTAGCACACAACGGTCATAATTAGTTGTAGTAACATGATTATGACTTAGCAAGTCATATTCATGTTATCTCAACCAAATGGCAACAAGTGTGCTACTAGGGAGGTCAACAAGGGCACGGCAAATATGTTAATCACCTTTGTCTTGTTGCCGGTCGACAGGTACGATCTCAGAACACGGTTGACTCGAAACAGGAACTGATTTTTTGCAGGAATCCAAGGTACTTGTAGGTCTCGCCTTCAGCCATATTCCGAACCTCCTCCTGTTTGTTGATGTGAAAACTGCCGGTATCCGACACTTTACTCCAAAGAAGATTGACTGTTCGAAATTTATCGATTCCAAACTCCATCAGAATATTGTTACTGAACGGCGTTACAACCTGCTAGAGACGGTGCAGCTTTCCAACTGTTTCCGCAAACAGCTTTAAGTCGTCCATCTAGAAGGTGTGGGTAACTTTGGTAGCTCTTCTTCCACTTATCAAATGGTAGTCATAGTTGCATTGATTGAGTGCTCTGCTAAGGGGGTTCATCGCACGGCAAAACCACAGCAGGCTAAAGGTATCGCCTTGGAAAATTCCTCTTCCTATGCTGAGAGTCCAGGATCTTGACACCATTGCTCCGTCAGTAATGTGAAGACGTGTACTCTACATGCCCATTGCATGCTGTAAAAGCCTGATGATTCCACCATCTACCTTGTACAACTGCAGTGCCTTGATAAGGTACGAGTGAGGAACTGAGTCGTACGCCTTCTTGTAGTCGATGTATTCCATGCTCAGGTTTCTCCTTTTTTGACTAGCCTGACCTACAATAACTGCATCGTTGATGACATGATCTTTGCAGCCTTGCATGTTTTTCCGGCAGCCCTTCTGTTCTTCGGTTATGACATTGTTCGCATTGCAATGGTTTTGTACCTTTCGGTTGAGAAATGACGATAGTACTTTGTACAGGCTCAAAAGCCATGTTATTGGCCTGTACTTGGCTGGATTAGCCGTGTTTTGATCCTTGGGAAGCAGAAACGTTACCCCTTTGGTAATGAACTCTGGCATCCGCTGGTGGTCCTCTAGTCCAAATTGAAGCACTCCGTCATGCATTCATGGATTGAGGAGAACTTCAGTAGTTGTGCAAAAAATCCGGTCCTGGTGCAGCCCAATTCCTGGTACATCGGGTAGCCTAGCGAATATCCTGGGCAGTAAATACGGTAACGACCATGCTTGCAATTCCATTACTCTTATCCTCTTCCACTTGCAACCACATCCCATCCCAGATTAGCCCAAATTTTTGTTAGTGCGCCAATCTCTGGAAGTCACTCCCAGAGCAAAAACTCCCTTTCGATAGTGTATAAAATTCGGTTTTCCTTGTTCCGCTTCGAACTTTCTTCATACCGACTCATCCGTTTAGCAAGAACACTCAATCGCTGTACATGGGTGTCGAGGACCTCAGTAATATAAACTTCAGTGAGGTCTCGGAGCTCTGCGGGTTTGACTACTTCAGTAACGTGACGAACTAGCCTCGCTGATCGGTTTTCCCAGCGTATTTACAGCAGCCACAGCTGCAAAATACACTATGAACTGCAGGCCTCAAGGTTCTCAACGGCTTCCAAGTACTGTGGCAGCACATCCTCGTTGAAAATGCTTACTGAACTTGTTAGCCGGTAGGAATACTGCAGTTTTGGTATCCTGTGTCGGGGCATGGGTTCTGTCCCTTGGAATTGTGTTGCTGCTGCTTCGATGTTGAAAGCTTGTTCGTCCAATAAATGCTGTCGTTGTTGGTTGTTGGTCCACTGTTGGTCCTGGGGCGGTCTGCTCGTCGGTTGACACGTTCACTACTGCAATCGACTCAAGTCTCTCACTTGCAAGTCATGCATCCAGCCCAACAAAACTGGTTCTCGACGTATCCATTCCCCAGTTCCCTTTCAATTCCCTGTAATCGAAGTATCCATTCCACAGTTCCCTTTGGACTTCCGGCTTGATGCACTCTTCCTCAGAAGGTGTGAACAAGTTATGCGACATGATTGATCGTTGTCTTGTATACAAATTGTTCCGGTCAAGCTGATTGGCGAATCGAGAAAACCACTCGTTTAACACCTCCGGCATTCTAGGTATGCCAGACAAATCCGTTTCGAACATTCCAACCAATCATTAGCAGGTGCACCATGTCCTTGGTGTTGTCTATTAATACCTGTACTATTTTGCGTATGATCTACGCAAGGACCACTCTTGCCCTCGGGTGATCGCATTGGTCTGATTATTCTATTTCGCAACTCAATGCTGGTGACTTTTTGACCGGATGTCTAACCAGTGCCTTTTTGCCGAAGGACTCACCGGGTACCTGAAAAGCGTAACGACTTACCGGATGGTAGAGGCTGGGACATTTACCCTTATAGCGGGGTAACTGCGTGCTGCTTTCGAATATTGGTGTTTTTTTTAGGAAACTCAACAGGGTCCAAATAACTGCTCAGTCCCTCAACGTCTTAGGCAGCCCCCGCTGCTGGGACTGCTTATTAAATTTGCAGCTAACCTCCATATCTGGAGGCGGTTCACTATCCTCAGACCAGGGTTGCGGCTTATCATTTTTGACTCAGGCATATTCATTTGCCAATATCTCCTTTCAGAGGGTCGATTTGATAATATGATGTATGATGAACTTGTAGGGCATGAGTAGACCTACAACTTTGTTTAACAGTACATTGCTCTAACTCCTATATCTTCGACATGAGAGCGTATATTCACAGTGATCTTCACGATGATAATCGCGTGATCTTCACCGCGAATATCATCGCGAAGATCACTGCGAATATACGCTCTTATTCCTCAGATATAAGAGATAGAGCTATGTATTGTTAGACCAAGTTGTAGGTCCACTCAAGCACCATAAGTTCATCATACATTATATTTTGAAATTGAGCTTCTGAGAAGAGCTATCGGCAAATGAATATGGATAAGTCAAAAATGATAAGCCGCAACCTTGCCTCAGACTTTGATCGACCGGGTAGCTTGCAGCTCAGCTCTGCAGAGTCAAAATATTCCTTCATTATGTAGTTGAGCGAGAAAAAAAATCCATGCAGCATGTGCTTCCATATCCTTTATCCTATATCTATATCCTATATCCTATTTCCATAATCCTATATCCAATCCATATTTAATTATATATTATATTGAAATTGGTTTGTAAATATCCATACTTTAATAAACTCTCTGCCTAGCAGCTACCTTGAAAAAAATTAACAGACCACTTACTTACCTTTAAAGCATACGTTAGTTACTTATGAGCAAATTGGAAGACGGAACTTTCCGTATTTTTAATTATTTTTGTATGAAAACGAATGATGTTTAGCCCATAGCCCAAAGTTTTTCGAGCATTACGCAAAAACAAAAAAAGCCCATCGCCAAAATTTCACCAATGCAAGCTTATGATTTAATAACAAGACGTAGCTGAGTAGCTCAATGGTTACCCGTTTTGCTTACTGAGCAGATGTTCGGGAGTTCAATCCCAGACCCGTCCGCTTGATTGCCTTTTTGTCGTTTGCCTCTTTCTATCACCACTAGATTTAAAATAAAAAGCAGTCTACAACTATTCTTCCCTTGGCAATTGTGAAGATGCAGTGGTTGTTTGTTTGATTATTTACAACACTTTACACATTCGTGAGCATTCGTCTCGGAAAAGCTGGGTATAGACGTACAGAGTGGTTAGATATTCAGAGTGATTTTTAGTTTCTCATTTCTTCTTCTCATATTCATCATTTCCTTTTTCTTCTCTCTCTTCTTGACTTCACTTCGTTTCTTCTTCTTTGTCAATACCATCGGTGGATATGTAGCGACTAATCGGTTATTTCCTCCGAGTGGAGGAGTGATAAGGCTTGCTTCATTTAGAATTGGAACAAACTTTTGCTCATATTGTGGCGCTCCTGGTGGACCATTTGGAAGTTCTTGGCGCCCACGTGTCGGGAATTTTGTCAGCTTCACGTATGTATTTTTGACATTCCGCAAATCGACTGTACTTTGTAAACAATTAACGAGGAAGCCAAAAGAAGGGAAAAAATTGTGCAAAGTTGTTTGGAAAATCCATTGTGGTCTGCATCTTGGCTAGCTAAACAGCTGAAATTGCCCAGAAATACCGTATGGCACGTTATCAAACGGTATAAGGAAACATTGACGACAATTCGGAAGCCTCAAGCCAATCGTCGGAGTGGAACTGTCGACCGGAAACTGCGTGGTAAGATTTTGAAGACGATTAAGAGGAATCCCAATCTGTCGGACCGTGATTTGGCCAGAAAATTCGGTGCTGCCCATAGTACCGTGAGGAGAACTCGACTCCGAGAAGGAATCAAGTCATATCGAGCTAGCAAACAGCCAAATCGGACCATAAAACAGAATAGTGTGGCCAAAATCCGTGCTCGGAAGCTATACGACCAGGTGCTGACCAAGTTCGACGGGTGTCTTCTGATGGATGATGAAACCTATGTCAAGACTGACTTCGGGCAAATCCCAGGTCAAAAAATTTACTTGGCAACGGCTCGGAGGGAAGTTTCAGCCAAATTTAAATTTGTTTTTGCCGACAAATTTGCACGAAAATTCATGATTTGGCAGGGCATTTGCAGTTGTGGCAAAAAAACGAAAGTTTTCGTTACAAATAAGACAATGACGTTGGAACTATACCAAAAGAGTGTCTCCAAAAACCAATTTTGCCGTTCATTCGATCCACGACCATCCCGTAATGTTTTGGCCAGATTTGGCAAGCTGTCATTACAGCAAAGTCGTTCAAGAATGGTATGCAGAGAAAGGGGTCCAGGTTGTTCCGAAAAATCTTAACCCACCCAACTGCCCCCAGTTCCGCCCTATTGAGAAATACTGGGCAATCATGAAGAGGAGACTCAAGGCAAAGGGAAAGGTTGTCAAAGACATCAATCAGATGAAGACCTGGTGGAATAAGATAGCTAAAACGATGGACGAAGAAGGTGTGCACCGCCTAATGAGCCGTGTTACAGGAAAAATTCAAGAATTCCTTCGAAACCGTGACGAATAATTTTATCCGTATTTTTTCTTAAAAGTATGAAGAAAACACTACATTGGTATAAAAAAAGATCTTGAATTCAATAATAAATAACTGAAATACAGGCAATTGTTTTTGTTCCAATTCTATCTGAAGCAAGCTTTATGCCGTGGTTTCAACTGCCGTCATATCGTTTGGAGATACCGCTGCGGCTTAGCTGTAACCTGGAAAGATCACCGAGACAGTACCAGCTGGTGCCGAAACTACTACACATTATTTTCAGATCTACCGGCACTGGGGTAAGGCTTTGCGTAGTTCTGTCGATAACTCCGCCAGGGCATGACAGGGCTACCCCTGCCATCTATCCCAATTTTCCGTAGTTGTGGGGTGCTCTGCGTTCTTCCTAAAGTTGGTTAAGCAGTCCAGTTAGGTGCAGGAATGCCAGGAGTTTCATCGTATTACCTTCGCTGTTATTCATGGCATCTTGTAGGCTGGTAGAGCTGATGCTGGCTTCTTGGCATTCTGTCACGTACTTTCGACAGTGGAGAATAACGTGCCGCACGTTAATTTTCGATCCGCAACATTCGCAGATGGCCGGTGTATCCTTTTTAAAAAGAAAAGAATGGGTCAGCCGAGTGTGGCGTGTAAGCGCAGGTTTGTCGGCTGGGTTGGCCTGGTCTGTCCACCTGCGCGTGTCGTTCTCCACTTTCCTCAATTTTGCGTTTCTAGCTTCGCCCTAGTAGCACACTTGTTGCCATTCGGTTGAGATAACATAAATATGACTTGCTAAATCATAATCAAGTTACTACAACTAATTATGACCGTGGTGTGCTACTTGGGCGGTGTCTTATCGCTTGTCTTATCTTCGCCCGAAAAAGGCATGTCTATAGCGGGTTGTTCTCTAGCCTCGTTTGCTAGTCGATCAGACTGAGTGTTTCCGCTGATCCCAGAATATTACGGAATCCAACAGAAGCGAACGAGTTTGTTACGCACAATCTTTTCAATTTCTTGAATCCACGGGTGCTTCGACCTTCCTGATTCTAAGGCCAGAAGACAACTGGCTGAATCCGTAAGAATAACCATTTCGGCACTGACGTTCGGTATTGAAAGCGCTCTCTTTATGGCGAACGCCTCTGTCGAGAAAACGCTACACGCTTTCGGAAGGCTAAACAAATCTGCGAGGCTAGTCATGCAAAATGCGGCTCCAACGGTGTCTTCACTTTTCGAACCATCGGTATAGACCACCGTTGATCTGCGGACTCTGGTCGCAAGCAGCTGTTGGACGACTGGACGGACTCTATCCGGCGGATCACCGGCTCGAACACTTCGCTTTACATCCCATACTATCGATGGTTTACGTGCGTGCCATACACGATCGTTCTGTCTCGGTAAATGATCGACAGCAGGAAGTTCGGTACCCGTCATATCAAGTATACGTTCGGATGCTCGCCGTTCAGTGAAAGGGTGTGCAGGGTAGGGTGGGTTTGGGGCTAGGGTTTGCAGGGTATCCGGTCCTCGTCGGCTCACAAGTACAATGCCGTACGTCAGCTTTGAAGTGACTAGAGCCGAACCCACCTGTAGCAATGGTGACCTCTTGTGCCGGTTCTCGACGCGCATTAGGGCTGAAGTAAAATATCTGTGACTTCATTGCGTATATGGCAAACCCCACGCTTTTCGCCCACTTGTCTACCGCTATGACAGCGGCCTGCAGTTTTCGGTGCAAGAATTCCCCTTTCGCACCTCGTACCACGAAGAGGATGTCGTCCACGTACAAAAAAATATCGACTCCGACGGGCAGCACACGGAAGACCGGCTGCATCGCAACGAGGAATAGTGTCTCAGACAATGCGGAACCATGTGGCACTCTATTTTCTAGCGGGTATTGACGACACTTGTGTCCTCCTTTGGACACCTGGAACGTCCGTTCTGAGAGGAAACTCTGCAGCAGATTCAACATACGACCACGTATTCGCTAAGACTTTAGAGTTCGCAATATGCAGTGTCGCCAGGTGGTGTCGTACGCCTTCAATAGGTCCAAGGACGCTATCAGCCAGTGCTCGTCGGTAGTAGGCAGTGGCCGTTCAAGTTCAGCAAAATACGTGTCGGTGCTGCGTCCTGCACGAAAAGCGTGCTGTCGCTTATCGAGCCGTCCACTTGACTTTAGCTCGGTGATTAGCCGCCGATTAATGATGCGCTCGAGAAGCTTCGCCATGCAGCTGATGAGCAATATCGGTCGAAAGACATTCGGTGGTGATCACGGTGTCTAATAACAACGATTGTCAAACTAATCATCCTTTTTCTCCCCTCCCCAAAGACCGTAAGGATGTGGCCGACGCCGGTACTGATCTATAAATAGAATTAATGAACTTTTACATTGAAATATAAAGCTACTCCCAATCTCCATATATGTTGTTCTCTGTGCAATTACACTAGTTCTGAGAAGTAACTGAGTAGCAACTACGAAATTGCACGTTCTCTAAAAAAAAGTTTCTAGCCTATGAATTTAATAACAATTTTTTTTTAATGTTTCATGTCTCAGCAAACGGTTACTCCGGCTTTTCCAAAATTTTCCTTCACTGTGAAAAATGTTGTAGGAATTTTTTTTAACATCATTTTTTCCCAAATTCTGTATAGTTTGGTGAAAAATAATGTTCTACGATGAATTGTTCTTCAAGTATGAATTTTCGAAGTTAGTGCTGTTCGGGAAGATTGAAAAACTTCAATAGGCGTTTGCCAGGAAAACTAGCAACCCTGATTTTTTAAATATAATGTTTTGCTGCATATATTCAAGAACCCAACGCGTGGACAAAATTTTATAACAATCTGAGACCCTTCGGCCCAATCTGTACGATAATAAATAAAATCCCCTAGTACACCACTTAAAAAGTATGAAATCATTAAACAAAAATGATCAGCACTACAAAATTGAATAACTTTCTTATTATTAACCTAAACGTACGTTTTGTGAAATAAAACGTGTTTTAAAGTGCCTCCGATTTTTAAGCTATACTTTAAAGTGGCTTTTTCTTGTATGAAAACTGGAAATACCACTTTCCCCATACAAATTTAAGACAATTTAAAAAAAAAAGTCGATGTACAATTTTTTTTTAATCTGAAACTTTTCTGGGATTGTTTTTGGAATATTTACAACCATAATGTTTTAAGCAATTTTGTAAATTCGATTTTTTTTAAATTGGCAGCCTAGCACACCATTGTTTTGCGAACCTTTTTTCAATGAACGTACACAGAAAAAAATTCTGAATTTTCATTATGATGAAAATTTCACAGCATATCTTACCGTGCTTCCTTCCACACGAAATTGCAGCTTGCTTGAAATAGTTGTAATAAAGACGAGCTTTTATCCGGAATTATCCGGATTGAATGAAATGTCCCTGAACTTAACACGATTTATAATGTTAATTTGTAAGTTTTGTGACGCTCCATTTATGTGAATGGTTTTGAACAGAACATCTTTCCCAAACTGTGTATAATATAAACAAAATTTGTATGTTTATGAAGATCAGAGAAACTTCCTCCAATCTACGAAATACTTTATTCGTTTGGAGAGATATTTCAGGAGATGAATTTGTTTAGAGGGTGTCCAGAGTTTGCCTCAAACAAGCTTATAGTCTTCTTTAATCTGAGCATAAATTATTTAAATTGTGTTTATTTTCAATTAGAAGCTAAACTTCCCCCGCGAACACCAGAAAAACAACCGTGATTTTGTTGTTTTGTAATTTGCGGCTTTGATTAGCCTCCGTGATCCATTTCAAAATTAATTTTTTGTTCGCTATCTTCATTCCAAGTGCTGAATGCTGATGAAACGGGCAGATTAGTGGGATCCAAAACAAAAAGTCAAATTAAAATTTGTTAGATCACAGGTCGGTTTTGAGGGCATGACATGTCATTCAACGGCTCGAATTAATCATGGCTAATACGATGATAGGATGTGTTCCAGTCGCAGATGCAATGTCACAGTCATGACCGAATTGCAACATCACATCGAATTTCAGGAGTAGTTACAAACATGCATGTGATTCAAATTTCCTACTCGAAATTGTTATCGTTTCTGAGGGCCAACAAAAATACGAAATAGTGGATTTTATCAGCTTTCACCTAAAAGTTCAAATTATAATTGTGCATTATGGATAAATTCAAATGCTCACCTCATTTTGTATAAAATCAGAGACTAGATTGACGTGAGTTTTTCGATCAGATATAAAGAATGCCCAAAAAAACTTTTGAAATTTTAATATTCATTCTTTTATAGTCTACATCTTGCATAACAAACAACACAACTTCTCACTTGTCTAAAATCCGCTTTGAGTATTTTCCCATAGGAATAAATCAACTCAGTCAAACGTATACGAATCACTGAGAGAGAAAAAATATCAAGAATTACCACTAATTCCACGGTTTACAATTTAATTTAATGAAAAGCGCTCTTTTGTAATTTTTCGTTTCATTTGCTCCGTTTATTTTGTCGATGAAATGAGCAAAAGCGGACCACGACAGCGAGATGGGAAATCGAAACCAAGGGTAAGGATGTGAGGAGTGAACGGAGCAGTACAAACTATTTCCCATTTGCAATTTGCGTCGCTGTCGTGGCCTATATCCGGTTCCGACTCGGGTTGCTCCAACACAGAAACTCAGTGCTGTGCATTCAAGAGCGTTTTCGTTTCCCGAAACACAAATGCCACCGCCGGCAGGGTTTAATTGCTCAGAGATATTGCTAGAGGACTATCGAAAACTGCGGTTAGTGGCGCTGGTGTGCTTCAAAGCTTGTCTAGCGAAAACTGAAGCGTGATATGGTTAGGACCAGAGAATCAACTAAAACTACAACACTGACCTACCGGATGTGTCTCAACTGCAAGCTTGCAAAGTGCAAACTTTTATAATACTGGATGGACTCAGTGGTGCTATAAATTGCAGATATAATGAATAAATATAGTTGAATTATTCATCCCGCCCACCGTCATTGTGGTGTTGGCACGGGGCACATATAGGTACATGTTTGGCAGGAAAAGGGGCATTGATACATGTTCAGAAGAGCAGAGTGAAAGGAATTCAAGCGTTGCACATCATGTTGAATACCACATAATTCTATTATTTTGATCGCTTTGTCTACCAACTGGTAAGCCTATCTACACACATGCAGAAACTATAGAAATGTATGTGGAAATCTGCAGTCTGGTCATTCACAGTGTTTTCATTTTGTTCGCATGTCTGTCGAACTCGTCGGCTTCCGGGAGCGCTGACACGTTCGTTCGGACTACAACACAGAGCTATTGGGTTCCTTTTTTTGTTATTTTTGTTGATGAGGATTTCATTCACGATGAGATTATCCCTCGTTATGGACATCAAACCACAGGCATTCTAAATCGCCAACAGCGGGCGGTGGGTGAAATGAAAGGAGTTTTGCGGTTATTTTAATTTGAAATGCATTCAACCGGAAGCTGGCCTTCGATTCGTTCAAGCAGCACTTTTTTAAGCTTCTAAAATTGTCTCTGCAGTTATTCCGTGAACGGAATATCTCACGCAGATGGTTCCATTAAACGAAAAATTCGAAGCTGACAAAATCCACACCAATCAATAATTGTGGCATCTTTTGTATATTGATTTGGTTTGTTCGATTGATTTAAAAAAATCTTATCAGTTTGTGTCAGGAGCATTCTTCTTGCTGTTAAGAATAGTCCATTTGATTGTGCTGTTTAACATATTTAAACTTATTTTTATTCAGCCAAGGTCTGGGTGTCTTCTGTTAACAGATGTAGTCTCTAAAGCACACGGCCCATTGCTGCATTTTGCCAGCCTTGCAGCCGGCAAAGGGTCCGCAGCTTGCTTAATAATATCACGGAATAATATCCTTTCTATTTTAGCTTTAGTAACGCATGTATAAAACGGAGTTTTTGGCTCTTACTTCCACCGTTCCTTTGGACATTTTTTAATGTTTCAATCTCATCACCCGGTTGGAAAGAGATTTATAGACCTCGTTTGTGTACATGAATAAAAATTTGGCCAATTAAACTTGGACCCATTAAAGCACGTCCTGGGAGAAAGCGAACAACTCTAAGCTGGTGGAATAGAAGAATGATAAGAAATCATAATTCCTTTTACCACCTCCTGAAAAATGCCTTTTGTATTACAAACATATGCCATTCCGTACAATATCTTTTTTTTTAGAATAAAGTTTAGCTAAAAATAACTCCAAGGTACAGCCCCTTTGGGTTGTTCGGAATGATGACCTAGGACTACGCAACTAAATGTAAGCCATCCAGATTGCACAATGTCATATTCTTCGAACTAACCCTTTCAGGCCTAACATTTTTCAATCGTTGTTTTACAGGCAAT
This sequence comes from Aedes japonicus, assembly GCA_034211315.2. Lineage (NCBI taxonomy): Eukaryota > Metazoa > Arthropoda > Insecta > Diptera > Culicidae > Aedes > Aedes japonicus. The sequence goes on along the minus strand of JASCZW010000801.1, from coordinate 337,018 downwards.
TTGGTGTGATCTTATTAAATTGGTGCTCAATAACATAGAAATGATTGAAAAAAGCAGGATATATTTTTTTGAGATGTGCTAGGTCGTCCAAACTGAGTTCAGAACTCTAGAGTTGTAACAGTAGCTTTATCCGCTTTACAGTATGATCGCGCACTGGCGGGGATCCTACGTTGTGTATGGTTGTTTGAAATGAAATAAAGAACACCGATCGTCGGCCGTCCTGCCATGGCGGAGGCATAGGAGAAACTATTTTATTGATTCCTTATTGTCTAGTTGAAGCAGTACAGTGGTTAGGGTAAGGGCACGTATTAACGACGTTGTCCAAACACAGTATTATGATATACATCCAAACCCATTAAACTAATTTCCTGGAAGACCAACAGACATTATGAGATAATCTTGGGACATTTATGCCGAACAAACTACTTTAACTTTGTATAGCCCATCAAGCTACTGTTATAATTGTAGACCTTATGTTTTAAATGATCTAAAACTAACAAGATTATCCTATGATGTCTGTTGACGTTTCAGCATATTCATTGAATATGTCTGAATAGACAGCGTAGCTTTGTAAAGCCTCAGAGGCTACGGTCACTACAGTATATCTTAAGTTCTGAACTCAAGTCAGTTTTTATGAAGTTAAGCATGCCAAACTATCTGATAATGACTGGTGACCTTACAGAAGAATCATTGAATGTGTTTGAATGCATATCGTCACTTTTTATAAGTTATAAAGCTAATGTTACGACTTTAGATCCAAAATTCTGAACTCAAGGGCAGTTTTGGTGACCTAGAACATTTCAAGATATCTCATTTTATCTGTTTACCTTCCAGAAGACTCACATAAATAGTCAAATATATATTGTTACTTTTTTTGGTTGAGAAAGCAACAGTTACAACTATTGATTTTTTGTTTTGAATTCCAGGACAGTTTAAATAACCTAGAAGATTATCTCATAATGTCTATTGGTCTTCCAGGATATTCAATGAATATGAATAAATACATAGCGTAGCTTTGCATAGCCCAGAAAACTTTTGTTGCAACTGTAGGTCCTATGTTCTGATTTCAAATATAGTTTGGATGACCCAGGACTTGTCATATTCCTTAATAAGGTTTGTTGATCTTTAAGAATATTAATTGAATATGTTTTAATATTTATTGTTTCTCTGTATTGCCTAAAACCGTTACAGCTGTAAATATTAGGTTCTGAACGTCAGGACAGTTTGGATGACCTAGAGGATCAGAAACTTTTAAAATATTGACTGTTGACCTTCCAAAAGATTCATTGAATATGTTTGAATACATATAGTCACCTGATATAGCCCAAAAAGCTACAGTTACAACTGTAGATTTTATTTTTTGAGCAAAAGGATAGTTCAAATGAGCTAGAATATCCCATGATTGCCACATTATGTCTGTTCACCTTCTACACTATTCAATGAATATTGTGAAATACATATTGTTCCTTTGCATACTCCAAAAATTATTGTTACAACTGAGGATCTTGTGTTCTGACCTCATGGACAGTTTGAATGACCCCGACCATCCCATGTTACCTTGTAATGTTTGTTTACGTTCTAAAATATTCACTGAATATGGTTGAAGACGTAGCATTATTTGTATAGCCCAAAAAGCTACAGTTACAACTTTAGATCTGAAGTTCTTAACTCAAGTGTATTTTAGATATCCTCGAACATCCCAGAAAGAAACCAAAATATTGAACGTTTATCCCCAAACATTAAGTTATGCGTATGCATATATTCCATAAACTTAAAAAAATGCTTTCAGCTATTAATAAGGTATTTAATTTTCCTTTCTGAGCTTTTTCATATTCAGGATGTTCCATGTCATCAATTAGGCCTTAAAGTCATATGTTTTTTTATATACCCCTGATAGCAAAATTAATGTAAAACAAATTTGCGAAGGACATTGTACACTTTTATTCAGTCTGTGATTTTATACAACCATTTTCCATTTGTTGTCCTACATGATCCCTTAGACCTGACGGGGTTAATATACTTCTTAAGACAAGGCTTAAAAATTGTAAATTTCCGAAAAATTGAATATATTTGAAAATAGTATATAATCTAGAAATGCTGTGTGTTATACTGTTAACATCCGTGTTCTCGTGCTGAAAATTCCCACCTTTTTCAGCTGTTTTTATCCGTTTGAATCCTAGAAATCAACGCCTACGCATGCTTAACCACGGCTCTTACAGCTCACACCGGGTATCGCCCATCCGCAAGGTAGGACTAATATTATCGTCCCTCCAAGTCCACCACATCGTCCAATCAAGACCAGCATCAACCACCGCCACAACACAAGCTACCTACTTCTGGGAAATGTGGAGGATTTTGCTCATCTACTGTGTGTTTACGGTGCTCTGGAATCGCACAAGATGTAGGGGTGGATGGTACGAAACGCACCGTTTAAGCAAAATCGTGAATTACTAGGGAATGGAAGCTGAAATTAAAGAAGAAGTTATTGAGCAAAGGTGCGTTGCGATGTTTTCGTTGTAGATCAAATGTGATTTAAATTCAAAACGATGATTTTTCATGATTTTCTAAACCTTTTCCCATTTTATCCCAAGACGACACAGGGGTTAAACGCCTGTTTAATCATACAATATGCACCCCAAAATTGAGATAGGGGTTAAACGCCTGTTTAATCAATCAATATGCACCCCAAAATTGAGATAAGACGTACCACAACAGTGCACCATAATATTGGCATAGCATGCACCGCTTATAATAAGTAGAAACACGGCTATAAATTGTTAGGAGGTTGCAACATATCGCCACATACTGTTAGCCCTATTTGGTAGTCAAGAAGCCGATGGGTGTACACCGTGTCAAATATATTCTCATACACTTTTTCCTTGCATTGGTGTCGTGCAACTACTCAACATGATTCACGTATATGTTGGTATAGTTTTGCACTATGTATATGCAAACGCATTTAGGGCATATCTAATTGTTTCCATTCGGTGTTTATCTTTTACCAGCAATGAAGGCGTTTCGTGGTGATAAAAAAGTTTTTGAAAGGTGAGCGCCCGGGCGCTATTTTAAGAAATTTTATAAACCTCGGAGTAAAGCGGGATTTTGTGTACCGAACCATCAAAGGTACCGTGACACTTGCTCGTTAGATGACCGGAAGAGATCCAGTTGTACTCGTACGGTGCGGACTGCACGAGTTGTTAAAGTGGTCAGGGAACGGATTAGACGAAAATCACAGCGCTCTGTACGCACTGTATGTACAATATACTGCAAAATGACCTCGGATTCTAAGCTTTCAATAAACGTAAAGTTCACTGAGTTTCTGAACCTTCCAAGCAAAAACGACTCGGAAGAACAAGTCTGCTTCTGTCGCGGCACGGTGGGGAAAAATTGATCTTTTCCGACGAAAAGTTATTCGTCTTGCAACAATCCCACAATGTCCAGAACGACAGGTTGTGGGCTCTCTCTCTTCAAAAACTGTTCCAGAGAGTGATAGGAATATTCCACGGTTCCAAAATGCTGTGTCAGTGATGCTTTGGGGAGGAATTTGCAAGCGAGGCAAATTACCAATGGTTTTCATCGAAAAAGTCGTTAAAGTGAATGCCGTATATTATAAAACGGAAGTTTTGGAGAAAGTTATCAAGCCATATGTACAAGAGGTGTTTGGAGATGATCACTATGTGTTTCAGCAGGACGGAGCGCCATCGCATACTGCAAATCTCGTGCAGGGCTGCTGCCGAGAAAATTTGACCGACTTTTTGGACAAGAATGAATGGCCTCCTGGTTCACCAGATCTGAATCTCTTGGATTATTTCGTATGGTCATACATGCTGACGAAGTTAAATGACCACAGGGTTTCTAATATGAACCAATTCATTCGTGCGTGACGGTTTCAAAAAACGTCTGGAGCTGGTCAAGAAGGTTAAAGGCGGTGTTATTCCAAAACATATGCTGAAGTTGATCAGTATTATATTGCAATATAATGGGTAAAGTTATCAATAAAATCTGAATCCCAGAGGGTTTGAGCTGTTTAAAATCTGATATAATCTGGATTGTCGATTTGAAATTAATAGAGTTTGATTTGGTATGAGAATATATTGGACACGGTGTAGAATAAAGATATACCCAACGGTTGGTAAACATGAATATACGTTGGCTTCCCACGATTAACTGCTCCACTGAGTATTTATTTCTAAGCGTGTTGACGTATATACGCCGAGGTGCGTTCTGCCCCAGTTTTAGTTTTGCATAGCTTTGTCTAAATATTCTGAAAATATTAGAATCTATAATGAAGTTTTGCTACTATCTTGAAGTTTTGTTGTGTGAAATGCATTTATTATAAACCATAGAAAATCAAGGATTGTAAAAGCTTATTTTAATAACACTTTTATTTACATATGAGGTACAGTCATGACAATTTCTTCAATTTTGATCATATTTTGGTGTACTTAGATACTTATTGTTCGACACAACTAAGAGTTATGCTGTTATATGTTAATGTTGATTAAGTATTATCCATAAAAGCTATAGCTTTGTAGATTTGAGCATATATATTGAGTGGGCCATTTTACCCCACCAGTGCATTTTGTACTGTTTTCCTTCGTTCATCGCTGCTAATATGCATCTTATGGCAAGAGCACGATTCTCCATTCCTTTGTTATCCGTCAACAAAGTCAACATTGATTTATTTCTTTACTTATCAAAAATCATCTGACAACGTGGTCAACATCATCAAAATTTAAAAATTACATATTATAACAAATTATGGTTTGGCAAACGACAGAAAGTATCGTTGCATTGAAATCAAATAAATAGAATCACAGTTAAAAATGTTACAATTGCAATGTTTCCTTAACAATTCGCCTATTGCTCGCTCTCAACTTAGTGTTCTAAATGTACTTTCACAGTTATTAGTTGAGAGCTTTCGATGCCAGGTACAATTTTTGCATTAGTATGATTGTGTGGCAAGTACAATCATACCCTATGCCCAGGGAGTCGAGAAATTTTCCATAACGAAAATTTCCTAGATCAAACTGGGAATCAACCCAGCCACCTCTAGCATGGTGTTGTAGCCGCGCCTTTACCGACTGAGCTAAGGGAAGATCCCGACCACCTAGTTAGTTTGAAATTTCCATAAAGTTGTTTCATAAGGTTAAGGACTTTTGGAATGTGGATCGTATGGTTCGGAAATTTAAAGCGAGTTTATACTTAGATATTGAGCGCCTTGAAAGTTGTATTTGCCTTTGTATATATATTCAGCAATTACTTTGAATCCGGGATTATTCGAGACTATGAGCAACTATCAAAGATCGAAAGAATATTCATCTGGTAGTTGATGGGTGATAACAGAAGCACTATTGGATTTTGATTAAGTCCATGCTCCTGCGTCACCCCTCTCGGTTTGGATTGGCACATCACTTGAAGTTTGCAAGAGGCGTTTAGGGGCGTGTGGAATAACTTGAAAAAACAAAATTGATGAGATCTTAAATTCTTTAAATCACACAAATAGGAGGTGAATCGATGTGACAATGAAGTAAAGTTCACCTTTAACTCAGTTGATTGGCATAGCTTTGTAAAAAACAACATGCTGGAGAGGGTTTGTAAAATTTCTCGGCTTCGCATTTAAATCTTAAAGAAAAAACGGGGGAAGCGTTGTAATAATACTTGATATCGAAAGATGAGTGTTGAAAATAGGTCGTCTAAGAGCTAAAAATCCAAAAGTAGGAACAACAAAGTAAAAATTACTAAGGTAACCGATTGAAACTAGTATTTGTAATAAATCAACCCTCAATCTGTATTTCAAATACCACAAGCATCTTATAAACATTATATCAGCAACAGATTTGCAGGAAAGAAGCATTTAAGATGTTATTTGGATGCAAGAAAGCCTTAACAAAGTATTGTCCTAGCAATTCAGTAAAACTGAACTGTTTTGCTGAAGATTCGAACTTTTTAGGTGGTTGAATTATGATATGATTTTTAAAAATGTTCTCTTTTACATGTACATTAGCGCAATCTAGTGACAGAAAGTCGAACCATTATCTCCATTACCTCCAAAAGTCCTTGACCTTCTGAACAGCTTGCTGTTGGTATGAACTTTCTAGGTGATGGGGATCACGCTATAAACTAGATCAAAAATACTCTCTTTGGCAGACCCACTAGCCCCATATAGTGACCGTTTTCGCAACCAAACTCTCTACCTTCTGGAAGCTCTTGAGCTTCTGAACAACATTGGTGAATGTTCAAACTTTCAAAGAGCATGGAATCACGATATTAACTCGTTTAAAATGCACTTTTTAACATGCACACTAACGTCACGTAGTGATCGAGTGCCACAACATATTCTCCACCCTCTGTAGGCCTTTGACTTTCTGAATAACTTTGCTAAAGGTTCGATCATTCTAGTTTATCGGGACCACGATATAAACTTGTTAAAAAATGTTACAATATACACAAGCAGCACACAACGGTTAAAAATGGTTGCAACGACTTTATTATGGCTTCATTGAGACACAAAGCAGTCTCCTCAACTGGGTATAGTGTCATGAATCAATATTGTTTTTTTCCCCTCTGTTCGGGACATAAACCACTGCGACCAGCAATTTGATCTATTGTAGTATATCCCGTATCCTTTGTTTAGTGCATGTCGATTAACCTCATCACTATTGAGAAATGATGAGGTATTCGGTGTTGTTACAGTTGTCATTGTTTGTTTTGTTGGCAATGAATCAAATTTTATTGAAAGTTTCCGCTATTTAAACCCTTTGAGGAGTGAGAGCACTCTTCAAAGGTGCGCCCCTTTATCAGCCAAAATCAGCTTCATTGCAAAGAAAACAAACTAACATGAATCAGAACCCTAGTCATAACCAATTCAAACTATAGACCAATTCAAACTAATAGACAATGAAAATTCACATGTTTTACTTAGTCTAAGTTCATCCTCGCACAATTGCAAAATGAGTATTGTCACTTTTCATAAGACATAAAATGCAATAAGGACTAAAATATGTTCCCTAGTTTGAATTAATTCGGACTAGGGTTCGGTGGTTGATCTGATACTCCGTAACGGACCACAAAAGGTGATCTACCAGCGTTACGGGTCAATCCTATTGTTAGATGAGTCGATACTTTGGAGGGTGCATTGCAACAATACTCGCAATACATTTCGAAGTGAGTGGATACTTTTCAGTAAAAGTGTAATTACAGGGTGTCTCACAATAGGTGTCACTAAAACAAAATTGGATTACAGCAAAACAAATCAACCAAATCATAGCATTTATTTTTCATTTGAAATGTTATAGAAATAATACATATTCGTTCAATTCGAATCTCTCGGCCTTTTCCTTGATAAATTTGCGCAAACACTTTGTGAACCCATTGCAGCTGGCACGCACGATTTCTTGTATTTCCTGATTCGATAGTGTCTTTTTGCCTTGTGAGCTGGAGCTTAGTCCTGTTGGGAACAATGTGGTGTATTTTCAAACAGCGTTGAAGCATGAGGAAGCAGATGGTTCTTCAAAACCTGCTCGATGTAATTTTCAGTGTTGATTTTTACGTTAGGTTCTATGCAACGCGAAGGAAGTTTTCCTTTTCGTTAAACGACCCAATCCCCCCCATACCATGATTTTCGATACATTCAGCGTTCTACAGCTGCTTTTTTTTGGAGACCATTGGCAAGACTTTTGCCATATACAAGATCATTTAGTTGATTATGACCGTCCTGAAGGAAAAAGAGCTTTTCATCCGAAAATAAAATCTCGCAGTCACCGTGCCGATACGATTTCTGCTTATTTGGACCTTGGTTTGCTTTTGATGCTCCGTCAACACGTGAACCCGTTGTTTCTTGTACAGCTTGCATTCCAAATCATGTCTGTGGAGCCTGTTCATTGAAGCAGGGGACATTTGAAATTGTTTGCTCAATTTACGGCTAGATACGGCCGGATTACGTCTTATTCGCTCCCTCACACATTTGATCTATTTCTTCGTTTTGGCAGTTCGTCTGGCACCTCCTTTGTGTTGAATATGGATATTTCCAGTTTTCTTGAACCGTTTCAAGGTGCAAAAAACAAAACGCTTACTTACTCCGAACTGCTTAAGGATATTGAATATCTGACACGGTCGGAGCTTTTGCGAATGTAATTTTAAAACTTGTTCCCGTATGGCTAGAATGGAATCGCTCAAAATGGGTTTAATCGATTCCTCTGTTAAAATTACCCATCTGAAATAAACCAAGACTGAAAAAAGGTGGCACCTATTGTGAGACACACTGTACGTTGTTCAATAAGAAGTAATGATGTGAAGAGAACAACATGTTGTATGCAATTCGTTGCAAAACTCGATTTTTTCAGCATTCTTTTAATTGCCCGACGAGGCTTGCTGATTTGTGTTGAAAACAAAATATTTGCTAATAATTTCATTAACTTCTAAATAAACATTGTTTATGCTGACTGTTAATCATGATGGTGGAATGATCATGGTTGATAATGCTATCAATTTTAACAAATGCACTGTGGGTGAGCCCATTATCGTTGAATTTTACATGAAATTTAACATGAAACATATGTTATCCGGACACATAATTTTTAATAGATTATTTATAATTAAAAAACACTTAAGTAACTAGAAATTAGAAGAAAAATTAGTATTTTCCATTTAATTCCAACTACCTTTGCTTATCTTGACAGATACGTGTATTTCGTCTACAATGTGCAGACTTCTTCAGTGTCTCGTACTAATAACTCGATTTGAATATCTCCCAGACCCGGACGTAAACGTACTGTCAGTTGTCCGGAAGCCATCAAACGAGTGATAGAGTGAATTCAGTGGAATTCTGATAAGTCTGGATGGAAGATGCCCAAAGTTCTGGGAATGTCAAAGTGAACGATCTGGAGTATTCTGGAAGACGGCCTTTGATTGAATCCATACAAAAACAGTGTGCGCATGGCTTGACTGAAAAGTATAAAGTTGTAAGAGTCGAAAGATGTCGGATGCGGTGATAATTAAATTATATTTTCGAACGAAACAAAGTTCCTGCTATAGGATCACCACTACTTGTAACATTATCGTACGAATGCAGCACATCCTTCTGATATTTTTTGTTAGAAACTAGCTGTTTAAAGGTTCCAGAATGTTTCGTGGGTGATATTTTAGGGATGTTTCTCCAAAATTTTGAGGGTTCTCTTGCTGTTTATTGAAATTGCTTTCAAAGTCAACAATAAATATTACATTAATAATGTGTTGAAGAACCATTTGCTTCTCTTCGTTAAGAAGCACTTCAAGAATACACCATAGTGCTTCCAACAAGACACTGCACCGTTCCACCAGGAAAAAGCTACACAGGCTTGATGTGAGGATACTTTTGCGGGTTTTATTTTGTCAAAAGAATGGCCTGCCTATTCACCTGATTTTAACTCTCTCGAGTTCTATGCATTTGGCTACATCCTGAGCAAACTGGGGAATACCAAAGGACTTAGCGTGGACACTTTTAAGAAACGTTTGGGAAAAATATCGAATGGCATGGAACAAAATATCTTGCGTGAAAACGTGTGACGCTTTCCAACAACGCATGTGGCTGGCAAATGAGGCCAAAAGAGAATGATTTGCACTCAACAAATGTTAGAGGTATACCGAAGAGGAAATACATTGAAAATTTAAATTCATGCAAGCTTCTCAATTTTGTGAACAAGTACTTCACTGACAGGAATTCCCACTCAGCAGTGCCCATAATCATTGGATTTTTTAAAATGAAAAAATGTTTATTGGCCATTCTGTATTTATCAGGTTTCTTTATTACGCATCTAACTTTTGATAGATTATTTATAAAACTATTTTATATTAAAAATCAAGCTGTGAAAAGCTAACACCTGCTCTTCCTATAATTTTCAATTTCTAATATTGAAGTCCTTACATCTTTACATCCATAAAAACACAGGATCTATGATTTTCTTGATTTTCATTTTCAATACATTAACAGTCATATGGACAGAAATATCGAATGGTTCAATGAACAGTGCACAGTTTTTGTAGAGAACTTTTTACTGGTCCACCAGATACACAATATTTTGCGTTTCTTTTAAGTATTCCAATTTCTTCAGAAACACTTCTAGTTACAGCTATTCCACTAATCAGCTCACACTTTTCTGTGTTTACGTTTTGAAATTATTGTAGTGTTTGCTTTTTTAAACACATAGTTCTTGAAGCACTTGTAGGCTTTTAGGTTACTGGTCTGCATCATTTTATTTCGAAGCCTCAGATATCCGTTAAAGGCACGGTATTTTGTTTTCAATTTTTATGGCAAAGTGCATCGTTGTCCTTTCCACGAAAGATACAATTTCGGGCATTAAAAGCTCTCTTAATTGTAGCTGTAGATGTGCAATCAAAGCGAAAGGTGGAGAGTCGAAAAGAAGTACTAAGCCAAAACAAAAATCCTCTTTTGATAATTGTTTTCAATGTCGAGATATGGAGGGATGACTATTTTGGACGAGCCACTAAGCAGCTAAGAGGAATAAATGTATGCTTAGAAACAGAAATGACTGTCTATGGTTTCTAAATTTGTTTGCTTAGTGTTTGATTAGACGAATTTTCATATTTTAACAAACGCTCACACCATGAAAATACTTCGATGGGTAGTGAGGCTAAGGAGTATTTTTTTCTCCAACATCATCACTATATACTATGGAAAGTCTTATGCTTTGCCTTACCGGAAGTTAGATTATTCTGTTGGGAGAAGGCACCTTAATCTTGCCTTGGATTTTGTGTGAGTGGTTTTGCTTATGAGTTGACTTTTCTGTACTTCGTGCAGTCACAAGGTATTTTTTTTATCCAAGCACGTACTGAAGGCTGTCGTGATTTTATGATCAATATCGAACAGATAAATTTTCCAAGTAATTTTGATTAAATAATTTCGTAGAAACCAGAATATGACTTGTAAATTATTTCTGTACACAGGTGTAGTGCAATGATAGTCCAAGAGAAACGATGGCTTCAAATTTGTTACCTGATAATAAGTGAGGCGAATAGACCTTCGTTTTATGCATAGCCATATCTTGTGTTTTCAGTAGACATAATTTAAATGAAGAAAAAACTATACTTTGACTCTCAAGAATCTAGAAAAGAATCGTTTTGACTGGTTTTAAAGGACACTTCACAATGATCGGCAACAATCATAGATATCGAGCGGAATAATAAATGGTGATCAAGAGTATATACTACAAAAACTAAATGAATGAATTTCAGTGGAAAAAAATGGTCAACTATCGCCGTTCATCAATGGGATTTCACGAATGAAGCTCTTCTAAATGAGCTAATGAAGCTTGGAGCGAGCCACGACTCTTCCAACACTAAATTTCCTGTGCATTGTGCAGATGGCCACCGAATCCTTGAATAATTCTTCGCGATAACCACCCACTAACCTTCATGAATAACCATCATTCCACGTATGTTTTACTCTAGCCGCTTCAAGCCACAGAATAATCCTGATTTAATATGAATAACTGAATTTTATTTCACTCGTCTGGCACGTTCATTATCATGCTGCATAACGAAATGTGCTTTAGGCTCACACAGACGAAATGTAGCAGAAAAGATTTCATGCTCTTAAAATGAAAAAAAAAAAGAGTCAGTAATTAAGATTTCATTACAAGTTCTTCTTGGAAATCTTTTCAGCGGGACAATTAGAATGATACAATGATGCAACGGTACTATCTGATTCAGCGCATCAAAATCAACTCGAAGAAAATCATACTAGCAAAGGTTAACTTCTCCATCAAATGATTCAGATGGAAGTCTAGAGCTGGGAGGTTTCTCTGCCATGTTCAATCGCCAATGAAGTAAACCAGTGTACTTTAGTTTAAAGTATTTGTAGCACAACGATTCCCACGAACTGAAATATAGTTAGTGCTGAAAAGTTGACGAGATTGAATGGAAACGCAGATTTCATAGTCAAATTCGAAATTTTATTATTTCATCATATTGTTTTATTTATAACCATATCACTATATTGAACCATTCCACAAATGAAATTTTGAAACTCGCCAATTTTTTATCTCTTAAACGTCTTTGAGGTTGTTTGGGTTTTCAGCACTTTCGGCAATACAGGATGTCTCACGATAGGTATCACTTAAACCAAATGGGATTACAGCAAAACAAATCAACCAAATCATAGTATTTATTTTTTAATTGAAAGATACATGTTATAGAAATAAACCATATTAATTCAACTCGAATCTCTTGCCCCTCCCCGGAACCACCTTTCGGTATTACTTCGGGAACGCGTTTGGCACGTCAAGGGTGACCACTGCACAGTAGAGAACACCTCGCCTCTTACGCTGAATTGCCAATTCAGCCGTCTTGGTTACGGCCAGAATGGCATCTATCGTCGACCTCCTTTTACGGACACCGCACTGATTTTTTGACAGACCGCCTATACCCTCCGTATAGGCCAATCTGTTGAAAATAACCCTCTCGAGCACCTTACCCGCTGTATCCAACAGGCATATAGGTCTAAATGCCCCTGGTGGCTCCCCTGCCTTCGGTAGCAATACTAGAGTTTGGATTCTCCAGGCGTCCGGGAAGACGTCCTGGTCCAGACATCTTTGCATCGCTGCCCTGAAAATTCCGAGCGCCAGTGAAACAGCCGTCTTGAAGGCCAGGTTCGGTATACCGTCTGGTCCTGGCGATCTGTTTACCTTCAGCGATTTGCCTATCACGATGAGTTCCTCGTTTGTGACGGTGGCTTCGTTTCTTAGGTCCGTGGTGTCATTGTCGTGGGGCAATTCTGCCGTTATGGGAGGCCAGGATCTCTGGTCATAGCTCAGAAAGAGTCCCCTAATGATGACCTGTAATAGCTCTGGTAATTCCTCGGTTGGAGCTGTCTTGCCCTTGGTTTTGACCACTACCCCCCGATAGACGTTGCAGTCCCGGACCCTTTCCTCCGCACATTCGGCATAGATGGCTCCTATTGGGGCCTTTACATTCCCACGGCATGTGCCCGCTTTCAAGGCACTTAAAGCACGCTTTGGGCGGCTGGTGCAGACTCAGTGGGCAAACAGACCACCCCACTTTAAGTTTTTCCACTAGGGCCGAGTTTGCGGCGGCAACCAGTAGTCGTATTGTTGCAACTTGTGTCCCAAGTGGACCCTTTAGCAGCTGTATGGCTGTTGTGGCAACATCGACCCCACACTGGGCTTTGATGGCCAAACCACCAAATGTTGCTTGAATCGATCTAAAGTAAGTCCTTTAGTAGGGCTTATATATTGAAGCCTTTAACCCCAAGCAAAGTAGTCACGTGGGTTGAGATCCGGTGAAGATGCAGGTCATTTTTTCGCTGGTGATGAGCTCGGGCAAATTTTTCGCGCACCACACTTGTGCCTTTTTTGCCTTGTGAGCTGAAGCTGAGTCCTGTTGGAAACGATATGGTGTATTCTCATACAGTGTTGAAGCATGAGGAAGCAGATGGTTCTTCAAAACCTGCTCGATGTAAAATTCACTGTTGATTTTTACGTTAGGTTCTATTAAAAGAAGAGGAAGGATTCCTTTTCGTGAAACGGTGCCCCATACCATAATTTTCAATACATTCGGATACACAGAAAAAAATAGTTAATTTTAACAAGCGCGTAAAATTTCCCCTCGTGTAATTCCAAGCTAAAGGAGGCGTAAACAACGATATTTTTGCAATATTTCATACAACAGGCTCGATTAAGGCGTTATCTGGCTTAAATTTACATGAAATATCCCATTATGTTCTGCCAAATCTAGCATTCCCTTTATGTGCATTAGATAACGCAGAAAATTCAGTGTTTCTTTTTATCTGTGTAGCGTTCTACAGCTAGTTTATCTCTTGGAACATTGGCAAGACTTTTTTCATACACACGATCATTTTGATGATTATGACTGACCTGATAGAGCTTTTCATTCAAAAATAAAATATTGCTGTCGCCATGCCGATTCAAAAGATTTCTGCTTCTTTGGAACCGGGTTTGCTTTTGATACTCTGTCACCCCGTGAACCAGTTGTTTCTTGTACGGTTTGTATTCCAGATCATGCCTGAGGAGCCTGTTCATTGAAGCAGAGGACATTTGAAATTGTTTGCTCAATTTATGGCCAGATACTGACGGATTACGTGTCATTTCCTCCCTCATACATTTGATTTTTTTCGTTCTGGCAGTTCGTCTGACATCTCTTTTGTGTTGAATACGGATATTTCCAGTTTTCTTGAACCTCGTTTCAAGGTAACAAAAACAAAACGCTTACTCACTGAAATCAAGGCTATTGAATATCTAACTCGGTCTAAGCTTTTACAAATGTAATTTTAAAACTTGCTCCCGTATGGCTTCAATAGTAGCTGATAAAGAAAAACTAACGGAATCGCTTATTTATCTTCAGCGAAAAGCTGTCAAAATTATACACCCAAAACGGGTATAACCAATTCCGCTGAAAAAAACCAAAACTGAAAAAGGTGACACCTATTGTGAGACACACTGTAGGAGTCAAGATAAATATCAAGTTTTCAAACAGTTGTAAGGGCGAGGCCAAGTGCGCAGAAATAAGCGGGTCTACGACATGTTTTTAAGCCAAATTTTGCGTGGAAGTGGATTGGCTTATCTCGGTGACACGCTCTGTGTAAATATTCTATGTTATGCTATGCTATGCTCTGCTAGCATTTAGAGTAATCGTACCTTTACTACATTACAATGCATTATTGAGAGATTGCAGCCCCGCCCTAATTTTAGATCACAACGGCTAAAATAATCCACAATAATTCGTTTGAGATAACTCAATGCAAAACGTCTTCTAAATTTGGCAGATTGACAGGCAAAAATTCAATAAGCTACCTTCCCTTGTTGGCAAAATCTTGCTCAAATGTTCATGAGAGATCACGTGAAGTTATGTCAAATCTAGCATTCCAAATATGAACACTAGATGTCGTTAAAAATGAAATTTTCTTAAACTGTGTATGTTTAAGATGTCATTATTCGGTTTCTAAGAATAAACGGTCATAAATGTATAGAATAAAGTAAGTGAAATAATTAAATAATTGAAAAACAGTGAATTGTCTTTATGCAAGCAAATACTAAGGTTTAAGAGTTGGTTTCCTAGAATTGTCATAATTACCTTACACAGAAAAAAAAAAGCGTTCCTGAAAATGAAAACGGATCGTAAACTCAGGATTTTTCTCGTTAAACTTTATTTAGTTCATGATAACGTGATAACGTGAGTTCACGGTGTATTTATGCTTGTTTTCGAATTCATGACTGCAGTTCACGGATCTGGGCAGATATTTCTACAACATTTTTTCCTATTCCTATCATGCTATCATTTTGTGATATATTTTTCAAGGCAATCCCTAGTAGCACACTTGTTGCAATTCAGTAGAGATAACATAAATATGACTTGCTAAGTCATATTCAAGTTACTACAACTGATTATGATCGTAGTGTGCTACTTGGGATATAAACAAAACAACCAAAATCTTAGAAAAATGAATGTTACAGCAATGGAAAGCATACAAATATGATAATATCAATTTGATAATGGCATTAATAATAATTTTCGAATTGCTATTACTTTGATGTGCTATCAAGAATAACTCAGCTGAAAAACCTCAATCACTCCAGAGCATACAGTTCGGTTGACTTTTTTCCGCGTACTCAATATGCATACCGAATTGAAAAGCCCCATAAATCTTAATCTGCTAGTCAAAACAGTGTGAAATAACTTCTCAGCCTGGTGTTCGTGGCATTCATAAAATAGTTAATTCATCATCACATTACCAACCAATGCATCATACCAACTCATAGTAAATGAACTGACATTGGCATTGCAGAAAGAATTAAGCTGACTTTTGAACACCCCTATCCTCATAAATTTCCGCGCTCAAACGAAACCACAAAAAGCATTTTCTCGCGCCACAAATCATTAATAAAACATGACAATTTTCAGCAACTTTTTCCAGAATTCTGGTCTTTCCCTTAAATTGATTCGAATTGTAAACATAAATTCCATAAATAATCAGAGCAAAATAAAACAACAGCGTGAAAAATAACGGCTGCATGGAAACTATTCCAGTTGCTTTTTCATTTTCAACTTTTGCTTTTTGTTGGTCGCTGAGCTATGGTGCTTCGGTTGTTTTAGATTTTTTTTTAGTTTTTCTTTGCGCAAAAATCCCTCAGTTCTCATTTGCTGTTTCACCATTCATTGGACGCTAAACTATACCGTTGAGCTTGCTCCCATTCTATATCGCGTCGTTGTTGAGGGAGGGGTGCTGTGCTGTGATTTCACTCACTTGCCCCAAATGAAAAGAGTGTCTCCTACGACTGCATTCTTCTCTCAACCTCACCGATTTCGATTCTCGACATCCCGACCTCCGTCTTCACCCAGACACGTAA
Source organism: Aedes japonicus (assembly GCA_034211315.2). Lineage (NCBI taxonomy): Eukaryota > Metazoa > Arthropoda > Insecta > Diptera > Culicidae > Aedes > Aedes japonicus. The sequence goes on along the minus strand of JASCZW010000801.1, from coordinate 320,636 downwards.
CTAGCTCGCTGTCTAAACGAATAACAGACACTTCACTATTGTATGAATTTAAAGCGATAAAAATACATAAAACAACGTTCATTTGCAATTTTCACATCTGTCTTTTCATCACAAGCATCTTCGGTGCCAGAGTGCCTGGTGCATTATACTCTGGGAAAAGCGAATCCTCAGATTGCAGTGCAAGTCACAAGACTGGCACATAATCCGATGGCGGTTGACTTCAGAGTGCATCAGCAAGATGCAAAGTGCTGAAAGAAAAAATTGCTAAGCCAATGTGAGTTTCCCGGGCGAGCTGCCAATTCAGTCAGTGCTTTGACGATTACTTGATTATAACTCAATGATTACTCACTTGATTTAAATGGTTACACTTATGTGGTTATGTTTATTAGTAATACTGAACCATGCTTTCTAGTATGTCAAGAGATGTCTTATAGTATGATACTAATATTTAGTGTTTCTTACCTAAACATTATTAAAACATTCAACAGGGGAATGGTAGGGAAATTTCTGCTTTTGTACCAAAGTATACCGTGCCTGCGAATGGATATGACGTTCGGATTTCCCACTGTAGTTTTTCAATAGTTTTAATTTAAACAAAGATTTTCGAATCTGTTTCAGTTATCAAATTATGAACCACCAATGATTTCAGCTTCCATGAATCAAGCAGAAACTGATTTTCTGTAACTTCATCCGAAGATTTGGCAGCTATGTCGGTACGACTTATTTTTTAGCAGGTCTTCTGGTCTTGCAATGCACAGTGGTCCAGAATGCAAATTTAGCTGGAAGGATACATTTTCAACCAAAGTTTGAAGTTTTGGAGCATAATTGTTTTCTACAAAGTTGTTCCTAATAATGCGGCCCTTCTTTTCGTGTGAATGAAAACTAGGGTGTTCTTTTGAGATCGCAGCAAGCTCTGCCAACGAATGGTTGTGTTTTCGAAAGCTGTGACATTTTTTCTGCAATTTGTTTCTCGGTTATCATTTTTAAGTTCAAGAATATTTAGTGATGGCACAGGTTTATAAAGACTGGACTCGGAAAAAATTAGACATGCAAAAATGATCACCAAAAATTTATTTTAAATCGGATACTTCTCAATTTTTTAGGGAATAAATAACTATCTATATATTAGCTATGTTTAAGCATTATTTATTTATCCTCCAAGTTGAATGCTTCTACATTTCTCTAAACACTGCTCATGAGATCTTGGGCGAGGTTTTGTCCATCTTACACAATTTCTCCCAGTTTTTCTTCAAAGCTTTCTCGGTTTTGAATGTTTTTCCGCTTTTCTTCAACTTCTCCTTCATTATCGCCCAAAACTTTTCGATCGGACAAAGTTTTGGTGTATTTGGCGGGTTCACCTCCTTCGGGATTAATGCCCTTAGCTTTGTATCAATCCATTACAGGCTTGGCATAATGGCACGAAGCGAGATCCGGCCAGAACAGCGTGGAACCACGGTGAGAGCGGAGGAAGAGCAGCAAACGCTTCTGCAAGCATTCCTCTCGATAAATCTGCCCGTTTATGGTGCCCGTTGTAACGAACGGTTTGCTGTACCGTCCGCACTCGCAGATCGCCTGCCACAACAGGTATTTCTTTGCGATTTTTTCCATCTTTCTCTTCCAGAACTTTTCCGGAACCTCCATGCGGGATGTACCGACAAAAAACTCGAGGCCGGGGATTTGTTTGGTGTCCGCCTTGATATATGTCTCGTTGTCCTGGGTTGACCAGCCACTCACGGTACAGCTTCCGCGCACGCAATTTGGCCACCGTGTTTTGCTTGTCATTCCGGTTTGGCGCCTGACCTTAAAAACACGAATCCTTGCCCGTTCATTGTCTGCTGGACAAACCACTTCGACGAATTGACCTTTTTGGTCACGTCTCGGGTGGAAAGGTTCAGGTTATTCTTAAAGTACTGCCTTATCTTCCACGCCTTCACAACGCTGGACACATTGAAATGATGGATTCCAAGCCTTTTGCCGATCCATCTATGCGACTGACCAGGATTATCGATCACCGCGCCCAAGATTTGCTGGCGTAGCTCTTCTTGTTTCGAATGTATCTTGTAAACTACTTGACAGATCGATAAAATTTTGCACACATAAACATAAAACTTTAAACTAGTGTTACTCAAAATTTCGTAAATTTTTACCCACACGATAACAAGTTAAACCCACAACAAAGTGTCGCATTTTTTCCGAGTTCAATCTTTACATTAATTCTATAGGCTTGAAAAGAAACAAAATCAGAAGCATGGCAGAGTGTTTAGAAGCCAGCCAGGAAAGCTGCAGTGGTGTTTTGCGAGTGGTGTCAGTTGGGCATGTGAAAAACAATCAAAATTCGTCAGAACCACTGGTGACCGTCAGGTGTGGTTTGATTGTTTTTTACAGTGCGCAGGATCATCGGAACGGGCGCAAATCGATTGCACTAAGTACAAGGAATCTGTAATTCCTGAAAGTTGACAGCGCGATTCTAGAGCTTTGTTGAGAGAAAGCTCATTGCTATGACAGCACAGGCATCGCGCTTGTCTGCTTGAAACTAGACCTAGAGGAATTTAGTTGGCTTTACGGGATCTTGTTTAAAGTGCTTTGTTTGAAAAGTGAAGAAAAAATGAAAAGAGAAAGGACAAAGGGTAGGGAACGGCTTAAGCACCCCAAAGCCCTATTCCAAGCACGTGGTAAACGTTACATACAATGCTCATTTTTTCGCAGGTGGTGCTCCATGTAGTGAAGCACAATCCTGCAAAAAATGAGCGTTGTAGGTTGTAGGCTGAGCCTTTAATCACTCAAATTGTTGTCTTTGAATAGTTACATTTCAGATGAGGAGGACTGTTGAAGGCTGTCTTCTTGTGGAATTCTTTGTCACTTTTCATAAAACCGTCAAGTCTTTGAATTGAAAATTTTATATTTTAAGATTGTAGAGAAGTACTGTACTTTTCAGCTTTCTCAGGACTATTGAGATGTTGATACATGGCTTATTTTTTTAGTGATGTCAGATATATTTTGGACATACATACATGTATTATATTCTTTACTTATTATTGTTACAACAAATACTAATCTTACTAGATCTATAGTAACTACAACGGCTGAAGTCTTTTGATGATAGGGTGAACAGCTCAGTTGCAGGTAAACATGCGATTATAAATAACTATCGTGCTCATATTTTTATTATTAAACAATGAATTGACTAATTAGTTATTATTAAACATAATATCATTATTTAACATCACTGTAGAACCTGAGATCCACAACAAATGGCTATGACGATGCCAGTAATCAAAACAGCACATCGAAATTTTAGAAATAATCTTATTTATTTGATGCTCAATTTCAGATCATCCATGAAACTCCCGAGTTTTGCAAAATAATTTTCAATTTTTTTCTCGTGTCTAAGATATATTGACCAAACGTTTAGGTTCATTATGGACACGCTATGGATTGCAACAGGGAAACAATATAAAGACATGTTTGATTGTTATCAGCATTTTACATTTTAATATCCCTTCACAATGGCATATGTATTTGATGGAACATTTTTTTCTGTAGCTTTTGAAATGACCGAATTAGAGCAATTTTTCCTTCGTAGTTTATAAACTATAGGGTGTCCCTATAAAAATCAATTATTTTGCTCTAACTTTTTTTTTCAAACTTTTCAGCAAAGTTGTAATCCCATTGATTCTAGACCAATAAAAGAAACAACTTTTGGGTGTGCTTAAATCGTCACTATCGTATTTCAAACAAAACAAAAATTCACGACGAATAGAAAGATTTGTTTTTTTGCCCAACATCTTACAAAATTCTTTTGGTGATTCGCTTTCGCAAGCTTATGACCTGCTGGGTGTATAGTTTTAAACAAGTAGCAAAGTCTTCAACTATAGGTTTCTCGTTAGAAGTGTAGACTAGGAAATCCTAATTTAGATTTAGCTGGAGTTCCAATTAGGAAATAGGAATTAGCTTAAATTCTGTAGATAAATAATAACCTTAATTTGGTTTAATTATGTAGAAATTAGGCTAATTTAGATAAATCAACATTCGAATAGCAAGTTAGCAAGCACCTTCGATCGCTGGTTTGTTTAAAACCTCGGACAATTCTAGGGTTTTTTTTTCCTTAGGGCGAATCTGCAATTGATAGACTCTCTTTGATTACTTTCTCTTTCATTCATATTCCATTCAGCGTTACGTTTTTCATTCAACTATTTGTAGAGTATGCACTGTTGTGTTTCTATCTGTACTAAAGAATCCCTCAAAAGATTTATAATGGCGCTGTAATAAATGAAAGAGAGCGAGAGAGGAGAGAGCCTCTCATTGTTAGATTCGCCCTTTTGAAAAAAAAATCCTAGAATTGATTATTTGCCTTTCATACGATCACTCTTATGAGGGACGATCCTCTGGCTGTCGCACGGGTGTGGACACGTTTGATCGTTGGCGTTTGCTGCAGTGGAGACGATGGGGCTCGTCACATCCATGTACGTGGCGGGATCAACGCATATGTTGATTTATAGTTACATATGTTGATTTATAGTTACATATGTTGATTTCTATGGTTGGAGAAGTTGGAGTTTAAATTGAGTAACAAACATTTGAAAACAGTGTAATTTTATATATATCGGCAAGATTTACACGTAAAATTTTTTATCCTAATAAGTTCTAAAAATCATTTGACGACAACTTTGTTGGAAAATTTGAAATAAAAAAGGTAGAGCAAAAAACTAATGGTTTTTGTAGGAACAACCTCATTTATTCAAGAATAACTGTCATGATGAAGGTCTTATTATTGATGAGTAATTTTGCTGTTGGATTCTTTTGCTGTTTGATCATAGTAGCTCAACCATTTTTAGTGGTAAGTGCTGTTTTGTAGTTAGTTTTCAAAAAAAAACACGGTAACGCTAATTAGGACTTGTTGATGAGATACATGGTGATTATATCGTTAGTTGCTGAAAATCAGCGTAATAGTTGCCTGGGCGAAATGTGACTTTCACAGTGAATTCTTCAAAAAATTAACGGAAAAGGAAACTAAAACCATTCTCTAATAGCTGCAGGAGAACACAGAAGAACCGCTTGCGAGAAATAAGCGGCGTCAAGTGCAAGGCCAGAAAGTCGTCGTAATCCTGGAACGGTGTTTGAAAAAATTGCAAAAAAAAGGATAAGATCTTGCAGACTCATTTAAATCTGAACCCAGCAAAGAAGTAGCTGTATTAATGTCTCCGGAAAAGGCATTCAGCTTCATATGTCGAAATGATTTCAGCAAGCCACAATACGTGGATTCATCCGGTTCATGGCTGATTCTCTCCATCCTCTGTTGAGCCCCACGATTTCCAAATCTTGGTTTACCTGATCCACTTATCTAGCTTGCTGTGCTCCACGCCATCTTGTACCAGTAGGATTTGACGTAAACACCATCTTTGCAGGCATGAAATTTTCAATTTTTCGATGAAAATCTAAAGGTTGTACGGAATCAAATTGCACCACTCTTAAATGGCTGTAACTTTTTCCCGTTCGGTATTTTCTATTGAAATTATTTCAATGTGTATTTGTTTCCGCTAGCAGATGTGCAATCGTTGCTTAGATGGAGTCGGAAGAACAGCCGCAGTGCAAAGAAATTTTGCGCACGTACCTAAAAAATCCGGATCTTTTTCATCGTGTAATCAGCAGGAATCTGGGATTTTACGGTGTCTCGTGTTCAAATCGGTACCACGAACGTTTGACTATCGATCGTCAAGAAAAAAGTGGCAACATAGATCTCCGTATAGTTTTGAGGATCACAAGCGGGAAGTTCAAGCTTTCAAGAGGAATCCCAACAGTTTAGTTCGAGATGTGGCGAAGAACCTGAATCTAACCAAAACTTTCGTGCAAGATGCGAAAAAACGTGAAGGACTACACACGTAAACAGTCCAAAAAGCGCTTAATCGCGATGAATGACAGAATACGGTAGGTAAAACACGTGCACGGAAGCTCTACACCCAGATGTTTTCTGCAGACATTTCTGCAGCACCATCTAGAATAGGCTTGGGAAAGCCTCGATCATTGGCGTAACTACTGGGGGTGCCTAGGGGGCCAGGCCTCCTCCAGAATTCTGAAGCCCACTCCCCCCCCCCCCCTCTCAGGATTTTTCCAAAAATATTTCTAATTTGAAATGAAACACTATTCATAATCACTACGGAATTGTGGGTTTTTTTTCCAGTATAAGTTGTTTCTGTACTTTGCTCCCTGCAGAAATAGTTTGGACGAGTACACTGTGCCATATAGGATGAAAAGTTGGTACATTTATCAAGAAAACCATAGTTAACGACAATAAGATACATGAAAATTCGGATATATTAACATTACATCCACTTCGCTCGAGAGTTGGCGTTTATTAAAATGTTTTGAAATTGGAAATATCTTCCCAACATCATGGGATCCCAGTAGAGAACAGCAGTTTTGGCTAGAACCAAAGATGTGAAGAGAAAGTATCGATAGGTCCGATAGAGCTCGGCAGGTTATGAAATGGAATAGAAGTATTTTTTCTCGTCGTTGTTTATTCAACGACCTCGGAGAGAAACTCGCTAAGGTCACAGAGAACAGACATTGATATCCATATACCTTTTCTTGAAAAACGTGTGTAAAAGTTAACAAAGGTAGCCGATATAAGATGCAAGTGCAGAGCAAACCAAGCAAAACTTTCCAGGTTATGGGTTAGGTTTTTTATTGATAAACATATACATGACAGTTATCGCACAACTGCAGCGCCGCCTACCAGGAGCATAACGACATACATTTGAAATGTCTGTTAAAAGTTTTACACAAGTTGCAGAGCGAAGATGAACGTCTGTTCTCTGTGGTAAGGTGTCGTATGCTGATCCTCTTAACAGTATGTTTTGACGGAACCCCCTCATTGAATAAATACACTACTAATTATGTTTGTTTTTATATTGCGTTTGGTTCGAAATAATGCTTAGCAAACGCCTAACGCCTTAGCTCTTAATAATTCTGAATTCTAATAATTCAATTCTATTAATATTTAAACCTTTAGACTCATATCTGAACTAAAAGCGATAATAAAATGTAGAGCCTGTTAGGTTGAAACATAAGATTTTAACACTTTTTTTTGTACGTATTCAAATATTATTATTTAAGAGGGTAATACAATAATGAGTTTTATTTTAGAATTCACGATATCATTTTCTCTTGTACGAACAATTTAGTAGAGAACAGACTCCCCAGATTGATTAAAAGTTTCAAGGCTAACGAATGTCCGTAAGCAAAATATGGAGAAATTTATTCATTAAGGAAAATATTTTCAAAAATGTAGTTTTAGAAGTAAGGTAAACATATAATCAGGTAAATAGCTAAAATCATCACATTTGTTGGGGTTGACTTCAGTTCCACTAGTTGTCGATATAGACTACATAATGGGCCTGTTGGTAAAATTTTATCAAAATTTACTTCGCTTTTATTATAAAAGTTGTCTTACATTTATTCTAATGATTTCTTTAAAGAATTTGATTTTCAATCAAAAGGTTCTATTTTTGGCTGGAATAGTTCCTAACGGGTGGCAATTAAAATTTTGGAATTTTTTCGAGGCCTCTATGCTCAACAACAAACGAGCTCAGAGAGAAATAAGAGTGTGTATGCGTTAGCTCTTTCTCTCCTCTTTCTGCTAGTATTTTCTGTTTTGTTTATGCTTGCTCAGTTTTGCTCAAAATGCCGTCGAAACAAGAAGTATTTCGCGAGCGCGTTGTACAGCTCTACGAACTGCACAGAAATCTCGGCAAAACGTATACGGTACAACATTTTAAAAGCGAAAATGTTGCGACTTTGACTGTTTACCATATCCTAAGATCCCCAACAACTGCTCGCAAGCAAGGTAGTGGAAGACCAGCCAAAATTATGGACGCAAAAGGACTTCGTTCTCTTTCTCGTGCCTTCAACAACAAGGATTCACTGAGCCAACGGGATGCCGCAAAAAAGTTCAACTGTTCTCACCAGTACATCTGCAAAACATTGAAAAGAGTCGGAATAAAGTGCCGAAAGAAGACACGAGCCCCGGAATATACAGATGCACAGATTTCAACGCTGAAATCCCAATGCCGTTGGTTAATTAAAAATTATTCCGGAAAAAGTTTTGTTTTGGACGACGAAAGCTACTTCCCTCTTTCGAAGACGCAGATTCCCGGAAACGGTCGATACTATTCAACGGATAGTTCTACTACACCTCCGAACATAAAATATAAGTTTAAACATAAGTTTGAACAGAAAGTGATGCTGTACATTGCCATTTCCGAGAAAGGCATTTCTAAGCCATGGTTCAAGCCCTCTGGTTTGGCAATCATTCAAGATGTGTACCAGAACGAATGTTTGAAGAAAATTTTGATCCCGTTTCTACAAAAACATCATGCTGATGGACAATACGTGTTTTGGCCGGATAAAGCGTCATCGCATTACGCCATAAAAACACAATCGTTCCTGAATACTTATTCGATCCCATTTGTACCCAAAAACCATAACCCGACAAATCTGCCTCAGTGTCGCTCAATCGAAGATTTCTTCGTGGTTTTGAGTTCCTTGGTGTACAAAAATAACTGGAGAGCCACGAATTGCAAACAGTTGATTGGTAGAATCAAGAGATGCATTCGCAAAGTTGACATGGAGGCCGTACAACGCTCCTGTTCCGACATCAAACGGAAGCTTCGCCGAACGCAGTTTTTCATAAAAAAAAATGTCATATTTGACATTCCCAGCACTCAAAGGATGGATTGAGCTGAAATTTTGACTATAGCTAGACAATAGAAGTAACCTGAGTTTCAAACTGTGTTGAATTTATAAACTGTGCTTCAAAGTCTTCAAAATTTATCCGATCCACCATCTTACAAAATAGTTTATTTCATAAGAATGAACTATTTTGGGTCCTCCCTTAGCTCAGTCAGTAAAGGCGCAGCTACAAAGCAACACCATGCTGGAGGTGGCTGGGTTCGATTCCCGGTCTGGTCTAGGAATTTTTCGTTAAGGAAATTGTCTCGGATCCCTGGGCATAGGGTATGATTGTACTTGCCACACTATCATACTAATGCAAAAATGGTACCTGGCATCGAAAGCTCTCAATTAATAACTGTGGAAGTGAATCTAGAACACTAAGTTAAGAGCAAGCAATAAGCGAATTGTGAAAGCAAGAAGCTTGAAATGCTAAAAGAAGAAGAAGAACTATTTTGCTGAAGAAATCATTCTTGTGGAACATTTCAATTATGAATAATTTAAAAACTCAATTTTTGCCAAACCTTCCAACAAGGTGAATCTGATGCCATTTTGAAGACTATACTTGAAAATTTAAAAATTTAAAAAGGAGCATTTATTATTTTCGCCTATACTTTTAAAAACTTTCAAAAAATTTCCATGGAATTTTTACCCTGGAAAACTATCAATGTCAATGAACATCTTAAGTTTAACCTTAAATTACCCATGGATGTTTCTTTCGAACTGCCATGAAGTTCTTAGTAGGCGTTTGATGCAATAATCATCAGAATTCTCCTTCAAATTTTTTGAACTCTGTTTAGAAATTTAGCTCCATATAACTTTCATTGAATTTCCATTGTGTTTTTCATAGAATTCTAATTTACAAAAACCTTGGTTGATGATTTGCGCACAAAACATTTTAAAAGTTATTTAATAAGAAACTTAAATCGAATTCCACTGAATGGTTGAAAAATATTAACATTGTGGAAACTGAAGAAAATCTCTGAGTTTTGAGACTACTGTTTTTTTTTTGTTCAGCAATAGAGTTCGTTTAATTAGAGAAGTGAAATTGCTAAGTTAAGAAGTGACTGCATTTTCCTTTTATGTAACAATTGATTAGAAGAATTCCGTACAATCTGGACAGATAAACAAGAGTAAATATGAAAAATTAAGAGGAAGGAAGGTATATCCTTTACAGACTCAAAATAGATTCAGGACTATTCTCCGCCTCGGATAAGTTGAGACGCCTTAAAAGAATCGAGTAAGGTGACCGAGGCGCAGAATAGACCTAATTATTTGATTAAACCTGTTTTGATTTATCAATTAAAATAACCTGTCCTCAACAATTACCCTACTTTCGTCGCTCTTTTTATTATTCTTATAAACGAAAAAAAAAATCCTTCGCGCAGGCCCCCTCCAGTGCCCCTCCAGTATTCTCCAGTATTCATCAGTATTTTAACGTAAGTAACGTCGATAATGTATTGATAAACGTCTTCGTTAGACTGCCAATAATCTGCAAGAGCATCGGCTTGAATACTCTCGCGTTGGTAAATCTGTGTATATTTCAATATACACGTTGTCATTGTTCAAACTATCGGTTTAGCGTCACCCCATTCGATCGATTCCAAAAGTCTTCATGAATTAATACGGGTACATATTTTACCAACTATACAACGCAATACTAGTCAATTTTTAGTACATATTTTTTGTTAATGTCTTTCGCAAAGTTTCAGCTTTATGCAAACTCCTGATTTACAGAGAAAATATGCTTCTTACTACTTGATAACAGTGGTTAATGAACTGAGACTATTCTGTAGGTATTGAATGTAACCGAACATTGAAGGTTTTGAAAATACGTTTCTCGTGAGGTTTACTCCAACCATACCTTATTTTGAATTAATCTTGTTTCACCACTCACAATAAATTATCGGCCCCGTTGTGTCAACACAATGGGGTTTTTGTTAGAAATAAATAATTTGCAAATCATGCAAAACTCACGATTAAGGCTAACAAAATTCATTTTGTAAACCGTTATGTACTTGAGCCAGTCTTTCATTCAACAGCAAATGGTGTCGTACAATGAGAGCCGGCAATGACACATCATCAGAATCTCGGTTTTGTGTTTGTCACCATGGTTCGTTTTGCTTTTGCACACCTCCTCATATTTTCATGGCACACATCAAGAACGGAAAAGTGTTGTTCTAAAGAATACCATTTGATAAATGTTTTTCTAAAGATTTTTTTTCCCTCTTCACAATTTCTTTTAAATGATAAAACAGCTAGGTATGTTCACACGTTTGCATTTCACGTACATTAGAACTTAATTTCGCAAATGGAACGATTTTGTTCCAACCGAGACGGAATATCGAGGCCAAATTCTTACAACCACCCTGGTGGGGCAATGCAAAAATATGCTCATAGATGCACACACTCCCAACCGATTAGTCATCCCAGTAAGAATGAAAACACTTTCTATACCCTAACCAGAGTGCACTGCTCCGATGCAGTGTAGCATAAACAAATCTGTTCAAAGGGCTGCTGGCTGCTGACTGCAGCATAGAATTGCCAGCAAACATACGAAAGTCAAAAACACTACTGGGGAATTACCGGGACACCAGCTGGTCGACACACGGCAAAAATATGCAGCGTCGCTCTATTTTCGTAACATACTTCTGTCACCATTTGTCTTGTCGGCTTTGGGTGACGATGGTGCGCCGTTGTGGGGGAATTGGCAACATTCGATGCGACTTTCAAATTCGTGTATTGATCCGAACCAATGGTTTGGTTGGTGGATAGGGAATCGGTCTGTTACCACACAGGTGCAAATTTATAAAGCATATCGAACAGAGAATCTGCTGAATTTAGAGCGTTTTGATACAATGTTAATATTTATCTTTAACTTTGGCGGACGTGGGCATGTTGACAACCCGTCAAATTGCATATTTTCTCTAGGATTGCATTTATGACGAGTTTCTAATTAATTCGAGCTCAATAAAATTGATAAGTGACAGATTAGACAAGGGCAAAACATTCTTCCTAAGATCGTTAACAATGGTTTCAAACTCATCCTCTCGTACATTCACTCATGTTTGCCGGGATAAATGACAATTCCCGAAGTTCAACCGTCTGTAAATTTACTGTCATCTGGTTTTTTTTTTTTGCTTTCTTCTTTTTCTAAAGTGGCAGACTGGAGATTTCGCCATCACATAATAATGGTTGGGTACGTAAATTACTGCCCGAGGTGTGCGGATGTACCCTGTTAACACATGAATGAACTTCCGGTTCATTGGTCAAAGCCGTCGAATACCACATTGGCCGGTCGTTTACCGTTGGGCGTTGCTTTCAACAACCAGTTGGTGACAAAACCGACGGCTCCAGAGCTTAACATCAAAGACACAATATTTCCATTTTCCACTGTTCTAAGGCTGTAGTCTGTCCACCACTAAGCTCTGATAAATACTTCCAAATCGGGTGGAAATGGAAAACCACCACCCACCCAACGAGGTCACCTCGATAGACAAAGCATCCCGTCCCGAGGAACATGGAAGAAGGGATAATCACTGTATGTACGGAATTTTACGCCTGTGGTTGAATTTTTCATGTGGAAAAAGATAAAGAGATTCGGCCGTTTAGTATCATCGTGCCGGTTAATGCGACAGGATGTGCTTGGATTCACAATTTACTTAACTTTTACTGATGGTTGCAAAGTTTGCGTCAATAATTTGCATTTTTTTATATCGTTGGGCAGGTGATAAACCAGGGATGAGCCTTCTGGTATACCGTGGCATGCATTGTGAAAAATGTTTATATAGTTTTAATGTGCATTTTGAGTGAGAACAGCACCAATGTTGGCTTAAATTTTCTATGTTAACTATCAGAAAAATGGTTTCGTAATATACCGATGATAATTGAATATATATTTACCGCCCCCATCCCAAATCGGTCTAAATTATGACAAAACTGAGTTTTCCAATTAAAACGGAGCTAATCAACTGTATTTCCAAAATACGGAAAGAAACTCATAACTGAATACTGGAAACATTGGGACAAATAAGGATCACATAAGCAGCAATTGTACATAGCAAACTTCAAACGCGTTTTTCTCGGCTTGCTGATTTGTGGTCTGTGACCAATCTCTAAGCATCTTGACATCTCTCTTAGCAATTTGACAGCTCGCATACAAATAAAGTGCAGCCACTTTCCCAAAGTTCTTGATTCAGTTATGGTGGTATTACTCCGAATGCCTGTTTTGAATAGGTTTGGAGAGGTTAGATGAAATTGAACTAATAATATTATATTAAACGTACTCAAATTCAAACATTGTTCAAAATTTCGTTAAATCTATATATATAAATGAATATCTGTCTGTCTCCTTATAGAATCAAAAACTACTTAACCGATCGGCGTGGAATTTTGAATGGAGGGATTTTTGGAACCGGGAAGGTTCTTCTCCCGTCTCTAGAAAGGAGGGCTCCCATTCAAATGAAAAACAAATTTCTTCATAGCTCGAGAACTAATCAAGCAAACGAAACCAAATTTGGCATGGGCGAGTTTTTGAAGGCAAAAAATGTTTGTATGCTGGTTTGAGACCCCTCCTCATTCTAAAAAGGGGGGATTCCATACAAATGAAACACAAATTTCATCCAAACATGAGAACCATCCCTACCGTTATGCAAATTTGTATGCAGAGTTTTTTTGGTCCGGAAAAGGATCCTACAATAGTTTGAATTCCCTCTCCCACTTCCATAGAAATCATACCCAAATTTCTGCATAACTCAAGAACCAAAGATTAAAAATGAAACACACAAAAATGATCACCAAAAATTCATTATAAATTGGATGCTTCTCAAATTTTCAGGGATTAAGTAACTATAATTTTATTGCAACCCACACCACCCCCACCCCCACCCCCCTCCCAAGCTGAATGCTCGTACATTTCTCATAACACTGCCACAACAGGTACGTATCGTATCGACAAAAAACTTGAGGCCTCCACCTTGATATATGTCTTACCGTTCATGACGAGACAACCTGGCTTGACCAGCCACTCACGGTACAGCTTTCGCGCACGCAATTTGGCCACCGTGTTTTGCTTGTCAGTCCGATTTGGCGCCTTCCTGACCTTAAAAACGCGTAGCCCAGCCCGCTCCATGGTCTGCTGGACAAACCTCTTCGAAGAATTGACCTTTTTGGCCATGTTTCGGGTGGAAAGGTTCGGATTATTCTTAAAGTACTGCCTTATCTTCCGCGCCTTCTCTGGGTAACCCGTTTTCGGTTTTCGGCCTCTTCCAGCGCGCTTCACAACGCGGGACACGGTAGAATGGTGGATTCCAAGCCTTTTACCGATCCATCTGTGGACTGATAAGGATTATCGATCATCGCGCCCAAGATTTGCTGGCGTAGCTCTTCTTATTTCGAATTCATCTTCATAACTACTTGACAGATCACAATATGCATACATAAACATAACACTTTGAACTAGTATTACCCAAAATTTCATTATTTTTTACCTACGCGATAAAAAGTTACACCCAAAACAAAGTGTCGCATTTTTTCCGAGTCCAATCTTTAATCAAGCAAATTGAACCAAATTTCACTTGTTTCACATGGGTTTTTGGAGCACGAAATGTTTTATGTTGGTTTGAGACCCCTTCTCCATCAGGAAGAAATGGCACTCATATAAATGAAACAGATTTTTTTTTGCATAACTCGAGAACTAATCAAGCAAATGGAACAAAATTTGGCATGTACACCCAAAATAAAAAAGCAAGATTGTAATGCAATTTTGCATGATTTTGTCTTCATTTCATTTGAAAAATTCAATGTGTGAGTGAGGTTGTGCAGTGTATCAGTGTTGAGTATTAGATTGAAGTCCGGAAGTTCAATGGTAAACAAAAAAAAAACAATGGGGTGGGGTGGCTCTAATACAAATGAAAAACAGATTTCAACCAAACATGAGAATTCTCGATACAATTATGAAAATGTGAATGCAGGGATTTTTGGCGCCGGAGAAGATTCTCATAATGGATCGAGACTCCTCCTCCGTCTTAAATGGGGTTATCCATACAAATAAAACACAATATTCTGCATAATTCGAGAACTAATCAATCAAATGGAACCAAATTTGGCATGTGGGGGTTTTCTAAGATAAGGTTTTTTTTGTGGTTGATTGAGACCTCTCTTTTATCTGGAAGGGAAGGCTTCAGTACAAATGAAACATAATTTTTTGCATAACACAAGAGCTAATTAAACAAATGAAACCAAATTCGGCATGTGCAGATTTTTGTAGGCAAGAAATGTTTCTACGGTGGTTTGAGACCCCTCTCCGCTCTGGAACGGATGGGCTCTCATACAAATGTCAACCAAACATTTGAATTATCCCTACTGTTATGAAAATTTATATTTTGGGGTTTGGGGTTGAGAAGGTTCTTATGATAGTTCGTCTGGAAGGGGGAGGGGGCGCCATACAAATGAAACACAAGTTTCTGCAAAACTCAAGTACAAATCAATTAAATGGAATCAAATTTGTCAGGCCCCTACCCTGGGGAAGGAGGGGGGGGGGCTCTGAAACAAATGAATTAGACATTTGAACCAAACATTAGAATTATCCATGCTACTAAAACGCAAATTGTGAATTTCTTGCGTAAGTAGCATGTTCTGATAAAAGTCTGACCCCTTCTTCGTCAAGAATAGGGTATGCTTGAGTCACTTTCAGCGCTATATTATGCACAAGAAGTTAATCTAAGGTTATGCAAAAGAAAATAACGTTCAAACTGACAGGGTACGGCTTCGTTTGAAGATAAATGTTTTGTCTATGAAGCTTCTACACAGAAAAAGAAAACCGGTAAAAACCAAGGGTAAGTTGCTTAGAACAGTGTGCCAGTCACAATGTTTTACACACTAGATGAATAAATTTCATAGCTGCGGCACTTAGATTTTCAATCCATACCACATGTGTGGCACACTGAGGAACAATTTTGACAGTTGAGCTTATAGAAATAAGAAACCAGCAACCTTGCCAATATGCATTGCCTGGTTGCCAAGCTCAGCAGAAAATAACAATTTGGGCTGTCAACACATCGGCACCCTCGACACATCCTTAGAACATTGCATCGCTTGTAGACACACTCAAAGAAAATAGCACAGGAGAAGAGTGTTAAGCGATGCACCCCTTGGTAAAAACTATTGATCCAAGGGTTAAATTAAAAATACAAACCTTCATTTTCTTTGCAGAAACATTAGCAAACGAAAACATATTCACCATATTCATTCAGAAAAGTAAACATAAACGCGCCAGTTCTATTAAATTTTCATTCTTTTAGTTGCATGCGTAGCAAGGTTCGCACCGAGTTCAGCTACAAAGTACTTAAAAAACCCTTGTTTTGTGTATCAGAATTGAGATCACAGCAAGCGATGCCTGCGGACGGTTGAGTTTTCGGGAGCTGTCACGTTTTCTTCCGTTGAAATGTGATTTTGATTATACTGCACTATATCGGAAGTTTTTATTGAAGTACTAATTTTATTGATTTGTGAGCAGTCGTTTTTTTATTATTCTGCGGCTTTGAAATTCGACTCTTTTGGAAAAAAATGCATGTGGAAAATCGGAGAAAGAATTTCCCGAACAGGAGTTTTCGTAAGGAGACCCTTTTGAAAGAGCGGCAGATCATCGAATTGCATCCGTTCGGAAGCGGATGAAATCCAGTATGAAGGTTTCAGTCCAAGTGAAGTTTCAGAAGGAGGCGATATTGGTGGAACGGATACAGTAAACAGCATATCGTAAGTCGTTGCTGGTGGAGAAGATCGTAAATTTGCAACTGGAGTACATCAATTGCAAGTCCACTCCGAATTCGATTTGGGCAACGTTGCAGATTGTGTTTGCGAAGAAGAGAAATTCCGGTTAATTCCACCTACCGAAGAAATTCATGTTACATCACATAGCAGTGGTGAATATGAATATTAGTACACAGCTAAATATTCATAGTTTTCCGGTACCTATTCCTTCTCAAAAGAATGAGAAGTCATTCTCTAGGTAACTTTTGTATTTAAAAAATTAGACTTGCACCATGATCAAAACTATGCTGATTCAGATTCAGATATATTCAGATACGATTTCAAAATACATTGAAATAGCGCAGAGACTGTATTTTGAATTACCAGATATATTTTATGAAAATTACTCTTTATGTAGATTAAACAGCAGCAAATGTTTTAAACTGACTCTTCCTTTATCTTTCTTTACCAACATCAAACACTTTGATTGTTTTTTTTTTGTATTCTCCCATGAGCAAAGTAACGATCTTTGATGAAATTTGGCAGAAGCAGATAATTTCTCATCTCCATGCGAAGCTCTAGGAGTGGACGGTAATTTATTGCTAGAACAAATAGAAATGAAGAGAAAGTGTATTGATAGTTCCGTATAGGGTAACGGTAGGCTTTAAAATTGAAACAGAGCTTAAAAATATCATTCAATTCTCAAATTGCACCCTGACTGAGTCAAAATATTAGTCATCACGCACTGTTCCTAGCGAACATGAAGTAAACACAAATTTGCCTTCATGAATCTCTTGTGCAAGATGAGTCAACTTGTTTTGTGTTGCTTTACTTTGATCATTCATTCGTTCCAGAAAGCAGTGAATGTACGTAAGGGCAAACAACTCATTCAATTTCAACGTTCTACCGTGAAGACGAAAGAACAGTCATTCATTTGGAGAATCAATGAAGTGGAAAAAACCAAAACTTCTCGAATCGATCCTGCAAATGCCTTTTCTCGAACAAATGCCCCACAAACTCTGTAGCGATTTCGGCCATTTGGCCTTTTGGCTTCCTTTGCCTTCAGCCATGTTCGGGAATACTTGAAATCCTGTGGCAAAAAAAAATCACTCACGAACGCGAAAATGAATAACTAGTTACAAGAACATTCAGTCAAGCAACCAAAATCTCTTGAGGCTTGAATAGCCGTGTGCTTTGCTGTGGCAAAATAGTAAACACGAATATATTGCGTGACTGATAGAACGAAATGAAGAGAGCGAAAATTGTACTGAATACTGAATATTTTTTTTACTCATCCTTCACGACGGGTGTCAATTTTTTCGAGCTCTGATTGAAAGATACAAGTTTGAAAGCGAGCGGAGGGCATTGAACGGTAGTATCCGATCAGGCACATAACCCTTTACCAAGCTACCAAATGCAGGGTAGGCAAGGGAGAGGATACCCCATTGACTGGTAAAGGTTATGCAACCGATCGGGCTCTTATACTATACTTTACCTATTGCTTTGATCTGATTCTAGCGATTTGACCTGTGAGAAATAGTCGGTACATGCTAAAAATTCCAACAGTGGGAGATAATTTCTCACCCATGTTGAGGCAGTATTGGGAGAGCTACGTTCAGGACCAGCTGCAGGTGATTCGTCATCACTCCACTAGGTTTCTTAGGTGCTGTTGATCAAGATCTTCCAAGGCGCGCTTCAGGGTTTCAAAATAGTTGAAATTATTGGCAGTTTTGTCAACCCTGGCAGCAAGAATTGCCTACAAATTCTCGATGGGTTGAGGTCCGGACTTTGTGGAGGCTATTCCAGCGTTTTGCACAAAGAAAGTTGATGTAGGAATTTGCCACCATTATGTCGTCGATTTTCACGAGGCTACCCACTCCACTCCACGAAAACACCCCCAGACCATCACATTTCCTCCTTTATTCTTCACCGTGCCTTGGATGTGGCGCTTCTGAGGCTCCTAACCCCCTAACATGAGTGATCTCAGACGTTGCGAATCAAAACAAATCCAAAAAGAAGAGAGTTCCTCTCCAATGTGCGTATCAAAACAGAGTGCATACAAATTACCGCTAGAAACTATCACAAAGGTATCAGTGGTACATGAGCAAATACCAACACGCTACTTCTGCCTGTTGAGGTGGCGGATTCGTCCGTGCCTCGACCTACCCCGCAGTCTGACGTTAGGCAAAGGTAACATCCTTGGTTCGAGTACTACTTTACCCATGCCCTTTCGCTCAATTTTCAATACTTCTATTCTAATTCCAACCTACCGTACACTGACGGAACTTTAAACCCTTTTCTTCATATCTTTCATTCTAGCAAACATTACTGTCCACTCTTGATGCCTCTTCTTGATGAGCGAACATCTTCTTCTACATCATAATCGTTACTCCACGCACGGAGAATACAATACATGACAATTAGAGGTTTCTATAGTTTTTGGGCTAATATTGGACTTCTCCAATATTATGATTCCAGCACCAATCTAAAGAATCATCAAGTGTACAAATCAATTTTAGGTATTCACACTTTTTTCAGAAGTCCCAAACATAAATCATGAAAAGTATTATTTTTTGCTGACAGATTACGTTAAATTTTGCTCTTAAACAGCCATATCTAAGGCCCAAATTTTAAAAGATTCCATACAATCTTCGAACATGCTAATGGACTCAAATATTCCCTCTTATTATCATGTTGAAAGCAGGCATAAATTTCATTCATTGCCCCCTGACCCAACAATAGATTTTATTTTCCGTCAACCGATAAAAACTTGTTTAAACGGCACTACTGGAAATCCGACTCAATTCGTTTGCAATTTGTCAACGTCACATATAATCACACCATCAACACCGGTCATCTATGTTTACTGCTGAATAGAAGCACGTTGTGTTTCCGATTCCAAACGCTCCGGCCAACAAAGTAGGAATTTCTTGCTCACACAACACTCTCTGCTTTACGATCTTTTGCCGTGCTTTCTATAGAATGAGAATGGGTTCGCTTATCTTAATCCGATCACGATAATACATAAAAGTATCGTAAAACAATGTTGCTGGTTTCCTGCAGGCAAGCTTCACGGCAACCGAGAGTAACTCAGGGGCCGGGTCGAATTCAATTCAATGCTGCAAAAAGTTTTGTTACCTAATGCGTGAGATCCCGGAAATTTAGAAATTGAGAGAAACGCCTAATAGGCAGAATTACGTTTGTCGCCTTATGTTAAACAAGAAACATTTGGTTTATTCACCACTTTTTACACTTTTAAATCGAATAAGACTCAAAGTTATGTTACTTTCTTTGACAGTGTTCATTACTCAACACGCTATTTTCCTATTTTCACATTTTCTTTCCCAACACATGAGAGCACTCTATTGTGGTCCATATTATGCTCGTGAGCTCGTGCCTTGAGTTGTGGTTGTTTATTGGATCATGTGTCGTCAAAGTTGCGGGACAGTGTGTGTATTTTAAACTTTGATGAGCCCTTCTCTGGCCATCGCGTGCTCTGTTAGAATACTATTTCCCTTTACGAGCCTGATTTCCTACGCAGCATGTCAAAGATGAGGATCATCTGAATCCATTCCTCCGGCACGCAACTTGTTGTTGTGATGCACATGTCCAAAGGGCGGGTTCGGTGGAAGATAAATTGAAGTCACTTTTATGTCCGCTCTTTAGGAAAAATATTGTCGTTACAGCTGGAAGCCGGCAGAACGGATTTTAGAGCGCTTGTTCGCGCACTGTAGAAATCACAGCACATGCTCTATTGAGTACGACTGCACCCAATGCAGTCGGGTTTTCCAGTTTCCAACTGTAGTCACAATAAAAACGGCGATAAAAATGAAACTGCACGAAGTAAAACGGAAGAAAATTTTCGCCTTCCTCATACTTCCAACACGAACAAAGGAAAGAGAGCTGCGGTGAGTGATCGTTTTTTTTGCCTTCGAAGAAATGCAAAGTAAGAAGATTTATCTCCGTCTCGGGAGAGGACGCAAAGCATCTAGATGCGAGAATGGTGAACGAATTTTTGGAATCGAGAGCCTGGCAATGGATGCCCGGACGGATAATTTATCTGTGAGAAAATTCGTGCAATAAATCTTTCACCGTGAGCTCTTGAAACTATTACAAGCCCCATTAACGGTTCAATACGAACGATTCGAAGTGTTTGCAGTAAATGGGTTAAATGAGTATTTTCCCCCTTCTATGGTAGTTTGCTGAGCGTTATAACTTTGGCCGCTTTATTGAGGTTTTTACGGTGCAGACATGTGCGGCTCCGTTTACCTGCTCAGAATACCGGCAGTCATAGAAAAGTAATATCGTCTACAGCACTGAAAACTTTAAAAAATGGCTCTTACGAGTGCGACGGTTATTCAACATTGTAGATTCAATTCGAGCTATAACTTGCACCGTTTGAAGAATGAACAGATTCATACACGCTCGTTTGTAATTACTCTAAACTGAGTAGAAAACGACTCAGTTTCGTTAAAAGTGGAACTACCCTAATTAGAGTAATTGAAGTTTACTCATTTTTGATTAACTAGATCACCTGTCAAAGTTAGAGTAAACATTACTCAGTCACGTATGTTTGTATTTTTACAAAACTGAGTAGAAAATGACTCAGTTTTGTTCAAACTGGAACTACCCTAATTAGAGTAGCTAAAGAGTTACTCAATTCTGATTAACTAGGTCACTTGTCAAAATTTGAGTAAACGTTAATCAGTATCTAATTTTATTTTTAATTTTATTTTAATGAAATTGTTGATTGTTTCCTCCAACTGTCCAGTCGAAACGGAAGAGTCGAAATACTTTGAATTTGTAAATTTATGGATTGATTGTATTCCCCAACAAACATGTGTCGAATAACCGCTTCTTCAAACAAATTTGGAGAAATTATTCAGCTTTCTAGAAGAAAAAGCTGAACAATTTCACCAAATTTGTTTGAACATACAGTTATTCAGCATTGATGTTTGTTGGGTCATGAATTGGATTCGGCACTTCGACGTCAAAATGATTGTTGATTACAACATACAGCCATCCCTTTTGATCGACTTTTGATCGACTGAACCACGTTATTTCGCTTTTGACAGCTTCTTTGTAATTACTCTATTTATATAATTATAGCGCTTTTACAATCAGAGTAGCATTTACTCAGTTTCCTTATATCAAGTTACTCAGTTTTTGACATTTAGCATGGTACTACGAAACTGAGTGAAAGTTACTTTATTTAGAGTAGATCTGAACGAGCGTGTACAATGACTTATTTGATGCAGTAGTGTTTCAAAATTCTGGTGGAACTTAATTTTGCTTTGTTGTTACGAGGGCCAAAGTTGGGAATAAGTTGCGTGGATTTGACAGTTGATTCAATAATTTATTCACCGGTTGACCCACCACCAGGTGGCAGTATAATCACAGAGAACAGACATCCAAGCTAGAGTGCCCTCCGTGTGTAAATTTCTGTAACTGCCATTTTAAAATTACAGCTTGTTAAGGTTAGTTTTGGTGATTCGTATGTTGATGGCGCCACCTACACGCCTTGAGATTATAGACACTCTAGTAATAGACCGGACAACGTGAGTCTGGCACAGTTGATGTATCCAAAACAACTGTCAAATCGTATGGGAAATGCGAGGAAATGTTCGTTTTGGATACAACATGGCGGCACGTTGTCCGGTCTATTACTAGAGTGTCTATACTTGAGATTTGATAGGCTGTCAATTTTAGTTTGGTGAAACCAAGACTAGGCGGCGCTGATTTTCCAACGGTTTGCTTTTGAAAATTTACACAATAAATTGGGGAAAAAATGTTCGAGCCTGGATGTCTGTTCTCTGTGGTATAATTGCCTAAAAAATCGGTGACCTTAATAAAATAAATTGTTTGTTAGAGTAGTGATGATGTTCCTATATGATTATCATCGCTTCACACTTAATACTACATAAAATCAAGGTAATATCATATGAGAGCTTAGGGAATTCACAAAACAGATAAAATTGAGTAATACTAGGCATTGCTAAAGCTCCAAACTGTCACCCTATATTGTCTTCCAGCTAAGGGAAGGTCAATTAATTATGTCACGCAGTAAGGTGTGGGGGGGTGTTGAAACGTGACGATCCATTCAAAAAAAAAAATTGAAGGTCCATACAAAAAACGTGACAGGGAGGGGGGGTGGTGGGGTTGACTTATAAAAAGGTCACTTTGGCGTGACATAATTAATGGTTCCCTAATAGAAAAACGAGAAGGTGAAGATACAAGTAAGCCTAAAGGCTGGCCCACAATTAATACGTGGCGGATGCGGTTGCGTGAATTTGACAGTTTTCCCATAGGGTTTCTGTCAAATTTACGTCAACGGAACGCAAACGTATCGATTGTGGCAAGCCTTTAGCGTGAAACTTCAAGAGATCAAATCTCGAGTACTTTTTTTAAAGGACGTAAGTCGCAAAATGTAAACAAACGCGTTGTTCATGGCATGTTATTAAGATATCATGTACATATGCCAATATTTGTTGAATATTCTGATGGATTCTTCTTGAATATTTTAACTAACTTTTTACAAAACGGTGTTAAATCACTTTTGCACTTTTTGGGTATAAAGTAGAAACGCCGCTTGTGTTGAAAAGTAACGTGCGAATCATTGTTATATCATTTAAATGCTCCTTGACGACGCGTTAGTAAAAGTCTTTTTAGCACAATTTTAAAAATTTAGATTTATTTTTAGTTGAAATAGATTTTTTTAGAAAAGATATTTTTACAACGTTTTTGTTGCAGACAAAAATAATACGTCATTTTGATAAGTTCGACGTATCTGTGTGAAACATGAAAACTCGATGTAACATTTCGACGTATCAACATTGTCATTCGCAGAATGACGTATCATTTTGACACAAGTGACATGCCATCGATCACAGTGTGCTCAGAAGATAGCGTTAGCTTTTTTTAAATGACGAAATCGAAAATGATGCATAAAAAATGCAAAACTACTAATTTTAAAACGAAAAAGGGGACAAAAGGGGACATACAATTTTGCATAGATCTTGTAAATGGCAGTTTGTACTTTCCTTTTACGTACTCTGTGTTTGCAAATATTTGCAAATAAGGGAGGAAGATATCCTGCAAAAACGTTTTTTTTACACTTCAACCCCTAAATCTTTTTTTATATAATAACTAGCTACTATCTTGTATCATCAAAATGTGCATCATTTTATAGGGTATGTGTCCCTTGACTCAGCCTAATATGCAACAATCGATGATTTTTTTTTATTATAACTCATAAGGTATTTGAGCTGGAAACAAAATTTAACAAGCTATACACTGGCTAAGATATGATTAATAAGCTATCTGGTAGTATGTATCACAAAAAGTTACTCAACACATTTTATAAAGTCAGAAACTTTCGAGGGATATGGATGTAATGTCGGTCTATGGGTACCAAATCGGGTCTTATCATGGATGCAAGTTCGTCCCACTCGATATATTTGTCATTAAATGTTGTCTATGTACGATTTGTTTTCCTGAAATTCTGATTCAAGGCTTTCCCAGCTGTATTTGCTCTATCCATCAAACTATTTTACAAATCAAACTATACTTAAACTGCTAAAAAAAACATAAGTGATTTATACATATGATTTATATGCCATTAGGCAATCAAAACATTATAATTCACTCTACACAGATTATATGCCTTTAGTTTGTGGTGAGATGAGCCATCTGAAAAACATTCAACCGAAACTCAGACATTTGTATTGTAAATGTTACCAACAACAACATTTTAACTACGCTTTCCATACAACAGGCCATAGTTGGGAACCTAGGAATAAATATGTTCCTAACATTGGGTCTATGGTTTTCATGTTAAATCATTGTTATTTTACCTATGTGACCTGTTAGTTTATAACGTGTGACTACTTTATGTACATCTTGACTGCATTATTCGGTTTGTAGGTTCAATTAAGCCAAGTTTAGACCATTTGAAGTGTGTGTAAATAATCTGTTCAGCTAAACCAGTAAAGTCATGGTGTCTAAATAGTTAAGGAAATCGAAAATCACGCGGAAGTGAACAACTATAAGTTGATTAATAATGTCTCAAATGCTATGAAATACATCGGTCATCCGGATAGCAACATGAATTTGTTGATTATCGCTGAATTAATGACATATTTGGTACATAGGCCGAATCAAGGAGCTAGGCTAACATTACATCCCCTTACCCTACCATAAAAGTCATCTATGCAAAGTTTTCAAATTCAAATTGAAATCAAAAAGTTACTGAAAAAAAATGTTTTATTTTTCAGTCCCACTCAAAGGAAAGTCAGAAAAACTGTTATAAAACCTTGAGTATATGAGATAGAAGAAGGATCGAGTGATGTGTGTCGTCCGTGCATCAGGGACGCTCTCGAATCCCTTCGAATATCGGAGAGGGTTACGTCAAGGTGATGGATTGTCGTGTTTGTTGTTTAACATTGCACTGGAGGGTGTGATTCGAAGAGCTGGGATAGACACGAGTGGCACGATCTTAAGGAAGTCTGTCCGACTATTTGGTTTCGCCGACGACGTTGATATCGTAGCACGTAACTTTGAGACGATGGCGGAAACGTACATCAGACTTAAGGCTGAAGCTGGTAGGATTGGGCTTGTGATTAATGCGTTGAAAACAAAATACATGAAGGGAGAAGGTCACGAGAAGACAATGTTAGCCTCCTACCACGAGTTCAGATCGACTGTGATGAAATCGAGGTAGTAGACGAATTCGTGTATCTGGGCTCATTGGTGACCGGTTATAACGACACCAGCAGAGAAATACAAAGGCGCATTATGGCTGGCAATCGTGCCTACTTTGGACTCCGAAGGACGCTAAGATCGAACAAAGTTCGCCGAACCACAAAGTTTACCATCTACAAGACATTAATTAGACCGGTAGTTCTCTACGGCCACGAACTATGGACATTGTTAGTTGAGGACCAACACGCCCTTGGAGTCTTTGAACGGAAGGTGCTGCGTACCATCTACGGTGGAGTGCAGATGGAAGACGGAACGTGGAGGAGGCGAATGAACCACGAATTGCACCAGTTGCTGGGAGAACCTCTCATCGTACACATCGCGAAAATCAGTCGACTACGATGGGCTGGGCATGTCGTAAGAATGTCGGACGACAGCCCTGTGAAAATGATTATCGAAAACGAACCGACAGGTACAAGGAGAAGCGGCACGCAACGAGCCAGGTGGATTGATCAAGTAGAAGGCGACCTGCGGACCCTCCGCAGACAGCGAGGCTGGCGAGTGACTGCCATGGACCGAATAGTTAAATTAAAATATCTTCAATTCTGTAGAAGCAAAAAATCCTCTAAATCATGAGAATAGAAAGTTTAAATTTTTATTATCAACAGAAAAGAACCAACCTAGTCATCACTCAAACCAAAAGATAAATCTAAATTTTTAAATTAAATTTTCCCGACACATCATCTGTCTAAACTTAATGGTTTTCGAGTTATCGATTTTTGTGGCGAAATTTGTCCATTCGTACCGTGCTGCATCAATATCCGGACAATTAAGCTGCTCCCATTATGAATATGCCCCGTAAATAATAATATCGTAGCATAATGATGAATGCTTTTCGCTGTCATCAAGTAAGTGTTTAACCCTGATGTAGGACACGTATTTTGAGCTTAAACTATAATCAAATCAACTGAAATGTAAAAAATAATTTTGCTTGTCATGTTCATAAATCCGGACACTCTGATGGAATTGAATCAAAATCCGGACACTTTTGAATCGTTATCCGGACAGGCTAAATTATCTCAATTCTATCCATTTTTATATCTTTAAAATGTAAAGGGTGAATTTAATGAAAAAAGTAGCTTATAATATATTAGAATATATTTGACGAAGCATAAATACATCAAATATTATAGCGCATAATTAACATCTTTCTGCAACTCATGTAGCATTGCCAGCAGTAGGTATTTCACTAAGATAGGTACCATTCGTTGCATATTTCATACATCCGTCTTGCCACAGATAACGTACTTTGATGAATGTTTGACGCACATTTATCCCATGTTACTTTGTAAATTCAAATTACCGATATTGAAATTTTTTTTTTCAAGATTTTGAACTGCTGAGTAATTCGGTAAAACACTAAAATGACCGTTACCCATGAGATATTAACACAGAGTCTGTTCCACAATTATTATTTTTTTAATTTTTCACTGATTTTTAATCGTTTATTGAACAATCCGGTAGTCAAAATTTACCGAATATCAGAAGTCTAGACAAACCAACCGATTTTTCTACGTGGTAGTCTCCCATGCATAATTTGTAAGCCTTTGCAAAATTTGACGCGGGTGACGAAAGGTTAACAAATTGATGCCAATACTCAACTGCAAAGAAGCAGTTAATCCTTATATCTACAGCATTACAAATTCTGTAGTTTGCTGTTAAATTGATACATTTTTCTTGCCAAAAGGATTGGAAAAAAGCGAATCTTTGGTGGGAAAATAAAACCAAATTGACATGATTTTATCAACATTACCTATATGAACTCAATATAAAGGGTGCAGATTGTGGAATTGGAAGGCTTTTGTAGTCGATTGCGTTTGAGGTGAACGGGAATAGACCACACTTTCGGAATCCATTAATCAACGCATCTGTTTTATCGGTCATATTAGCAAGGATTTTTTCAAGCAAATGTGCAAAATCAGGACGGGTTATCATCTCGCCTTGGTGTTCGAATCGCCACATTTTCAACTGGTCTTGCCAAACAGCTTTCATTAGGGCAAAAAAAAGGTACATCCAACGGCTGCATGAAATGGGTGGCATTGGGCAGTAAAGATACAAGGATTATACCTTTCTCTCGGCAAGAATTAATTGTCTCGAATGTGGCGTGAGAAGAATGTCCATCTACAAAAAGAATGATGGGAAACTCTAACTTTCTTTCGACGGTCCATGGATAAAAGACTTTGACGATAAAATCATAAAATGCCTGTGTGTTCATCCTGCCAGAATCGGTATGGCCAATACCCCATCTTTTGGGAACACTTCTTAAAACGCTTGATGGAATCCGTGATTTATAGGGAAACAGAACTAACGGAGGAGGCAATTCACCTGCGGCCGAACCGGAAATTAGAACTGTGTAGTTTTCTTTTTCGGAGTTTCAAGTGAGGGATTGAATATTTTTCGAGGCTTTTGCAGCGATCACCTTCTGCTTCTTAGGGACGAGACAACACGAGGATTCATCCATATTGAAGACTCGTTCTGGATGCTCCAACACTTCAAGGGCGTTTTTCGATTCCAGATATTGTGTAACCGTTTGGAACTAGTTCCGAACGTCAACTTCGGTAACAACCCGTCGTTTCGACAAATTGTTTGCCGTCCGTTTAGATTAGTCCGGGTGGCGTTGCAGAAATCGTCTAACCCATTCTCGGCCAGGAAGGCCATTTTTAAACACTCCTGACCTACCAAGAAATTTTATGGCGTCCCCTACCTGCAGCATCAATATTTTCTCGGTGACCGGATATCCTGCCTCGGCACTTGCAATCACGTAATCGTATACAATTTGCTCTTCATCATTTGAAAGCACAGTTTGAATACCCTTCCGATTACCTGCGTATCTGGATTTCACCTTATCTTCTAACGGACTTTTCGGGATTCAAAATTTTCTGGCGGTTCCACGGATCGACCCTCCGCCCTGCACCGCGGTCACTGCTTGGTTGAATATTTCATCGCGTATTTTTTATAAAATATATAGATACCTATTTAGCCCCAAAAGCTTTAGGTCACTCTCAATAGGGCGTCCGGATTTAAAAACAGCTCGAAATTTTGGTTTAAAATCCGGACAGTGTATTTAATCAAAAAAATACAATCTATATTAACTAATTAATAAATGACACTCCTTAAACTTATCAAAACACACCTTTTCCATCAGTACAAAGTAACACCAATTGATCGTCTTATGATTGAAACACAGAAAACTCTAAAATTCAAAAGCACTATTTTTAATAATCCGCTAACACTCGCAGCAAAAAGACACTGTTTGACAGTACCAGGTACGTTTGGATGTTTTATAATTATCTGTGATGGCTCACTACGACAATTATTTTTTCTAGAACGATCTATGATATATTTAAAAAGATCCTGTATGTAATTGCATCTCAAAAATTGTATAAATTACCTTCTAATTTAGATAAATTGGTGGAGGTGTCCGGATATTGATACCGTCCGGATTTTGATGCAGCACGGTACCATAGTGCAGCGATGAGATTGCTACTCGTTGTTTGTTGTTTCGTACCAACCACGGAGAAGATATTTTATTACTGCATGTTATTCATTAGCTGAGATTTGTGTTCTGCAATTTATATTGAAAAAAAAAGCACTCAAACTTTGAAGCTTGTTTACTCGAAACAAGATTTTTGTCACTTGCACTCCGTTCCTTATAATATCCTTAAATGACATTGAGCATTAAAGAAACTTCCATTACGGTGGAGGTTTTCCTATGAACTAATTAAATTAGTTTTCAACTTCAGAACTTGTCATCAACAAAAACTCAGCTTACTTGGTTGAAAGAGAGCTATGTAATTGACAGGTATTAAAGTAAACATAGATAAATTAAATTGGGTATTTCCTCTGGCAAACTTCGAGGAAGTGCTGGCAAGAGATGAGGCAATTATTTCAATCTGCGTTTGAATCATCTGACGAGAGCACATTCCAAAATAAGGCGTTTGATAAACTCGCAGAGCTTGGTTTCGCCTACAAATTTGCACTATGTTGCATATAAATCCAAGTGTATGACGTGAGGGCGCTAGTAACATTGAGACCAACGAAATGATTTTGAATCGGGTAATGGAAATAGTAATCTCATGCCGTTCTATGACGAACCGACGAATTGCAGAAAAATCAAATGCTATTTATTCATCGCACATCATATTCTGAAACTTGGCTTGTGAAATATTGGCGAACAAGTCATGCACATACTAAACGAAACATCCCGCCCTAGTAATAAACATGAAAATCTAATACAGATGCTACTCGGTTAAACAAACACTGAAAACGATAAAACGCACTGCTACCTCCATAGTTCGTGTGAAGTAGAGGTAGCCTTAACACTATATTGTTACTCTTGCTGCCAGCACTGCTCTGTGGTGCAACCGCAACCGAACAACGGTGACAGTTAAGACGGACAGCGGAGAAACGGATTAGCGACAAGATGCTTCAAAAGATGCTGAACAGGAAGAAAGAGGGAAAAGTGGCTACATCGCTGCGTGTGCTTGGCCGGGGAGGTTGATTCAACTGGCCAAACAGTGAAAAGGTACAAGGCGAACATGAACATACACCTGGATAACCTTGGATGGCAACGACTGGTACGCCACTTCGTTTTTTACTTCCCCCACGAAGGAAGTGAGCTCCGAGGTGAAGTTCATTTCACACACCAAGTTCCCCAAAAAGGTGCTGCTGTGGCTGACAATCAGCGAGAAGTGGGTGTCAAAGCCGCTCTTCTTTTGCGCTGGACTGGTCGTGAACGGGCCAATTTTTGTACGAATTGCCTGCCGGAAGTTGCGTCGTTCATCAAGAAATACCATAAGGGTGAAGACATGGTGTTCTGGCCGGATCTGGCGTCGGCGAAGCGATCGTTGGAGGAGATGGAGCGGCTGAATATCGATGTGGTACCCAAGTCAGCGAACCCGCCCAACGTCCCCCAGTTGCGTCCCATCGAGAATTTCTGGGCTTGAACTTGAAGCGTAAGATCTACTGAGCATGAGCATACATGAGCATGATTGACCGCCCACGGATGCAATTCCATTATTGCCAGATCAGCTGATCAGACCAACAGATGATGTTTGGGACTAACATACATCCTCAATGTACAAAAACTGGTGACCGATTTTTACCGAATTCTCAACAGCTGAACGTTCGTAACCCGATTTTACGGATTTCGGTGAAATTTTACCGAAATCCGGTAATTTTTTTACAGATTTTCACCAAAAACCGTAAAATCGGATTTCCGAAGGTTCAGCTGTTGAGAATTCGGTAAAAATTTACAGATTTCTGTAAAATAATCTGAGTGTGTAGATTAGGGTACTGCCTGATGAGTTGGCGTGAGATTCGTCCCATATGACAGTTATTTTATCATTACGCAAATAGCCAAAACGAAATGCGCATACACATTTTGATTTGCTGCACTGTATATTTTGTAAGTATCTGTCAAAATTTGCTTATACTGAAGTTAAAACAAAGCGAATAAAACCAGTACGACCGTTGCTCCAAACGCCATTCCATCTGGCTTTGTTAAATATTTACCTTAGAGTCAACACCATGAATTATCAACTGTGTTGTGTTGAATATTTCAAAAAAATATAAGTGTGTAATGAACCTTGGTGGCTGTGTAGACTATGTCTTTTCAAGCAATTTTGCCTGCCTTGTTTTTTTTTCCAAATTTATGTAGACTACCATTTGAAAAGGGCTTAAGTTTTTTGATCGATTTTTTTAAATAAGCGTAACTCAAAAAGGAACAGACTTGCAAAAAAGTGATATAAGGGTGACTTTTAGAGAATCGTCCTCAATTTTATGAAAAAAAATATTGAAATAGTAAAATTAATTCTTACACGTAAAAAAAATATTATAAAATTAAAAGTCAATTTGCAAAAAATGACTATCATTTTTGGACAATATTTTCGTTTAAAAAGGCAATATATTTGTCTAAAAGTTTGCAATACATTGCAAGGTGGGCACTTT
Organism: Aedes japonicus; assembly: GCA_034211315.2. Lineage (NCBI taxonomy): Eukaryota > Metazoa > Arthropoda > Insecta > Diptera > Culicidae > Aedes > Aedes japonicus. Next base: position 289,454 of record JASCZW010000801.1, on the reverse strand, counting down.
TAACGAAAACAAAGTTTTTCTAACAACAAATTTTTCATGTCTAAGTTTTACCGTGTATCACGCCAACTCGCCTAGCTATGTTATTCAAGACCCCTATAAAATCCTATACAATTTAGCATTCATAAAGAACTGAATGTATTGAACATTTGGTAAAAGAAACAATAATCATCAAAACTAACATTTAAAAAGGATCAAAACATTAAATTTCCCTTTACATCACTAAAACAGCACCAAAAGTGTCATTGATAACTGCTTGTTCGGAAATTCCTATTTTTAGGAGCGATTCAAATATGGCCTCTTATATCTTCGAATGGCGGTGAAGGGGGGTGGAAGGACGGTCAAGATATGTTACAGAATGTGTAAAAGGTATGGGAAAAATTGTGATAGAGGGGGGCTGATAAATCTAAAAGAATAGCGGACGTCATATTTGAATCGTTTTTAAATGGATATGCATAAAGTCTTATCAAATTAAAAAAATCTTATTTGATAATACTAGATGCATATCCAATTCAAATATGACGTTATATGAATTTTCTAATTACTGTTTATGTCAATGAAAACTCATATGTTTTTGCTTGGGTTTAATTTTATTTATTTTTTATAGCTATATCTTCAAGTATAAGTAATTAACATAGCTTTACAAATAAAATTTATAAATCTTTCACATACACAGTGAATTTCTTTGGAAAATACTTTTAATCAGAAAACCTTTAACAAGGTGCGGCAGAAAATAATGCGAAAATTGGTTCTATTTCTTTCAAAGCCCATTTTCAACTAATTCAAGCAATAATATCAATATTTTCGAATGCAGTTATCTTTATAAAGTCCTTTTAAACAAACTTATTCAATGTGTCCTCCATTTTTATTAATAACATCCTCGAGCCGACGCCGGAAGCCAGAGCATGCCTTTCGGACGTAGTCCTCGGACATTGACTGCCATGTGCGTGTTATGGTTGACTTCAGGGTTATCACACTAGGGTGTAATGTTTTGCAGGCTCGTGCTTCAACATATGCTCAAATCGAATATTCCAACGGATTAAGATCTGGACTGCTAAGGGGCCACAAATCCTTCGGCCAAAACTTCATGTTATCGTTCAACCATTGTTGGGTTCAATTGGACGTGTGACACGGTGCTCCATCCTGCTGTAGGACAACGTTTTGGTTGGTCGGAGAAGTTGGCCTTCACCCAGGGAAGCACTTGGTCCTTTAAATACCGGTATACACTTCAGTATTGATTTTAACTCCAGCATCAATGAAAACAGGCGGCATTTTCAAACCGTTGGACGCCACCAAGCCAAACATCATGACATCAGCCGGATATTTGGCTTGAAATTTGAATTTGGCTTTTTTTGGAACGTTCTTAATTTTCTGCGGGGACATGTTGGCCACAGCATCGGTGCTGAAAAGCTTTTCGTCGGAGAACAGGATTATCATTTTTTCCTTCTTCAACAAGGAAAGCAACCTCTTGGAACGAGTCACTCGTAGTTCCTAGACCCGTTCCGTAATGAAGTGGCGTTTAACTCTGGCTCTGAAAGATGCATGCAGGTCTTCTTTTATGATTCTCCGCATGGATTTCTCCGAAATATTGGCTTCCTTTGCAAGTTTTTTTATGGACCGCAAAGCGCGGACGTCCGCTTCCCGGCTTCCGCTACTTAGGGTCATCTTGCAGGGACTATTTTATGCGGTCAACTGTTGCCAAATGGCACCCTACCACCTTGGCAATCTCTTTCGGCTTCATCTGGGTGAGCAAAAAACTGGTGATCACTTCTTTCGCGAAAATTTTGATGAATTTGCAATAAAACAAATAGGATGTTTGGATGCAGAACTTGAAGGTAAACATAAACAAATACACTTTCGAAATGAGTTACTAGCTACACGAATCAACCCAATACTCAAGTCTTAACATTTTCGCATTATTTACTGAAGCACCCTGTAGCCGAAATTTGATTTTCTGAAATAGGTACAAATCAATAAACCTGTGTTACAGGTATTGTCTTTACGTGGCTATAGAACTCCTCAAGTTCTTCTGACAATATTGCATAATGTTTAGCTGATGTGTAGCAGAAAGTCAGTTTTGTAATACTTATATTTGACTGTTCAACTGCCCAGTCATATAGTTCTCGAGGAGTTTTGATTGTGTTTCCATAATTTTGAGCAAGGCTTGCTTTCTTTGTCATTCGATTGAGATTACCATCAATAGCTTTACATGGACCTTTCCCATGAGACGTTCCAATCCATATATGGACTTGAAATTGCACACGCTGGCAAAGTTATAATGGGACCGCTGCTCCATCTGACATTAAAATAATGTTTCAGCAATATATTGAATTTTGTTTAACGAAATCTAGCAATTTTGATACAAACAACTGAACTGCTATTGAGTCATGGGCCAATACTTCAGATATTATGATAAAGCTTCTGTTTTCCAATTTATTGTCCATCTTGTAATATACGTCAAAGGTTTAGTTATAAACAGAATCAACCACCTGATTCAATTGTATTATCACATAAAGTTTAAAAAAGTAATCATTTAAAAATAAGCCCTTTTCAAATAGCAGTCTTTATTTCTAAAACATTCAAAGACCCTTACAAAATCGAAATTGTCATCATAATCAAATTTAATTGGCTTCTGCGTGGTTTTAGGACCAAGTTATAAGACAAGTTGGTGCGATACACGGTAAAAATTGGACATGAACAATGTTTTGTTAGTAAAACTGTTTTTCCTTAGAAGTGTCCATCTTGCAATCTTGGACAATTATATTGCCTTTTTTTAGAAAAATTAGAGGTGGTTTTATTTTTTTTTTTTTTTGTTTCTCAATAGCCTCCGTTTGTGAGACTCCGCAACGTATTTCGATTACCTTTATTGAGACATAGTTGTCAAACTGGACAATGAAACTTATCACTCTCTTGTTTTATGCCCACAGAAAACCAAAGCATTAGAAAAGTAAGAAGATCCAATGAAACAATTCAGCGCCAACATTTGATTAGGGCGTGTCTACTTTTGTAAACAAACACTTTGTTTGCAAATTTATCAGAAGTAGTATACAATTCCTTCAAATTGAATGCATCAGCGGATAGAGCTAAAGCTCCTCTTCTTTAAAGAGTGCTAAATTTGTATTTGTGACCTTTTGTTCCAGAGAAAATAAATACGAAAGCTATTGTTTACAAAAGTAGGTTCGCCCTAGTCTAATGTTGGCGCAATTGATCGTCCTGAAAAGCACGATGATAATATAACGCGTTGAAAAATAATTAAAGGGTTTTTTTGTCATAAGGGCGAATTTACCATTGAGAGACTCTCTTTGATTACTTTTTTTTCATTCATATTCCAATCACCTTTCCATTTTCATTCTACTATTTGTAGAGTATGCAAGCCAGCATTGTTGTAAGCAAGCCAGCACTGTTGTAAGCAAGTCAGCGATCTGTACAAAAGCATCCCTCGAATGTTTTATAACGGTGCTGTAATAAATGAAAGAGAGTGAGACCAGAGAGAATCTCTCAATGTTAGATTCGCCCCAATGAAAAAAAAACCCGAGAATTCACCCGTTAAATATCCGGCATTGCTTTGGCTCCCATACCTCCAACTCTCCCAGACTTGTTCCGCCTGAGGATTGTAAAATAAGCCTAAACAACTCAACAGTGGAATGGGCCAAATCAGCTGTCTATCTTGGCGTTACAATAGACAGCAAGCTTATTTTCAGAGAACAGGTTGACAAAACTGTCACAAAGTGTAACGTTCTGTTGAAGTTACTGTACCCATTGATCAACAGAAGGTCTACATTATTCCTGAAAAACAAGCTTGCTGTCTACAAGCAAATCATACTTCCAGTCATCGAGTACAGCATGCAAATCTGGGAGAGTTGCGCTAAAACACATCACCTGAAACTTCAGCGTGTTCAAAATAAGTTCCTCAGGCTGATCCTGAACACCCCCCCGAGGACAAGAATATCTAAGGTCCACCGTCTGGCCGAGATAAAAATGCTCGACGATCGTTTTGGTGAGTCTATCAATCGGTACAGGGCACGCTGCCTAACATCGGATCACCAGATCATCCGGAATCTGGTTCCCCACCCCTAGGTTTTTCAAATTGTAATTTAAGTTGTAGATTAGGTAGGTTATCAAATTTTAAAACTAACAAAAACACAACACAACAACAACAACAACACAACAAACACAAAAATTAAACAAAGCTAAAAAGTCCAATGGGCTGAAACACTTAAAATGTAAACATTAGTATCTAAGACAAATGAATGGAAATATAAAACATGTTAAGTAAAAAAAGGGAGAGCAAAGCCTCGTTCAAATCGGTAGCGTGAAGCTGCTTGCGAACATTGAATAAATTTCTTACCTGTTGATATGCAAATTTGTATGGCAGCAAAAGTAGGTCATTTTCAAATGAAAAATTGAACTAATTGATCAAATGGCGTATGAATGTCATATGTCATTGTGTTTAGTCGAACGAGAGATATAAGCGTTTAAAAACCTTAAACTTTTGCGTAACGATCTGATTTTTAATTTTTTTGAAATGACAGCCGGTATAGAAAAGAGAAACGTAGTCTTACGTTAAAATATCGACAAATTTTCTGAGAGTCATTTTTTGAAAATTGACTTAAAATTTTAAAATACTCTATTTTGTGTGTAGGAATCAATTTTACAATTTTAACAATTTTTGTCCAAAAAGTTAAGACCACTTTTTAAAAGTCACCCATACATTACTTTTTTGTAAGTCTGTTCCTTTTTGAGTTATGTTGATTTTAAAAAAATCGATCACAAAACTGAAGCTCTTTTCAAATGGTAGTCTGGATAAATTTTGAAAAAAAAACAGAGTATGCAAAGTTGCTTGAAAAGACATAGTCTACTCACCAACAAAGTTTCATTGGATTGTGAGAGGGTGCTGCCAATCACGAAGACGAGGTGGCGTGAAATTCGGCATGGGCGAAATAACAAGTTGCGCGAAATAGACCAGCACCATGATAACCTTAATCAATTGAAAAAGTAGGTTTATCTTGACGCTTTACATTTCCCAAAACAACTCAATATAATCATTTTCAGTCAAAACAAGTGCATGTTTCATGAATCTAATTCAGTTCAAGGAAATCCAAGCATTACGTTTCAAGATTTCCAAATAGCAGCCCACTGGTCTATCCCGTCCATGATTCAACAGTCTTCAGTTACGTGTTAGGTTTTCCATCGAACTGGCAGTATTGTACAAACGAGCTTTCAAAGGACAGAAAGAGTTCGAAATTTCGTTTCGAGCGAAGACTGTCAGAAATTCATTTCATTTCCAGTTCAGCTAGTGGTGAAAATGTTAACCTCAAGGCTTCTGTGCACTTTTTCTGTGAAAGAACCGACCCAGAGCAGCTTGCCTTGAGCACCCTTTGGCCACTTTTCCCACATCTCAACTGCTCCACCCAGTCGGTGATGGTGGTCCTGAGCAAATGGTATTGATTGACTGACTGACTGATGGAAGCATACAGCATCAAAGCGTAGCGTTTTTTCCCCAGCAGTTATTCTCATAAAAGGTCTTTTTTATGACGCATGAAAAAGTGATTTACCAGGTTAGTGCTAAAAGAGTCTGTTTGTATGCATATAGTCCAGTGGATAGAAGGGCAGATGTAAGCGAAGGCGAAGCAAATAAAGCTACGGCAGACGGTGGATGTAACTACAACAAAGAGAACTTCTGCCCAAACTGGATGCTAGGATTAACTAAACGACCGTTGTTATGCTTGTGTAGCAGACAGTTGAATTACACCTGTGGCCTTTGGATCGTGTTGACGCTCGGATGAAATGGCTGGGTCGAAACGGTTTAAAAGGATCTTTTTTTTCAGCAATATTTGAGAAATTAAATCCAGATTATGATTGCAGGCATGCATATTTTGTTATTCATCTTACAAACGGAATACTTTTTTAATTAGCTAGGATGCGGATGATTTTATTCGAATTTCCTTTGCATAAAATTCATGTCAAGGCCATACAAATTGACACGAATTTAATCAAAAGCAAAGCTGATGTCTTTTCGGTTCCTTGAATTCGACGGAACATTTCTGAGTCCATATAAAACTCAATTTTGCTTGTCGTATTGTTCTCGTTAATTCAGTTCATTCAATCCTATTCCATTCAGATCCCAGACGTTCGGCATCAATATTCCAACCGTATTGCTAGTCTTTGAGGAACCAAGTCATGGAGGATAAATTTCAGAGAACAAAATGAAATCACAAATCCACCTCAAGGCGAAAATGATAATTAAACGAAAGAAAAGAAAAACTGGAGGCAAATCGAAAACAAACCCGCCCAGGGTAAAGGATAGTTGTGGAAGCGAAGAAGGCGAAATTTTCTCGAGTTTCAAAGAACCAATCATGTTATCCAGTTGTGTTGGGCTGATTTGAAGTCAGATTCAGGGGAGAGGGAAAAGTCCTCAGCGAAAAGTTTTCCTCGGTTTTATTGGATGAATAATTATTTCTCAATGTGACGGACCAGCTTGGCTGGCGGATACGATTCGATGGTATTTGGGCGAAATAAAGCACCCCAGGAGGTGATTTTTTCTTCTTCTTCGAGAAGCTAACTTTTTTGCAGCAGACCACCAATTATGTAAGAAGCATTCATAATAACAAGGTTATTCAACAAAGATTGAATAAGCGCAAGGTACAAGCGCTTGGACTTATCCCCTGATGCTACAACATATTTTCGCATCCAACTTTCAAGTTGTCAAACATATTGATATCCATATTGAATTTTCTCAACCCATTCTACGTCAACATCGGGAAAACGAACGAAAAATGGTTCGAAGGGGCAAAAAAGAATTATATCATACATTTTTTGAGACATTATGGGTGAAACGTCCACCAGAGTAGTCGAGACACACTTGAAACTGAAAAGAATCTTTTTATTTATTACTAGCTGACCCGGCGAACTTTGTTCCGCTCTAACCAATTTTTTTGATTCAAATTGTTCAGAGGATTTACGTTTTAATTTTTTTTTTTTTTGAGTTGTTTTAAGCCATGCCTTGTTTATTACCTATTTTTTTATCGTTCATTTGCGATTGATAACAGATTATGACACTCGAGTTTTAGATATTGATTGCATGAAAGACTTTTCGTTTGAACTCGGAAGCTAAATTGTTTAAAATAAGTGGAATTCTTGGAATGAATACTTCCTCGCCCTTGAATTTGCCTTTGAGTATTAATGCTTGAATAACATTAGTCTTGAGTTCCTTTACGACCAATCTTGTTGAATTACACAATTTCAGTCGAATATTATATGGTAGTAATCCTGGTTAATCTAATGAATTCAGGAATTCTTTTGGATAATTGGTTGCTTCGTCCGGATTAGTCACACAATCAATTAAGTTGATTGAACGTAATTGTCCAGAAAATTAATTTTGAATTACGAAATTCAAATCATTGACATTTATATTTTTCGCTGCCAAAATCCCATGTGCACTCAACCAATGGTGGTCCTCATAATTTCGGACGATGTTTGGGAAAACCCTCGTAAGGAGTAAAAATTCGGAGAGAACGAAATCATTCCGGTGGAAACGTCAAGAGGTATTTTTTTATTGTTAATAATTGATTAGAAAAAATCTCAGCTCACGGCAGTCGTCAACTATAGCGTCTTTACATATCGCCACAAATAAGAAAGCTTAAAGCAAGCGTTGCTTTCATCCGCCTGCCGTTGATCGTGGAATGACAGGAAGTATTTGCCGAAAATCACCTACCAACAAAATCATGGCGCCTCCAAAAGGTCCCGTGTTACTGCGCAGATCTTGCAAAGTTCGATCGAGTTCATCCAATGTTCGTTCGTTTGTCATTATGCATTCGTCCAAGATGACGATCTTACAACACTGCAACACTTTCGTCATTGCCGAATTCTTCCGACTGTTGCACGTCGGTTTGTCAGTCAGTTGGAGATTCAACGCAGAATGAGCCGTTTGACCGCCTTCCAACAATGTGTGGCTGCAGTCCCTGAAGAGGCAACCGCAAGCGCTACCGCAAGATCTTCAACGCGCTGAAGCCTATATTAATGAAATAAGGTTCTCTTTGCCAGTTCCACCAGGTGCATCGATGAAAAATATGCACCAATTGGGTCGTCAATCGCATTCATCCAAATGTCATAAACGTCCTTTGCTGAGGAGTCAACAACGGTACGCTTGTTCGAACCACCTGTCTCAAAGCGTTTTGATCGTATTCTTGTTCACGCTCCAACTCTCGATTGAATGCATTGTGCATTGCAAGATTTGGTGTTCAATTTAGGTGTTGAAAAAACTGCAAAGTCGTGGTAGGTGGTCAACTGGCTCTATTGGCTGCGTTTGCTTGAGTAAAGAAGACACGTTATCAATTTTCTGAGTGGACAGCCAAAAAGACAACAATCAGGTAGCGTTCGTGAATCGGGAATGAGAAAATCCGGCATATCGCCTCATTACTACTAACGCAACGGCCCAATTGATATCACGTCCCTATGTCGTAAGCATCCGAAGCAGCAACCCCAAAAACTGCCGTATTGCTGCCTTGTTCACGTATTTGCAAACGTACTTAAATGAATTGGCCGGGTATCAAGTGCTGAGATATGTCCGTCCATTTCGGGTTGCAAGTAAATGTGATTAATAAGTCTGGACGCCCATATTTCCTCATGTAGGCTGCGAAATTGCGCAATGTCAACATCATCTACGTCGCATGTCAAGGATTACTCGATCAAAACAAAAAAACCATACATTATGTATTGAAAATCTATCATTTTCAAAGCTTTCATTGTTCCCGTTTTTTCCAACTTTCTTATTCTATAAATGTTCCTTGGGCTTAGCCGAACAAAACAAAACAAAGGCAACATAAATCGGACAATCCGTTCTCGAGTTATGCGCGGTCTTACGTATGCCACTCTGTTTTATATATATAGATAGATAATCGTGTTACGTCCATCGCGTCTCTTTTGAATACCATACCTTTGGAGCTAGGCAAAAAAACGAAGCAATGCCAGTTTTTTCTGGTTTTGACTAATTGCTTGAGCTTATAAATAAACGGCCTATAAATGAAAATGTGTCTAGAAGTATAGACTGTTCCAAAAGAAATATCAACACTTTCTTTCTCAATTAAAAAACGTCAAACTGTGCTTTTGATTATTTTATTCTCAAACAAACTAAAAAAAATGTTTTCCTTCCATCTTCATTTCAATTTGCTTCATTTTTCGTAGGGTACACACTCAGATTATTTTACAGAAATCTGTAAACTTTTACCGAATTCTCAACAGCTGAACATTCGGTAATCCGATTTTACGGATTTCGGTAAAATACAGATATCTGTAAAATTTCACCGATATCCATAAAATTCGGATTACCGAACGTTCAGCTGTTGAGAATTCGGTAAATTTTTCGGGATTTCTGTAAAAAAATCTAAGTGTGTAGGCGAGTTTTCTAACTTTTCCCTTAACACTACTCATAAGCACCGGCACAGTGCCTTCTCTTACTATTTCCACCACTTTTTTTTTTTTTTTAATAATAATTTATTTGTACAGGCTCAATCGAATAAACTTTACAGAGCCAAATTTTCATACTTTTATACATCATTTATCTTAAAACTAAAGTTAGGAGGATAGAGCCGATTACTCGCGGCCGTCTCGAGGTTAATAGGAATTACAAATTACGGATGGGAAAGAGGGTGGGAATTTAAAGTATGGTTTACATAACACATTAAATTTAAATTCTAAATTTTTGAAACACTTATAACTACACAACTTTAGGTTTTCTTTTTATTCGAACATTTTTGAAAGAGAAAAAAAAAACACACGAACACAGAAAAAAACTTAAAAACTACTAAACATACATGTTAAACTAACTACAATCTAATGCTAATGTTAGTCAAAAACACATAAATGAGTTTCATGTACTCCAAATCACGTACAGCCAAAATATCTCGAATTGGGACATTGGGTTGTCTACCTCGAGCCCGAAGGGAATCATAAAGCTCAGATCTGACTCCAGAATGCTCAGCACAAGACCAAATAACGTGATCTGCGTCCTGATAGCTTTGTCCACATTCACAGATATTGCTGTCGCTCAGCCCAACCCGGTATAAATGAGCGTTCAAAGAATAATGATTGGACATGAGGCGAGACATGACACGAATGAAGTCTCGATCCACATCCATCCCGCTAAACCAAGATTTCTTCGACACCTTTGGGATGATAGAATGTTGCCATCGCCCCAAATCTCCTTTACTCCATTTATGTTGACGAAAAATAGTAAAAAATTCGTTGAAGGCGATTTGTCGATCATATATATCGCCTTCCATAGCGCCCACCTTTGCAAGCGAGTCCGCTTCCTCATTGCCCGGAATTGAACAATGAGATGGGACCCATACAAAGGTTATGATAAAATAACGCGAAGATAAAGCACTTAGAAGCTCCTGTATTTTCATGAGAAAATACGAGGAGTGCTTTACCGGCCTCAATGAGCGAATAGCCTCTATAGAACTGAGACTATCCGTGAAAATGAAATACTGATCCGGTGTAAGTGAGGCAACAATTTCTAGCGTAAAATGTATTGCCGCTAACTCAGCGACATACACGGAACAAGGAGCTTGAAGTTTACGGTTGGCGCTATAAATTTCATTAAATATACCAAAGCCTGCTGACTCCTCTATCAAAGATCCGTTAGTGAAGAACGATTTAGTGGAATCAACTTGGCCAAACTTTGCAGCAAATATCACCGGAGCAATCATAGGACGATGATGCTCTGGGATTCCACGAAGCTCCTGCTTCATGGATAAATCAAAATGAACCGAATTGTCGAAATCGGAGAAGCAAACACGATTGGAAATGTTCGGCGAAGGGCTGACATCCTGTGTTATGTACAAATGGTACAAGGTCATGAAGCGGGTTTGAGGGTTCAACTCAAGGAGCTTCTCAAAATTTTCGATCACCTGGGGGTTCATAACTTCACACCTGGTGAGGAGCCGGAGAGATAATTCTGTAAACCGATCCGAGAGTGGCAACATGCCAGCCAGCACTTCAAGACTCATGGTGTGAGTCGAGTGCATGCAACCTAACGCGATACGAAGACACCGATACTGAATACGTTCCAGTTTAATGAAGTGCGACCGAGCCGCTGACTGAAAACAAAACTACCGTATTCCACAATCGACAAAATCGTTGTCCGGTACAACGTTAGAAGATCTTGTGGATGAGCTCCCACCAGGTTCCGGTAATTGTGCAGAGAAAATTGATCCTTGGCTGGCACTTTCGCTTCACATACTCAATATGGGATCTCCAGGTGCACTTAGAATCGAACCAGACCCCTAGATATTTAAATGACATAGAATGAGCTATCGGCTTACCCCAAATTTGAAGCTTCGGTTGTGCTGGGTTATGCTTCCTAGAAAAAACTACCAACTCAGTTTTCTCCGTAGAGAATTCGATACCTAGCTCTAGAGCCCAAGTAGACAAATTGTCCAAGGTATCCTGTAAGGGTCCTTGCAGATCGACCCCATTGGGTCCCGTGACAGAACACTACGCCGTCATCTGCAAGTTGTCTCAACGTACAGTTGTCACCTAGACAACCGTCAATGTCTTTGACATAAAAATTATACAAAGGGGGCTTAAACATGATCCCTGGGGAGACCCATGTAGCTAAATCGTGAAGCTGTAGAGGTTCCATGAGAAAAGCTCATATGTTTCTCTGACAGCAAATTGTACAAAAATTATTCATTAATGGTGAAAAGCCACAAGCGTGGAGTTTATCTGAAAGAACTTCTACAGATACTGAATCAAAAGCCCCCTTTATGTCCAAGAATACAGAAGCCATTTGCTCTTTTTTAGCAAAAGCTAACTGAATATCTGTGGAAAGCAACGCGAGACAGTCGTTCGTTCCCTTACCCCTACGAAAACCATATTGAGTATCTGAAAGCAGGTTGTTCGTCTCAACCCATTTGTCCAGACGAAAAAGGATCATTTTCTCCAACAACTTTCGAATACAGGATAACATCGCGATGGGTCGATAGGAGTTGTGGTCGGACGCGGGCTTACCAGGTTTTGAATGGCAATAACTCTTACCCGCCTCCAATCATCCGGTACAATGTTAAGCTCCAAAAACTGATTAAACAAGTTCAACATGCGCCTCTTCGCGACGTCTGGGAGGTTCTTAAGCAAGTTGAACTTGATCCTGTCAGCTCCTGGAGCCGTATTGCCACACGAAAGGAGTGCGAGAGAGAGTTCTACAATTGAAAAAGGTTGGCTGATCTCATCTATCGAATTCGTGGTTTCGCGAGGAATGATCCGTGCCGGCACAGAATTTGGACAAACTTTTCGCGCGAATTTGAGGATCCATTGGTCCGAGTACTCTTCGCTCTCGTTGTTCGTAGTTCGGTTACGCAACCTTCGCGCCGTGTTCCAAAGAGTACTCATCGACGTTTCGCGCGATAGCCCGTTCACGAATGTTCGCCAGTAACCGCGTTTCTTGGCCTTGATGAGGCTCTTAAGTTCGCGTTCGAGAGCCGTGTATACTTCGAAGTGCTCAGGTGTTCCACGTCTACGGAAAACTTTAAACGCGTCGGACTTTTTACGGTAAACCTCGGTGCATTGCTGATCCCACCATGGCGAAGGAGGTTTCCTGCAAGATGACGTCCCTGGAACTGGTCGAGTTTGAGCTTGAAGCGCGCTGTCTAAGATCAGGTTGGAGAGGAAGTTATACTCTTCCAGCGGTGAAAGCCTTTCTACCGTCGTTACGGCTTCATCTACTGCTGTCCTAAACTTTGTCCAATCGATGTGACGGGTAAGATCATACGTGACGTTAACAGATTTCGACGGATTGAACCCGGTGGCAACCGAAATTTTTATGGGCAAATGATCACTACCGTGGCGATCTTGAATCACATTCCATGTGCAATCCAACGATAATGAATTCGAACAAAGTGTGAGGTCTAATCTACTGCCAACTGAGGATGTACCAGCCAAACGTGCTACTTCTCCATTGTTAAGAACTGTCATATTGAAGTTGTCACAGAGGTCATATATCAGGGAAGACCGGTTGTCATCGTACAGTTCTCCCCAGCCTGTACCGTGAGAGTTAAAATCTCCCATGACCAACCGCGGAGCAGGAAGAACCGAACAAACATCTGAGAGTTGTTTTCGGTTAATGGAGGCTCTTGGAGGAATATAAACGGAAGCAATGCAAAGGCTTTTATTTTTAATAACAGCCTGACATGCGACAACTTCAATACCTGGAATAGGAGGAAAAGTCACTCTATAGAAGGAGTAGCACTTTTTGATCCCCAAAAGTACTCCTCCTCCACGTGAATCCTCACGATCAAGACGAATTATATTGAAATCATGAAAAGGAAGATCGATTTCGGAAGAGAGCCATGTTTCACAAAGAGCGAATGCATCACAACCGGTAGTGTGAGCTAAAATTTAAAAGATTCCAATTTAGGAATCAAACTTCGACAATTCCACTGTAGAACAGTGATCAAATCCCCGACCTCATTTGGAAAATTATCCATCGAAGGAAATGATAGCTGCAAGAATGGGCCACTTTAATGTTAATTTCTGCAAAAAAGTTATCACAGTGGAAGCATTGCCATAACAATGCTTTTGAGAGGGTCAGAAATTTCGAGGTACTTAAAGATACCTTCGGCAATGTCATCAAATGAGAACAGCCCACTAGAGGAGGGGCTTCTGTTCTTAAAATTGGGGCTTCAGGGGTTTTGGATGTCCCCGGAGAGATGGAAAGTCCTGAGTGTAGTTAGTACTACGAAAACCAGGTGGATTAGGATTTTCCTTTTTTCCACCTTTCCTTGAATTGGGCAAGCTGGTCTCGGGCTTCTTTTCAGCAACTTTCCGTGGGCGGACGCGTCTTCGCTTCCTTGAAGCACCTTCCGGAAAGGTGAACGATGTTCCCTCTTCAGCCGAATCAAAGTCAGACTCGTCATCTGACAGAGGAGCAAAGGGATTTGTATTGGCATCGGGTGATGGTGAGGCTTTTTCACCATTTCAGCAAAGATTGCCTTGAACGCTGTTTTAGCGAGCGTTCTAATTTTTCCCCGCGTTGTTTGTACGCCGGGCACGATGAGAGAGCATGAGGAGAGTTCCTTTACAAAAGCGCATTTAGGTGTGCTGTCTGCGCACGCGCCATCCTCATGCTTCTCCCCGCAGTTGAGCAGCGCGCTTTAATGCCGCAATGGGAGGTCGTATGTCCCATCTGCTGGCATTTCTGGCAGATCATGACCCGAGGTACAAACAATCGCACAGGTAGCCGAAGTTTTCCCAACTCGACGTATTGAGGAGGGCTGAGCCAGAGAAGGTTACGCGAAACAGAGTCTGACGGTGTAAACTTTTTTCGCCCTTGTTGGTCGATACTGAGCCTAGTTGGCGCACATCCAGTATCTTAACTGGGGGAAGCAGAGGATTCTTAAATCTACCAACCCCCCGCTTCAGCAGGATCTCAGGGGTCAGACTCGTTTCGGAGACCACACCTTCAATTTCAATACCCCGAGCTGGGATATATACCCGATACTCGAGTGTAAAAAACTGAGAGACAGCAATCTCATTAGCCTGCTTAAGGTTGGACACAACGACCCGAAGTTTATTCGGTCTTATTTTTATTATCTCGGTCACGGCCGAGAATCGCTTCGTCAGATCATCAGAAATCTGACAAACATTCAGAGGTTTCGATTTGGGCTGAAAATAAACAACCCATGGACCAGTTGAACTGTCTGGATAAGCACGTGATCTGGTAACTCTATGAGCTACCTCATCATTTCGTGCCATAGATGATTCATCTTGCGATAAATCATCCATGGCTCGCTTGTGGGAGCTTATCACGCTCAACCACTAACGTAATTATCTACAATCAATCACAAATAAACAAACTAAACCTAAAAAAAAACTAAAACTAAGTACACTCTCACACACACTATCACTCTCCACACTCACACACACACTACGATGAAAATCACTTATCTTATATACTACTAAAAAAACTTATCTTATATGTATCACGGATCTACTGCAGCTGGGCGACGAATGTGTGCTGCTGCTGCCGAGCGACGATGAGTGACCGCGTGTACCGTCTAAGCGTGGAGCTGAACGATCACGATGATGTTGCTGGTCGGTGGTAGTTGGTGTATGGAAGAATGCACGCTTTACACGATGGGCTGCTGGTATGCGTGCCGTATAGATTCGGAACAATATGGCTTCTCGATCGTGGCAATATTGCTAATTGCAATTAATGACGCTGTTGCTCCACTTATCACACAATGTTCTCTTCTTCAGTAAATCAATACTGATTTCACTCGCGACGATTCCACTGGCGATTGAGAAATTCCTTTTTCTGAAGACTAAACAACTCGTAAAAAGCTTCCAAAACAACGGAAAGCGGACCGAACGAACTGTACCGTTCGGGTGTTCACTGGGCAATCAAAAATTTCCACCACTTTTGGCCAATCTTTCTTAAACTTTTCAACACTATCCGCTGGTTTCATGTGTTCTCTCAGCTTCGTCTTCATCAAAGTCCAGACAATTTCGATGGGGCGATTCTCTGGATAGTTAGGTGGATCCATTTTCTTTGATAAAAAAACGACATTGTTCCTTTTGTACCACTCTTGTTCATATTTAGAGTAATGGCAGGATGCAATAAAGCTCGATTCAAAGTAAATCTGGACGCACTGTTTAATACACCACCGCGTCCCTGGTGGTTGGAAGAAATTACGTTTGACAGGCGTTTGTTGATGTTTAATTGACGCAGAAATTTTCTTGGTTGATCGACGCATCTTGAAATAACGGTTCATAGAACTTGAAAAACAAAATAAATTGTGCAAAACATCTAGAGAATCCTCCGTGGTCTGACTCAAAAATAGTGTTAAAATTCCCAAAGTCAATGTTATGTTTTGAAATCACACGTTACAAGGATAGTCAGAGTGTGGATAGAGCACAGCGCATCTATCATGAAAGTGGCACTAGGGACAAAGAGCTGAGGAGAAAGGTGTTGAGATACGTGAATGGCAACCCAAGAGCTCCATACGTGATTTGGCAAAGAAAAAAAGATTCCAACTTTTCCACCGTGCGTATCCTTTCAAGAGAAGGATATAAGTCTTTTTGTGCCAGTAAACATCCGAATCACTCCCTGTAACAAAATTTAGTGATCAAAAAGAATGCACGATTACCATACGAACGAGTTTTGACAAAATTTGATGGCTGTATTTTAATAGATGACGAAACATATGTCAAAATGGATTACAAACAAATCGGACAAAAATTGTACCTGGTAATTGATTGTGGAGATGTCTCTTTTGGGTATAAATTTGTTTTTGCTGATAAGTTTGCTCGGAAACTAATGATTTGGCAAGAAATCTTCAGTTGTGGCCACAAAACCAAGGTTTTCATCACATCTTACACGATGACGTCAAAGGTTTACATTAAAGAGTGTCTGAAAAAGCGTATTTTACCCTTTATTCGGCAACACAAGACCAAGCGTCCCCAGTGACTGTGCAGATCATGATGGCATCGATCAAAGGAAAGTGCGACAGTTCGTTGAAAACGGTAAAACGTAGTAAAGTTAAATTATAAGTTTGAAAGCTGGATAAATACCCTTTTGTTTGAGTTTTGATCAACCGTGTATGTTCATTAACTCTTGAGTTATGATCGCCTTGAATGCGTCCAAATTTACTGTGAATCGGGCTTTATCAGGCCAAAAGATTGTAGGCTTGTTATGCTGTTTGATGAAGGGTAGCACCATTTTTGCAGACACTCCTTCACGTAGATTTGACAATTCACTGTGTCTGTGTCCATTCAGCCTGTTTGGTGCTTCGTTTTGGTTGCTTCTGCTTCCGACGAATCTGCAGGCCCATTCTCTCCTTGGCACGTATACCATTAGTCACACAAGAACTTAGCTTTTCTGCCACATCTTGGGCTGATGCTGAAGGATGCCGCTTGAAGCAGCCCCTTACCTTTCTGTCGATTGTAGGGTCAGCGGGACCGCCAGAAAAAAATTACAACAGCAGTTTACTTTGGATGCAAACAACAGGACGCAGCCAAAAGTTAGTTGAATACTGCACGCGTTTTTAATATACGGTTTAGCATTTGTGTATTGTTGGAAAAGTCTATAGGACGATAAAAGAAATGTTAGGCTAGTAGGAACAATGAGCACTTTGTGATGTTGACTAATTGGCTTTGAAATATCCTAATTTATAATCTCAAATATTCATGAAATTTCAATTGTGACATCTTTCATGATTAGTGCCTGAGCAAACTTATCAGCAAAAACCAATCTATACCAGGAAGGGACATCCCCACGAACAGTTGCCGGGAATTTGTTTATAATCTATTTTGACATGTATTCCGTCATCCATTAATATACAGCCATCAAATTTCGTCAAAACTCGTTCGTATAGTAATCGTCCTCGCTTTTTGGCCACTACATTTTGTTTCAGAGCGCGATTCGGATGTTTACTGGCACAAAAAGGCTTATATCCTTCTCTTGCTAGGATGTTACGCACGGTGGAAAAGTTGGAATCGTATTTCTTTGCCAAATCACGTATGGATACACCTGGGTTGCCTTTCACGTCTCCTCAGCTCTTTGTTCCTAGTGCCCCTTTTATGATAGATGCGCTTTGTACTATTCACACTCAGCGTATCATTGTAACGTTTGATTACAAGTCACACCATTGACTTTGGGAATTTTAACACTTCTGCTATTTTTAAGGCAGACCATGAAGGATTCGCTAGATGTTTTGCACAATTAATTTTCGTTTCTCAAATTCCATGATCCGTAATTTCGAGATGCGTCGATCAATCGAGAAAAACTGTTCACCAACTTCTTCGTCAACAAAACATCAACAAATGCCTGTCAAATGTTTTTGTTCCAACAGCGACGCGGTGGTGTATTAAATCGTGCGTCCAGATTTACTTCGAATCGAGCTTTTATCTCATTAAGAAATATATACACAAAATAAATTCATCTTTTGTTGGTAAAACTTTAAGTACTTAAATAAACAAAATGGCAACCGTAAAAATATCTACATTAGAGCAAAAATTTTAAAAATATATCAATCAAGAAACGATCGAAATATTGACGTCCGGTGTTTTAATGTTTGGTGACGGCCAAGGGACAAGACAGCTCTTCATCGTGAATAATTTCAGAGTTGCTTTTGAGGTACCTCGAGTAACGAGCAAGTGAGCACTGTCATTTTTTGCTCTCTGTTTTTGCACTGCAGCTGTCAAACAAACCGACGCTAGTACACTAGCTCTCAAGTGTTTACAATTGGAGACTAATGTTTTTAATTTTTGCTTTGCAATTCTGTTTTTAAGAACAACCTACATTCACTTAAACCACATATCTGACATGCTCGTACAATTTTGTATCGCAGTAACTACAATTCGTTTACGGCTTTGCCTTTGTTATTTTTATGTCCCCAATTCAGTCAAACTTTGTATAAACCTATCAGTTTTGGCTTGATCTGCCATTTTCTTATGCAGCATCATTCCACCAGATGGCCATTGTACTTCAGTAGGGCTCACCGTTAGGCCATCTTCTATTGCCATTAGCAGAATGTCCACAATGTTTTAAAAAAAAAAATGGAAGTCTAGTTGGAAGTCACACTTTTCGAAACCCTGGCAACCGAGAAGAACCAATGAAGATTGATTCAAGTTCAAACTATATTGAGTTACTCGCGAGTTACTCGGTGCATCAAAACAACTCAGAGTAGAGCTGTCTAACCCCTAGGTGACGGCAGCTATTTGGAAATTGTACACAATACTCAAGATATGCAATGAATTTAAAACTAAAATTGTTTTAGCCAACACTGTCTGCCATTATTCTTACAGTACAATAGCAGCTGTGATCCCTAGTAATACTCGCTAGATTTATACATCTTTCTGAGTGTGTAGGACTCTATTGCTGTTTTTTTTTTTAAAAAGAACTGCTGCACAGCGAGAGCACTTGTTTTTTTTCATCGTGTACAACTTCCACACTGAAAAAAATAATGTATTTTATCAGACGCGTTAAGACTCCCCTCGTTTATTTCCAAGCTAAAAGAGACGTAAACAACGTAATTGTTTGCAATCTTTCATGCGCCATACAACAATGTTCGCAAGCTTTCATTCAAGAGGCTAGATTTAGGCATTATCTAGCTCAAATATACATGAAATATCCAATTATTTTCTGCCAAATCTAGCATTTCTTTTTTGTGCATTAGATAACGCAGAGAATTAAATCTTCAGTTATATCTGTGCATGTGTGTTCTGAGATTTGTTTGCAAGCTAAATTTATATTTTTTTTTCCATCGAACGTTAATTCCCGAGCTCTTCTCCCCGCCCATTGTCAAATTCTCCAACGCTGGAATGTAGCGTTTGACTCTTGTGATACCATAAGACCCAAATAAATTGGTTTTCTTATTGTTATGATTTTTATGCTGACGTGAGAACTACACGACACTAACAAAACGCGATGCGAGACAAGACACAACACTTATCGTTCTTACAATTTATAAATTGTAAGAACGATAAGTGTTGTGTCTTGTCTTGCGTCGCGTTTTGAAATTGTTTTTCGTCTCGACCTTATTCCAGTCATCACTGAACCATGAAATATGGTCCTCGGCCCGCTTTGATCTTTTTTTGATATTTTTAGCGGACAACCATGTCTTCTTAAGTGCTACTCTGCCCTTAAGACCTTTTCTACGAAGACGATTTCGTACGGATTGTGATGTCAGTTGAATGGGAAACTCGCTTTCAATCTGTTTCGCAGTTTTCGGAGCTGGTAGTCCCCGGTCCAGCTCCGCCTTCTTCACAATAATTCTGTCAATTCGGCCAATTCTGTCTTTGAAGGACGCCCCGATCGCTCACCCGAGCAGGAACAAATAACTTGATAACTGGCCTTGCTATTTCGGAGCTCAGATTAAGAGGTACAATACCTGAGGATAATACCATAAAATTGTTCCCACAATGTTATGCGCATACCAAATTGAGGTATGACCATACCAAAATAGTACCTCTCAGGTATTCTCAGTTTTCCTAAATAACAAGTTCTGTTATTCGGGAGATATTTTCCTTGTGATTCTTAGGTATTTTGCTTAGGTATTTTACCTCTTCATCTGAGTTT
The DNA here is from genome assembly GCA_034211315.2 of Aedes japonicus. Classification (NCBI taxonomy): domain Eukaryota; kingdom Metazoa; phylum Arthropoda; class Insecta; order Diptera; family Culicidae; genus Aedes; species Aedes japonicus. Next base: position 269,380 of record JASCZW010000801.1, on the reverse strand, counting down.
TTTAATACCAAGGCCAAATATCAAGATCAAAACTAGGTATTCATATGTTGTTGTCTCCTGCTCGGGTAGCTGGTGAGAAAGAACCACGCTTTTTATACATCTGCACAATCCTAGCGACCGTATCTTTATGAAGATCGATAATATCGGCAATTTTCGACAATATCTATAGATTTTGCCAGTTTTGTGATGTTTAATAATCAAATTTTGGATGCTGATGGAAATTTTAGCTTTTTTGGGCAGTTTGCAACAAATAACTTCCATATTTTACAAAATCTGAGCTGATCTGATTCGTGCACACAGCGTGCCATTTGGCTAGTGTCTGATTTTACAGTTCAATTTTTGTTATTACTGTTTCAGTATTTCAGATTCCTCTAGGCGTAATTGATGAAAATGTTTGTTTACGTTTGCTTAGCTTGCTAATAGTTTCAAATTTCAGCTCCGCATTATGTATCTTTGTAAGTCGTAGCCCACCTAACCTACGCTATGTGGATTAATGCTGCTGTTGATTGTTACTGAGTTCACAATTTTTATGACAACTATCATTTTTACCATTTTCATTGATTTCCCTTACAATCAATGCATATATTATTATTTGTTATATATATATTCGTTTTATATTTCATAGGTCACATATATATGTATGTTTGATAATAATAGTCCAGCTTACACACGCTGTTTGGTATTGATGTTGTTGCTGATCGTAACTGAGTTTACGATTTTTATTACTACTATCATTTTCATCATTTGCATTAATTCATTGCATTAATTTTTTATATGTATTGTTTATTTTATATTTTTGTAGGTCCAATCATTTTTATTCTCATACCATGCATTTCTAATATGTTTCCTATTGCCTCACATTCCATGCTATGAATTAGGTAGATTTCTGATCACATGAAGATTCAACCATAATCGCTTCGTCCGTTACTTATTTTTAACGGACGTCTTATTTTTTTTCAGTTGCATAATGATTGTTTAGCTATTGTTTCTATTAATATTATTTTCCAGGAAATCCGCGACGAAGGTGCACTTTGTTATCATATGTGTTCGTAATTTATCAATTTTGATCACCCGTAACGCTTGTCGAGCGTATCCCAGGGATAACCCTTTCCCTATAAACACTCCATTACCTGTGACACATATGAGGGGTCGTAGAGTTCTTTGCATCTCTCTTAAGTATTGGACTAAAATTCCCTCCCACTCCCCTACAGTTGCAAGGACGTGGCCAGGGTTGACTTAGTCTACTGGAGGCGGATCCGGACAAGATAGTTCTCTTAACAATAGATTTAGTCTTCACCACCTACGATATTGTGTAACTAAGAGCTATTTTGCAACAAATAACTTCCAATTTTGAATATGAAACTGAAATTTTGAGCACGAAAACTTTAAACGCACTAAGTGACAGCTAGACACAATGTTTACATTCGAGAAAGTTTCAGAAAACACACTAAAAGTCTATAAAACACACTTAAATGATAGTATCCGTTTGAGGGTGAATACATTTTTTGGTGTAATTTTTTACCCTTTGTCATCACAGAAAATCTCAAGAAAAGATGGATAAACTTTTTTTGCATACTACTGATCTACCCAACCCGTTTTTGGCCCTTCATACAATGGCATGATTAGGATAATGAGTTTGATCAAATCTAACAGAGAGGAGAGCCCATTGCTGTCGGACTTTGTTTCCGTGCTACAATGGGTGGTAGGACATATCATACATCATATCATACATCCTACTAACGTTTATGGAAAGTTCTCCGCATTACTTGATCCTAGCATTTCAGCTGAGTCTGTTGTCACCTGTTTCATCGTGATTTGTATCGGAGTAATGAATGGCTGAGGTAAGAGCTCTTAATTCGTCCGCTATTTAAATGTTATAAATATGTAGTTTGTATTTTTGCACAAATATCTTTGCTTGAATAACTTCCAAACTCCCATCCTCCCAGCTCACTGTGTTCAATGTTGATAATGCTATGATGGAGGATTTCCAATGCGTTAACACCTAATGCTTTCTTTCTTAGGTTCTTCGCATGAGGCAGGCTCTTTGATGAGTGTTTCTATACAAGGAATGCCTTCGAGTCGAACATTTTAAACCCTGTCCCAATATAGAATTTTAAACACTGGAATAAATTGAACACCTCAAGTTTATCTATTCAGGACAATAAATTTGCTGCCACTCTGAATGATGGTTGGAGCTTAAATACGATGAGGAAGAGAACTGCGTCTATATTCTGAGCTAAGAAATGTCTTCATACAAACGCCGGGGGCTACACACAAGAAAAAGGTTAGACTAGAAGCACGGTAAACTTTGTTTCTATCAGTGGATCACATCAGGAGAAAACAACAAAATCAAAAGCCTTGCGTTGCTCTGAGATATTTTTAAAATCTACATTATAAATTTACCCCAGATTACATGGCTGAGGATGATAAGAATGATCCGGACAATATTTTTCACATGGTTTTATATGCTTTCCAAAAACAGTTTTCGGTACAACAGCATCTTAAAATTTTAAATTCACTTCAAATATCAAAAGGTGTAAATCCGTTATCACACTTAACCACCACAACACTTTAGGGTCGGCACGTTTGAGCATAGTCTAACAATTTCCATAATGAATTTTTCCTGGTAGTGCAATAGTACAGCAGGGCACATACCTATCAGATGATTTTCACAAGCAGCCAGCAGCTTCTTCCGTCACGTGCTGTACATCATCGACTATAGTGCTGCTGCTGGTGGCAGCGCTCTTATGGCACTGAAGACCGTAATCCAATGGAGATGAAGTGCTAAAGCAAAGTGAAAAATGCAATTGAAAAATCCAATAGTAATGTAGCTGTAAAGCACATGGCAGACTCTAGGATTAGGTCGGATGAAGCGAAATTTCATCTCTCGTCTTTCTTCTGCACTTTGGCGACGTGGCATAAGCATCATTATGCAGCATTGCGCCCCGTTTTGTAGAGTCGTACATGTTAGTACTTCACATATCCATAGAGAATAGCTTCTCTCGGAAGCAAAGAGGAAGGAAACATGCGAATCTTTCAAGTATCACCACATTTGATTCGGTTGGATGCCTCATAGATAAGCTGCTGATGACTGCTGATAATGGTGGTATGTATGTTTGCTGTAATAATCCTAAGTGAAGCACGTGATACCCTGCTTTTATCAATGGCTGCTCTCAGGATAAAAAATGTGCTTCAACGTTCTTTCAGTGGAACGATATTCCACCGTGGATCTATACGATTGATGGAACTTCCTGTTGGTTTGACTCTATATCGTACTATCTCAGATTTTACCTCTGCTCGAATGTTAGTGACCATTTATGTATTAGTATAATTGTGTGACACGTTCTACTAATTCAACACCATCTGCCACCAGGTGGCTCTTTCCGTCGAAACCATAACTGCAGTAACTGCAGAGCAGAGTAAAGTTACACAAGGAACATACAACGTGATCACAGTCAAGCCTCTGGACTTAATTTTCTAATGAAAAGTGAGTCAATTACACTTAGAGGAGCGTCGGGTAAGACGGCCACATTGACTAAACATCCGAATATCAGAGGGGATCCGCAAAGCGTTTCATGGTATAAACGAAGCCATGCAAGTATTTGCAAGCGGTTGGCAGCACACAGACTCCTCGAAAAAAATTTATTGTGTGCTTAGTTGCCTAGACAGTCAAAGCAACCGTTGGGCCTTTCATCAACCGTCAACAACTTTTCAATATGGATGAGACAATACCGCAAAATAGGAGGTGACCCCGGCGTAGTGGTTAACATCCAATTCTCTCACGCCAAAGTCAGGAGTTTGAATCTCACCCCCGGATAATATCCCAAAATATCCAAAATGGTAATTGAGTGACTACGACGGGAGATGAGCCAGCACGAGGCTGAAAATCTCAATAATCAAGAAACAAACAAAAAAACAAACAAAAAAATACCGCAGAATGCCGCAACGCTACTGACTACTGTTGGAATTCGGCTGTTAATTGTTCTATTTTTATTTTCACTCGTCATCACACTCCCATCTCCCTCTCATCTAGTATGCCCTTCTTGATCACCACGCGTTTTATGAAATAATCGAAGCCATGCAAGTGTGTGCGAGAGACATTCGCTTCATTGCTATACCGCTGAGAACCTCGACTATCGAACCAACTGCAGAGCATTTATTTCATTTATTTCAACCTGGCTGAATGGTAACTTTCTATAGCAGCACCTTCTGGCGGCCACGGTTCGAATTTCCGGACTTCAATATCACACCCAACCACTTATACACTGCACAACCACACGCACACATTGAAGTTTTTGAAGCGAATTGATGTATTTGATATTTTTGCTGAAATAAAATTAAATTATACATAAATTACAAATGTACGGATCATTTGCAAAATCACTCGAAAAAATCAAAGAACTGTTAAAAAATAGATCTGGTTGGAAGCTCGATTATTTTGTTTTAGTTTTTGTTTTGAATTAACGATCTGTGTAATTCAACAGAGTTGCTCAAAATGTTCAAACCAAAAGCAGGCATGAAAGAAATTCATGTGAAACAAAATATTTTACGTATTTACAATGTTATTGCAGTCCATTTTATGTGATAACAAATGCAGGTAATGCTGCCATTTGATGTCAAAGTCTAGTCCGTTAAAAAAAGCAATTAGTTGCTGTTCGATCGCAAACAGCACACGACGTGCTTGCTGTGGTTGAATAGCACCAAACACGCGTCCCCCCCGGGAGCGTGTATTGTTTCCACCCATTGCGAGCGGCTAGCATGCAATGATAGCCTGATGCTATTATTGTAGCTAAAGTGGGCAGCGTGGAACAACACTGTCGGCGCGCCGTATCTATTCGCCATTGTAATGATGCGGTGCGCACGGCACTAACTAACCGTACTTCTGTCCCCTATAAAAGGGACACATTGCCAAATATAGTTTAGTGGTGTTCTAGTGGTGTTTTAGATTTGTAACGTTTCGTTTTGTACCCACCGAGCTGGCACGCTGCCTCTCGGTGGCAATAAATTATCATCGACACAGTAGTCTGGTTTTTTCCTCGTTCGTTATCGTCGTTTCTCAACTGAAAGTAAAAATCACAACGTAGGGCCTGGTCAAGCCCTGGACGAAACAGTTGCTTTTAAATTATCGCAGCATGAAAATGAGATCCCAGTAGGACCTAATAAGCCGACTGTTTAAGCAACTAGAGCTGTAGGGTGGAGCACTACATTGGCAATGGACCAAATTTGGGCGAATTAGAATCTATAAAAATAAAATACACTATTGTGGAACTGTCCGAGGAACTTAATGAAGAGTATGTCGTCTTGTGTAAACATCAGTTATTGTCCATTTTACCCGCTTTTCTCTACATACTGGAAGAATCAATAGATAAAATGCGATTTCTGGAATAGCTGCGCATAAGAATCAAATCAAATGCACTACAATATTATGAAAATGTCTGGAAAATCGAATGAAGTGGATGTCGACTTATGCAGACTTCGAGAAATGGCTCGTTTTACCCGATTTTTCCTTAATTTTGAAAAAATAATTGAATAATCCTACATTTATCATATTTTCACTACTAATATTTGGGATCTACTATTGAGAAAATGTCTGAAGAATCTAATGAAGGCAATAAAGTCTTGAAAAACCCTCAGGAACTGTTCATTTTTCCCGATATTCCGCATATATTAAAAATACTAGATATTTCATGTGGTTTTCGAAACTTCCGCGAATTAGAATGTATGAAAATGCAATTCACTATTGTGAAACTGTCTGGGGAATTGAATGGAGGGGATTTCGACTTTCATCAGATCCCACAATAAAACTGTCCTTTTTTGGCCAGATCTTGCAAGCTGTCATTACAGCAAAACAGTGCTACAGTGGTATGAAACCAACGGGAATCAGTTTATACCCAAAGAACTCAATCCACCAAACTGTACCCAGATCAGACCGATAGAGAGATTTTGGCCTATTATGAAGAGGAAGCTGAAGGTGATTGGCAATGTCGTCAAAAGTATCAATGAACTGGGAATCATGTGGAATAAGATTGCCAAAACGATAGATGAGAATAATGTGCGTCGTTTGATGAAATGTATTCCGGGAAAAGTAAGTACATCACCAAATACGTATATCTCTGGAAATACTTCATCAACGCGTGAAATAATTTGCAGACTGATGAACGTAAGACTGCTCATTGTGTAAAATCAACTTTTGGTGATGGTACAAAGTTTAGATCGAAAATGGCGTCGAAAGAAGAGTTTGTGCGAAAAGCAATTGTGTGTGGTAGCAATGAAAATCTGGATCTGTCAGTAAAAAACTTGCCAAAAAGCTTGGTTTTCCTGCAAGCACTCTCCATAACGTTCTTAAATCTTTCGATACAACTAAAAAGTATCGTGCACAAATGGTGCACTGTGAGCGGACTCTCCTTGAGAAAATTGACCAAGGAAGAGGGTGTATGCATCGGAGCGGTACGATCTGCGAGAGTGATACGAGAGTGGTCAGAAATCCGGTCCTGTTAGTCCAGATATCGATAAAAAGATCAGGGATGCCTACAAGCGAAAACCAGTGACTTCCGTTCGGGATGTTGCGAAAAAACTAGGGAACTCGTTGAGTAACATACCGGAAGCAGAAAAAACCCAAAAGGAATCCAAAACAGGCCGCGTCCGTGAGACCACGGGCCCGCAAACTCTACGATTCGTCATTGTGTAGAAATTCTGGGTGTATAATAAAGGACGATGAAACGTATGTGAAACTAGATTACAAATTGCTTCCCGGACCACAATTCTATACTGTAAGCGAAGACAAAGACATCCCCGAAACGGAGAAGGCAATTTTTACCGAAAAGAAAGAAGGTAAGAAGGTTATGGTTTGGCAGGCAATATGCGAGTGCGGTAAAACATCAATTCGTACATCACAACGGAGACGATGAACCCTCAGAAATACGTTAAGGAATGTCTCCGGAAGCGATTATTGCCAATGATCAGGCAGCACGAAGGTCAAGTAGTGTTTTGGCCTGATTTGGCGTCATGTCATTACGCAAAGGACACTTTAGAATGGTACAAAAGTCAAAATGTATGTTTCGTGCCGAAAGACATCAATCCGTCGAACTACCCGGAGGCACGGCCAATCGAGACTTTTGGGGCTTTAACCAAAGCCTATGATTTATTATTGTTTTTTATATTCTCCCATGCGCGGAAGTAACGATTTTTGATGAAGTTTGTCAGAAGCAGATAATTTCTCATCTCCATACAATGCGCTAGGAGTGGATGGTAATTTATTTTAATTGTTATGTTATATATTCTCCGTGCGAGGAGTAATTTATTGCTAGAACGAATAGACATCGCTAGAACCAGAAAAAAGCATTAGGTAGTATAAGAGCCCGAGTGGTTGCATAACTTTTTACCAGTCAAAGGGATTTCCTCCCCCTTGCCTACTCTGCATGGTAGTATGGTAAAGGATTATGTGTCTGATTCGGATACTACCGTTCAATGCCCTCCGCTCGTTTTCAAACTTGTATCTTTCAACTTCAAAGCCTACCGTTGCCCTATACGGAACTATCAATACACCTTCTCTTCATGTCTATTCGTTCTAGCAATAAATTACCGTCCACTCCTAGCGCTTCGCATGGAGATGAGAAATTATTTGCTTCTGACAAACTTCATCATATGTGATTTGCCAAATAAAATTATTCAAACTAAAAAAATAACATGACTTTTTTTTTTATTTTGAGAGTGTGCTTATATTTTCTGGAACAGTCTATAATGCACAATTAAATGATGAAAAAATGTATCTTGGATTGTACTAACAGCAAATTTGTTTTATTCCAAATTTAATCTGTTTAGGTTTTGTCTCGAACAAGCGTTTATGCCATGGTTGTCAGAGTATGATTTATGACGATTTTCGAAACATGTTCTAGTTCACATGTAGCGTGTTCTTGTTCTCACGATCTTTCTTCGCTTGAAAGAATTGTAGAATGCGTGCCTCAAGTACTTCCTGTTTTGCGGTTTTGCCAACTTGCGTTAACAATTGAACATGTTGAAGTGAAAGTGTGTACGTTACAATTTTCTGAATATTGTAACGATTCATTCTCAGAATATTTGATATTTCTCTGAAAGCATTATTGTTTTAATAGAAGGTGTTGAAGTCATTACCGTTATTTGGTGGCCACTCGTTAGTAAAAAATAGAAGGAAGAAAAGTTACCAAAGGAGTGAGTGGAAGTTCAATTTTTGCAACTATCGTGCAACCACACTTTCTCAAACTGTATACCGCCTTCTTTTACCATTTCAAGAGATATAAGAATTGCTTCATTTAGAATTGGAACAAACTTTTGCTCATATTGTGGCGCTCCTGGTGGACGGATTTGGAAGTTCTTGGCGCCCACGTGTCGGGAATTTTGTCAGCTTCACGTATGTATTTGACATTCCGCAAATCGACTGTACTTTGTAAACAATCAACATGGAAGCCGAAAGAAGGGAAAAAATTGTGCACAGTTATTTGGAAAATCCATTGTGGTCTGCATCTAGGCTAGCTAAACAGCTGAAATTGCCCAGAAATACCGTATGGCGCGTTATCAAACGGTATAAGGAAACATTGACGACAATTCGGAAGCCTCAAGCCAATCGTCGGAGAGGAACTGTCGACCGGAAACTGCGTGGTAAGATTTTGAAGACGATTAAGAGGAATCCCAATCTGTCGGACCGTGATTTGGCCAGAAAATTCGGTGCTGCCCATAGTACCGTGAAGACAACTCGACTCCGGGAAGGAATCAAGTCGTATTGAGCTAGCAAACAGCCAAATCGGACCATAAAACAGAATAGTGTGGCCAAAATCCGTGCTCGGAAGCTATACGACCAGGTGCTGACCAAGTTCGACGGGTGTCTTCTGATGGACGATGAAACCTATGTCAAGGCTGATTTTACTTGGCAACGGCTCGCGGGGATGTTCCAGCCAAATTTAAATTTGATTTTGCCGACAAATTTGCACGAAAATTCATGATTTGGCAGGGCATTTACAGCTGTGGCAAAAAAAACGAAAGTTTTCGTTTCAAATAAGACAATGACGTCGGAACTATACCAAAAAGAGTGTCTCCTAAAACGAATTTTGCCGTTCATTCGATCCCACGACCATCCCGTAATGTTTTGGCCAGATTTGGCAAGCTGTCATTACAGCAAAGTCGTTCAAGAATGGTATGCAGAGAAAGGGGTCCAGGTTGTTCCGAAAATCCTTAAGCCACCCAACTGCCCCCAGTTCCGCCCTATTGAGAAATACTGGGCAATCATGAAGAGGAGACTCAAGACAAAGGGAAAGGTTGTCAAAGACATCAATCAGATGAAGACCTGGTGGAATGGACGATGGACGAAGAAGGTGTGCGCCGCCTAATGAGCCGTGTTACAGGAAAAATTCGAGAATTCCTTCGCAACCGTGACGAATAATTTTATCCGTATTTTTTCTTAAAGGAATGAAGAAAACGCTACATTTGTATAAAAAAGATCTTGAATTCAATAATAAATGACTGAGATATAGGCAATTGTTTTTGTTTCAATTCTATCTGAAGCAAGCTTTACTGAGCGGTATTCATGGATACTCGCGCTACCGTGAACTAGATTATTGTGATTTGACAATTTTTTTCCCGAAATTTCGCGAGTATAAAGTGCTTCGGTTTCAAATCAGCATTTGACATAATCGCTCGAGACTTACTATGGCAGATTATGCACGAATCAGTTTTTCCAGATAAACTAACGCGATTGGTCGAGACTACACTCTTTTAGTCCTTCCGAATCATGAATAGCGTCATGTAAAATTATGAGTTGCTGTTTAATTCTGCTGTTGAAGGTATGATTGCCGTCATCTGAATTTCTTAGTGACCACCGACAACTGGCTGAGTAATACAGAGGCTCTTTATGACTGAAACCGTGTCTTTTTTGGGTTCCAACGGACGTTTCGTTCAAACAAATCGTGCGGGTGGACGATAATCCGATGAAAAAAGTTATCGAGAGCGAACCAACTGGTAAAATAAAAAGAGGTGCGCAAAGTTGATCAACCTTGCGGTAATTGTAAGAATTGTATACGCTTTGCCGCTTGTAAAGTGAATTTCGGATGCTGTAAGTATCAATATTACAATAGCAAATAATTGGACGTCATCGAACTCTATTATTTTTTTAGATTATTAGATTGGATTGCCTTCCTTCTGGCCCTTTGGTTGCTTAATTGTTATATAAAATTTCGTTTACATTACAGCTAATTACAATTGCTTTATATAATGTCCTTTTACAACAGTAACAACGATGTAGTCACATGGCACCGTAGCAGATTGAGACATTGTGGAACAAATGGTTGTGCATTATTCATTCGATTTCCAATAGCAGTTAAACTTCACTGCGTTCGATTTTCTCATATACAGCGTATCAAGGACAATTTTCAACAGGAAAAAAAGGGATAAGAGCGAAGCTATCGTCAACTAGTTCGTCGTTTGTCGTCTTCTGCGAATAGTGCAACATCTGGTCACGAGCAAAACTTTGCTTCATCTCTTCTGAAATGCTTTCTTGTGCGCTAACTATGCACAGTCCATGAAAATCACGCTTGAATATGCAATCCGAGGAGGAAAGTTTCCAGTGAAAAATTGAACCAGGCACCGAAATTTATTAAAGAACAAGTTTCGCACGGTTCACTGGGTGAAACGGACTGCTGCTTGGTAAACAAGGCGAACTATAACTTATCAAAGTGCAACACGGCGACGCGATATGACGTTCAAAGCAACAGCGAGGGAAACTGAATGCATCGAAGCGTAGCAATTTGATGAACTGGCAGTTTGCTTCCGCGCTAGTTCCGAGAGTTGATTACTTGTGCTGCTCGATTGGGCCACAACTGAATGTATTTTCAAAACTTATTTAATCGTTATTGCTTTATGTCCTTCGTCCTTTTTCCATTGGGCACAATTGAATGGGCTTATGCTAATGTTTACATATGTTTCGAAAATGCTTGGTAATGGACGAGTTAAGTCAGACCAATAAATTGCTTGTCTAATTAGATGTTCACAACTTTTTGAAAGACTATTTCCAGGTTGGTTTGTCTTTAGAAACCATTTGAACGGGATTTATACATCATTCCTAGAAAAAATCCAGCCAAGCGTAGTAACTAATGCAATTCGTGGTTCATTCGCCTGCTCCACGTTCTTCAAAGAAAAAAAATGGTCCTTCGCAGACAAAGCCGATGTTTCGAATTCTATCCGCATTATAATTCAGTCAATTATTTTTATTTAAGGTAGTGCCTCTACTTATCAGTACATAATAACACATTGACATCGTTCTGATTTAGATGAATTTTTTATTCAGTGGTGAAATTTTGTCAGGAGTAATTAACACGGTCAAAATTTTACAAAGATGAAACGCGAGAGACAGGAATAGATTCTGCACACTCCAGTCGAACACACGCCAAATCTGTTGGGCGAGAAGATCGTATCATGCAAACAAGGATGTTGAAGCAAAACCAGGTGACCAAAAATCGTGCAAGGTAATCACTGATAATCTGATCCTGTAAAATGGATGTGTTTTTTTTAATGATGAAACGTACATAAAAATTTGACCAAATCCCGGATCAATATTTGTAACCTTAAATTTGTCTTTGCAGATCAATTTGATCGTGACTTAATGATTTGTCAAAGATATTGTGGATGGAAAACCAAGGTTAACTTAAGCCAAATTTATCAGCTGTCTGGTGATTGGATGGGGTGATCTCAGGCCGGGTTCTCTGAACCTTTCCAAGAATCTATCTTTTCGCTCGCTAAGGGTCCAGCCAGGCGATGGATATCGAAATTTCTGGTTCTTGGAGGACATTACGGAATCATCCAAAGGATTTTGTTGTGAACTACCTGTAGTTTTCGATGGTTGCAATTGGTGCAACTCTCCCAGTTTGGGAAACCGTACTCAACCACGGGAAGAATGAGTTGCTCAGGAACAACCAGTTTGTTCTTGGTGATTAGAGTGGACTCTCTGTTTATTTTTTATTTATTTCCATTCATCAATAGGTTATGTATAAACCCCAATGATGTTACTTAAAGCTAAACTAGAACAGTACATTTATGGTCATGACATAAAACAAAAAAATAACAAAATTACATTATCGATGCGAAGTAGACAGGTCAAACAAGGCACAAACTCTGTTAAAGAGTATTTTTAAACCGCCAATTGCGCCAAACATGCTGTAATTGGTTCGTTGTGGAGTTAACCGCAGCATCAAACTATACCTCAGGGCTCGGGGTTGCACGTTGAAGTTGATTTGCTCCAGAAGATCAGGTCAGTCGATGCGGCCTTGCAAGATGTCTGCGATTAACAAATCCCTGGTTGTATCTCTACGGACTAATAGGGACTCCAGGTTAATCAGATGGCAACGGTTTTAGAAACTTGGCAAACGAAACTAGCGCAAATCTCAAAAACCGTTGCTAAACAGTCATTGAGTAAGTGCACTCGAAGATAGAGCTTCAGGTCATCTGCGTATGATAGCCGTGGTTCTTCAAAGGCCAAATTTACGTCGTTGAAGTAGACTAAAAAAAGTGAGACTGACAATCTCCTATGACTACAGCCAGATGACGGTCAGTGTGGTACGATTGAAACCATTGCAACAGGCATCCATTGATCCCAAGCCTGTCCAGTTTGGCAATAACTAAGCAGTGGTTCAATTTCTCAAAGTCTGCAGACAAGTCGGTGTAAATGACATCACTTTGGGCACGTTTCGCCATACTTTCAGTAATGGAGGAAGCTTACTACAGACTTCGAGAAATTGGTACAGCAGGTTCGTGGCAGTGAAGTGACATTAGTACCGCCATATTAGTACCGCCCAGCACGGATCAACCATGAATCCGTGCTGGGCGGTACTAATATGCGGTCTGCAGTGACCGAGCAACGGTTCCATAATTACAAGCTCAAACAGTTTAGCAACAGCGCCGAGCGAAGTTATGCCGCCATAACTGCCAGCGTCTCGTTTGCTACCCTTTTTGTATACTGGTGCGCAAATTTTCCAACAGCATGGAAAAATATCTACAGCCGCAGGTATTCTAAAAACGTAAGTAGTGGGGGCAACGAACCATCCAGGAGTAGTTTGAGAGAGGACGAAGGAATTCCATCCGGCCCGAGATTGTGAGACAATTTGAGTTTAGAGCAGGCAAGGTCGACTTAGCCCAAGGTTTGATCGGCAAGTGGAACGTAGCTGGCCGCAAGTCTAATGTGGTAGTCGCTCAATGTCTCCTCGGTGAAAACGCTAGAATTTCCCGGAAAATAGCTGGCAAATACCCTACGGTGTGGAAGTCTTGTTGCCGTGGAGCACCATAGACGACGGAAGGCTAACTTTTTGGCGCAGTCCCCAAAAAAATAATGTACGATCGCCCAGTTTGAACGACGTCCAAACTTGTTCCAAACAAGTCCAAGAAGGGGTTTCAAGAGCCTTTGCTTTAAATTTTGTAGTTTTAGCTACTAGGACGCCCTCACCTATCGCTTTACGGCTATTATCGGCATTCCTGTCACATCGAAATACTTCGTAATCTTTGCCGAATACCTGATAAGAGAGTGTGCGTGAACCCAGCCAGGTCTCCGTGAGGACGATGATGACGTAGCACTGCACTATGGTCCAGATTACGAATTTACGAGGAAACATGCTCCCAGCGCCTAAACTTGAAAGTTTACAGCAAAGTGATGTTCTACAACATGGTTTGTATCACTAAGGCCCATTTTGTGATGTTAATTAAAATTAGGGTGGTCCCCATTGTGTTTCAACGAGTTTTAGAACTTAAAAAGACGCGTACTTTGGTGCACAAACCTAGCCGCTAGCTTCAATCAATCAATAGTTATTGAAGTTTTTCTTCAAAAAATTTGCCCTTTTCAAATGTTGATTTTTATGATTGGGGCAAACACAAAAAAAAAATTAAAGACGTCATTCAAAAGGACAATTTATATTGTTTAGCATATGTGAAAACTAGAGATATGTTATTTCTGTATCTTGAGAAAATTACATTTGAATCTGGCATGGTTTTAGAAGAAAAACTTCAATAAATATTGATTGATTAAGGCTAGCGGCAAAACTAATATATCAAAATACACGCCTTTAAAAGCTCTACAACTCGTCTAAACAAAATTTTACGATGGAAATTGAAATAAAAAAGTTAGGACAGAAAAACTTTTTTTATGGTACACCCTAAGTTGACGAGGGAAAAGTTGCTCTAAATCGGTCAATTTTCAAGCTACAAAAAAAAATTGTACACAAAAATTCCATGAAATTTTCTGCGCTACAACTTTGTACAAGAATGTAAACGTCTTTGTCTGCAAATAAAAAAGTTAGTTTTGGTATTTCCGTGAAAATGGGGACCACCCCAATTTTAATCAACATTAAAAAATGGGCCCTTGTTTATATTTCAAGTTTCACCACCATTTTTTTTTAAAACAAAAGGGCAAATTTTTGGAAGAAAAACTTCAATAACTATTGATTGATTGAAGCTAGCGGCTAGGTTTGTGCACCAAATTACGCGTCTTTATAAGTTCTAAAACTCGTTGAAACACAATTTTACGGTGGGAATTGAAATAAAAAAGTAAGGACAAAAAAAAACATTTTTTTATAGTACACCCTAAGTTGATGAGGGAAAATTGCTCTAAATTGGTCAATTTTTAAGCTACATAAAAATGTATATATGAAAATTCCATGAAATTTTTTGCGCTACAACTGTGCCGAAAAGTGTAAACGTCTATTTCTGCAAATAAAAAAGTTAGGTTATGTATTTCCGTGAAAATGGGGACCACCCTAATTTTAATTAACATCACAAAATGGGCCTTAGTGATACAAACCATGTTGTAGAACATCACTTTGCTGTAAAGTTTCAAGTTTAGGCGCTGGGAGCATGTTTCCTCGTAAATTCGTAATCTGGACCATAGTGCACTGGTCCGAGGTAGGTATGCGGAAATCGTCGACTTCGCTGTTGATACCACCAACGTTCTGGTAGTAAATGACGATCTCATGATGGTGGTAGGGAGCGTGGATGTTTGAGTGAGATGGTGTGGGTGAGGCAGCTGAAGTACCGATAACACAGCTAGAAAGCGAGATAATATCAGGCAAAGGAGAAGCTAAATCGTGAATTTTCTTGCCTGTTAAAGTAGTTTGATAGACCCCCGGTGTGCACCTGGCCTCAGGGCCGAGACGACTATGTTGAGTGGTGACTGTAATTGGCAGAGGAACCGGGGGCTTCCAAAGTGATTTCTATGATGCGACTCGGATGTAATGTGCGCTGATTCGTCTCTAAATCAGGTAACTCTGAGGTAACAGGCTGAAAGACTCCCTCCGGAACCCCGAACTCTGGAACCCCGAACTGGTGGCGGGAGCACTGGGAACGAAACTAACGATCAGTGGATGTTGATCAGTGGATACACTGATCTTAAGAAAGTACTATATTTAGTTGAAGTTTTGTGAACATGCGATCGGAACAACAACTTGCTATCTAGGGTGAGACCAAGGTAGACTATTTCCCCGGACCAATCGATCGGTCGGTTGTCTTTGAAATCTTCTGGTAAAATAAGTTGAGGTAACCTGGAGTGCGTAGGCAGTATCGTCTGGGTTTCAGCTGTATTGATACAAATCTGCCAGCTTTTGAAATACTCGAACAGAACGTTGAGGCCATCCTGAAGTTGATGCCTAAGAGGTTACCATGGGGAACACCAGCATTCACGTTAAACGTATCAGAATGGGAAGACCTAGAAAGATCTGTCCTGCAGATAGTTTTAGATATTCTTAACAAGATAGATCGGGCAGTTGTATCGATGTAGCTTAAACACTAGACCATCATGACAGACATTGTCTAACTCGACGTCCCACAATGCCATGGCAGATTGCTTTCCGACAGACCTGTTCCGTTTGAGGATGTTAGTTACTCGTGTCAGTTGTGATCATAAGAAACGACCTTTCATGAAGCCAAATTGTTCCGGATGGAATATATTATTCTGGTTTGTGAACTCCAGTAAACGGTTGAGAATCAGCTTTTTCAACAAGTTCGAGGTGTAAGATAGAAGGCTAATGGGGTGATAGCTTTTAGCGCTTGTGGGATTTTAACCAAGCCTGTGAGTAAGGATTATTTTGGGTATCTTCCAGCAAGATGGAAACTTGTTAATTTCCCAACATTTGTTCAAAGCTAAGGCCTGTTCATAAAAGAAAGTGTACACCTGTTTCTCAAAGGAAAATAATATTGTCCGAACAAATTCATTAATTTGCTTTATATTATATTATTGGAAATTATTCGAATTCACGTGAGTTTGAATATTTGCTTCCCATTTCTGAAGAACGCTTGGACTTTTCTCTTGATACCTCCCATTAGTTTTTGCACAACTTTCTCCGTAACTTGTCGTTGTGCTGATTTCTTTCTTAGAGCAGTCAACAGAGCTTGCTTCTCTTCCATTTTTCTTAAGATGCCACTTAATTATTGCCCAGTATCTTTTGATAGGACGCAGTTCAGTGCTCTTTGGGGGATTTTGGCATTTTTCGTCAAAATCGGCTTTTTTCTTCTTGAGCATCTCCAACTCAGCAAAAGCATAGTGAGTAGATGCCAAATCCGGCCAAAACAATGGACGATCCGTATGCTTTCGGCAAATGGGTAGAATCCTTGTTTTGATGTTTTGTTTTTCTGTAATTTTCACCGTTGATTGTGAAATATGAAGAACTTTTCAAGCCACAGGAGCAAATGGCTTTGCACTCTGCTCAGCGTTAAAAACTGACTGGAGTAGGGGCATGTTGAACTGATGGGTCTGTCACGGCGGCTTCAAGTCGTTGCTAACTGTGGTGGTTGGTTGGCTGTTTTGGTGTCGATGGTTTAACTAAAGATGCGGTAGGTTTAGTACATTGCATTTTGAGAAGTTTTTTCCCGTTACTGGTTAAGGCGGTCACCAATGGAATTTCTTGTTGGTTTTGGAAGTTGATAGCATGCGAATTTATTACCCTTGGTTCAGATCGGTTACTTCCCCTTAGTGGTTGGTAACACAATTGACGCACTTTAGCTCGTCATATACGTCATATGTGGTTGCACTCAGCAATCCCGTGCACTACAGCATATTTACCACAACGAGATTTCATCTGGCCTGGTACTGTTTCCGAAAGAATTGGCAGTTTCTACACTGCGTGACGTCATGCTTCAGCAGTCGGTAACGCTTCCATGCAACGACGATGTTGAAGAGTGCCTTGATTTTCCGGAGACTATCTAGGCCAGAGCTGGTAAATCTCACGGCCATCATTTGACAATGAAAAAATAGGCAATATCATTGTCACGAGAAGAAATGAACAATCATGAGATTTCTTGTCATTCTCACACCATCATGCAGTCATGAGATTTTGTCTCATGCGAGTTTGTTTTACAAATTTCTAAATAGTTTTCCTTAAATTAGCCAAGCAATAATATGTAATCGACAGAGTGGACGTTTTATTTCAAGTTTTGTTATGAAACTTACAATTATATCAATAAATGTGTTTGTAATAGCGATGACCAAAACACTGTCACGTGCTGTCATGACGAAAAATTCGATGAGATTTGAAAGAAAATCTCCATCATCGTTTTCTCGCCCGATGAGATTTTCAAACGTAGTTCGGTAAAAATCATAGGTCATTTTTCATTGAAAATGACATTTGCCAGCCCTGATCTAGGCAGGTGGAGTCTATTTTAAAATGGACCAAGTACAGTTTGTCCCAATAGCTTGTCGATTTCTTGCGCCCGAAGGGAAGCACTTTGATCGGTTTTAGCTGGACCGATTTCAGCTCAGAATCAATTTCTTCCGGTGTTTACAATGCTGCCTGAAAAGTTCCTTTAATTTCCTACAGATGGCGTTGGTAATCGCTAAGGTGAATCATTTTCTATGAGCTTCACTTCTTGAATGACGGCTGTAAAAATTTCAGCCATTTTTGTTCACGCATTCATTAATGACAACAATGAGAAGAGACCGATCAGCAATTTTTTTTTAATGGAAAAATTCAAATTTCGAGTTTTGATAAAACACTATTTTCTGCGCAAGAAAACGGCTGCCGAAACCAAAGCCAAGCTGGATAAGTATTTTCCAGACTCTGCTCCGTCAATTCAAACGATTCATAAGTGTTTTGCTAATTTTTGTTGTGGCTGTACGAGCACCGTTGACGAACCGGGTTTCACCGGGCGAAAGTTCTCCGAAGCGCCCGAAAACACAACAATCGGTGGGAAAAGTTATGGCCTCCGTGTTTTGGGATGCGCAAGGTGTAATATTCATCGACTATCTTGAAAAAGGTAAAACCTTACAGTCGCAAACTATGCAGCGTTATTGGATCGTTTTAAGGATGAAGTCCAGAAAAAACGGCCGCATTTGCTGACACTACACTGAAAGTTAATTTTAGTTTATATTACAAAATCGAAAGTAATACTCACTAATGCATTCGTTGTTTTCAGCAACGAAACTGATTTGTTCTTTTTATGAAGATACATTCGTAATTAATTGCACGCGCAACTGTCAAAAGCACGAAGCTTTTGTTGACACAGAAAGAGCATTCGTACATTGTACGGAAACATTGCAAAGAGCTACGAATATTTTGTCACAAATTAAAAAGAAACGTCTCTCTGGTGGTTGCATGAAGGACTGACAGATCTACTTTATCGACTCGAAATGAAATTGACAAAAAAGCGCAACCACGTGGAATTGTCCAGCGTTTTTTTTAATGTTTCTGACATTGGGTTCGAACCTGAATATTTGGAAAGTGCTGATTATTAATCCGTTGTTGATCTCACTAGGCCACGCTGACCTGTGAGAACACATTTGATTAATGAGCATGAAGTTGTAGCTCTCGACAGCGCTTTAATTTTTATTTTGGGTTAGATAAATTATTCTCGCCCATACCAGCAGAAACACCATCATGCATGAGTACGGTATAAAAAAGAAACAGCAATTGGCTGTCCATCACGAAGTTCTTTTCGTGCATTTTACAAAAAGGTGTAATGATAGCATTCCACCAGATTATAAGCATTATGAATGTTTCTTACAATATACGAGACATTTGTTCTATGTACAACATCCATGTTTACGAAACGCGTGAAAGCAACTTTACGAAAATAAAATTTCAGTGTAGGGGTGCTCTATCATCAATACAATGCGCCTTCTCATTCATCCTCAGTTACTCAAGCAAAATTGAATGAGCTTCGGTATCAATTGGTTCGCCATCCACCGTATTCGCCAGAATTGGCACCCAGTGACTTCTATTTGTTCCCAAACCTGAAGAAATGGCTTACCGGTAAGCGATTTTAAATTATGAGCTCATAGCTGAAACCGATGGCTATTTTGAAGGACTTCTGAAGGAGTACTATTCGGATGGGATAAAAATCAGTGGGGTTGTGTACAAGACACGACCGGTTGACGTAGACTACGTTAAACCAAGTGAAGCATTATAATGTCAGGGAAATTCTGTGTGCCTATTGTTAGCGTGAAAAGGGTTTCAATTATTCTTGCCGGTCGCTTACCCTTACCGATAGAAGCAGTTTAAGTCACAATATGACGGGTGCGGCTCTTATGGGACATTAGACCAGCGTTTTGAAGCCAGTATGTAAGAAAATTCTACTGTACGCTCTTGAGATATTATTTGGTGGCCCTGAAAAGGGCCGTTTGGTTTTATGAAGTCAGTGCGTATAGGAAAATTCTCTTGTACACTCTTTATAACTCTTTGGTGGCCCTGAAATACAAACATATATTTTGACTGATAACTTGTCTCCTTTTTAACATTCACCATTTAAATACCATACCATTCGGAATATTTGTATACAATCTGAGTTGTAGTATGCCTTTGCATAATTCAACTTGAAAGAATCAAAGATTTGCAATTTATGCAATTTGAGCAATTCTAGATTTCAAGGGTAATAATAAACATTGAAATACTCTAGAATTTAAATAACGATAAAATTCGTTATAAGAAGATATCCGACAGGTTTGGTGATTGTTATGAAAACACTATAATCAATTGCAACATTTTCAGATGTGTAAGCGTCTCTAAAAATGTTCAAAGTTCAGAAAGTTTTATCAAACAGAAAATAACAAAAAATTATCTTGCAGTTGTTGTACGGTTATATAGGGTACATGTCCCTTGACTCAGTCGATTATGTAGCGCACGATTACAATTTTAACTATAACTCATGCAATAATTTAGCTAGAAACGATAGTTATACCTTTGCTAAGACATGCTTAACAATGCGTTTGCTGTACTGGACCATGGAAAGTCACCAACAAACATTATTGAGTCGAAAACTTTCGATGGATATGGATATCATTAAGGATTCTTGTTCGAACGAATTTCGGTAAAGTTTATTTATTTCATTGCTCCGGGCATTTATTTATATTATCGCATTGGGCATTCAGCTATATTCGGTATACTATACGAAATATGAAGCTTCTTTATAAAAACTAAATGACTTTCTTATGTGATCAATCGGCCATTCCATTTCAAAACATTAAAATTCCCACTATATTCATTTAGTTATATAGGTGTTGGTATAAATAAGCCCATCGAAAAATACACAACCGCTCACTCTTACTTTTCCATTGAAAACTTTTATATTCTACATTTTACTATGTGGCCATAGTTCGGAATATAAGGTTAAATGCGTACCTAAAATATGGTCAATGGTTTTCTTGTGAAATTATTATTCATGTTTCTATGTGAATATCAGGTAAATTAGTGAATTCAATATGGCTAAAACGTTAAGGAAATCGAAATATATATGAACATATTCGATCTCACAGAAGAAAGAGAATGAGTTTTATAAAATATCATCGAATCCTAGAGGGTTTGAGCTGTTTAGTGGAATACCTGTAACTAGAAATTAGAAGAAAAATTAGTATCTTCCATTTAATTCCAACTACCTTTGCTTATCTTCGACAGATACGCGTATTTCGTCTACAATGTGCAGACTTCTTCAGTGTCTCGTACTAATAACTCGACTTCGAAGTCGAGTCGAAGTCGAATTCGAAGTCGAGTTATTAGTACGAGACACTGAAGAAGACGAAATACGCGTATCTGTCGAAGATAAGCAAAGGTAGTTGGAATTAAATGGAAGATACTAATTTTTCTTCTAATTTCTAGTTAAAAATATCATCATTCTTTGCAATGAGTATGGGAGAAAAGGTTGGTTAATATATGATAAATTCTTATAGGGTAAGGGGATGTAATGTTAGCCTACCTCCTTCATTCGGCCTATGTACCAAATATATCATTAATTTAGCGATAATCAACAAAAGCATGTGGCTTTTGGGATGACCGATGTAATCCGAAGCAATTGAGACAATATAAATCAACTTATAGTTGTTCACTTAAGCGTGATTTTCGATTTCTTGAACTTTTGGGGCATCATGATTTCACTGGTTAAGCTGAACAAATGATCTACACGATCTTCAAGTGATCTAAATTTGGTTTAATTGAATCAATACAGCAAGTAATGCAGTCTGGATGTGCAGAAAATAGTTACACGCTACGAAATAACTTTTCACATAGCTAAGATAACAATGATTTTACAAGAAAATCGTAGACCGAATGTTGGGGACATAATTTTTTGTATGTTCCCAACATTGGCCTGTTGTATCAATAACGTAGTAAAAAGGTTATTATTGGTAAAATTTCAAATGGAAATGCATGAATTATCGGTTGTTTATATTCTAGTGACTCATCTAAACACAAATCAAAGAGACAAAATCATTGTATAGTGAATTATAATGTTTTCATTATTGAATGACTTTATGAATCATATATAAACATCACTTAAGTTTTTCGAGGCAGTTTTACTTTAGTATGTTTTGTGAAATGTTGTGTTAAGATGTGTATTAAGTAAATCGAATACAGCTAGCAATGCCGTAACTCATAAAATCAGAAAAAAAACGAACAAAGGCTGCATTTAGTAATAAATCCATCGAATGGGACGAAGTTGCATCCATGAATAGGCTCAATTTGGTGCTTATAGACCGACATTAAATCCATATCCCTCGAATGTTGCTGACTTCATAAAAAGAGTTGTGTAACTTTTCATGATACATACTACCAAATGTCTTATCAAGCGTATCTTAGCAAGTCTCTAATTAGTTTAGTCTCGCTTACAGCTTAAAAACTTTATGAGTTGTAATGTATAATGTAATCGATCATTGCATAATAGGCTGAGTCATATACCCTAAATATAAGATAAGCACCTGAGAAAATAATCACGCATTAAAATATATTCAGCGCATTATTTGTATCGATATCATGTGTAGGTTCGTATGATGTAAAAGCACGCGGCACATGCCATCACTGGAATACAATTAATACTATGTTGAAATTTATTAAAACAGGGAGCGATATTCAATTGCTATGATGACATGCACTTTGTCAAATTGATTTAAATTTAATATATATCAATTTCCTACCTCGAGTTTAAGGACCTTCTCCAGCGTCTCAATTAGTTGTTGGCAACGAACAAATCGGCACTAGATTAAATGGCGCACAAACCCAACGAAATATTAATTTAATTCTTATAAAAACTACTCTCTGAACTGGATTGGTTGTCCTCAAAAGGACAGATTATTTGTGGATTGCTCCAACAAGTTGGATAAAATTTTCCCGACGGCTCGCCCTCCATGGAGGCGTTTTTGCAGTTGCGGCGAACGAATCGGCACCATGATAGGGTAGGTAAGCACCCCGAGACCCTATTCCAAGCACGAGGTTAACGTTAACCTACAACGCTCATTTTTTGCAGTATGGTGCTTCACTAGATGGAGCACCATACTGCAAAAAATGAGCATTGTAGGTTAACGTTAACCCCGTGCTTGGAATAGGCTCTGGGGTGCTTAAGTCGTTACCTACCCTATTAGGCACACAAACCAAACGAAATAAAAGTTTAATTCTTGTACAAACAACTCTTTCGATTAAATTGGTTGTCCTCAAAAGGACAGATTATCAATTTATGGATTTCGCCAACCAGCCGGGTAAAATTTTTACCGACGGCTCGCCCTCCATCGAGCACCGAACTAAATTTAAGATTAGTTCTTTAATAAACAACTCTTTTATTTTAATTTATTGTCCTCAAAAGGACAGATTATTTTCACCTACTGCTGCTCGCCCCAAAGACGCTTTCCTCCAAACAGCAGCGTTTTCGAAGTCGCGGCGAAACAATCGTCACGATTAGGTAAGATGGCGGCTTGCACAAACCGACGTGATTGTGCACCCCCATAAGCCGTCACTTTACCTCATCGCGACGATCGTTGTTTGAACCTTGGTACATATTACCACCAGCTGCCTCTGCAACCAGCTCCGCTGCCGGCAAATGAAGCAGCTGCGACCAGCTCCCAGCGACCAGCTCCGCACAGCTTCAATGCTGACAAACGACTGAGGCAAAAAGTGTGCGCTTGCCGTTCTCAGCTGCATGCGAGACGCACATGGAGAGACGATTGACATGATTGGTAAAAGTCTCTCTCTAACATAAAGAAGAAGAAGATGATGCAAGAAGTTCCTTGCTTCGACTTGAAATCTGTGATAGGAAATTAGGTAAATTTACTCTGCAAAATGGCATTATAAGACATCACCTTATATTTGCGTTATTTTCAATAGTTTACTATTGTTTGAGAATAATGTTTGACAATTGAACTGGAAATCATGTAAATCTATCGTGGATTATTTGAGTTATTCGCGTACAAAACGTACGGTTTTTCGTGACGGTCGCAATATTTTAGATTTTCATTTGACACCCTACCCTTGCCGTAAGACGTAGTCTACGTCAAAAAAATATCAAAATCGCTGGACTCGCTGTATCGACTTAAAAGGAGAATATGTTGAGGAATAAAACCGAATTTGGCAAAAAAAAATGTTTTCCTGTTTGATATTAAAAGGCTTTTCAGGCAACCTAGTAATACAGATCTAAGTCGATAGTTCGTACATCGATTTCCTCATTTCATATCGAAATTGTTTAAAACCTACTGATTGTATCTGAAATCTTATACAACCAAAAGCAAGAAAAGCAGGTTGTTCTTTATTCTGGTTACAAAGGATTTCAGATACAAGCAGTAGTGTTTATGTCATTGCAATTTGAAGTGAGAAAGTCGATGTACGTACTATCGAGGTATACCTGTATTTAATAAAAATATTGTGAATTTTTTTTTCAATTTTTTGCTACATGATTGAGAAGGATGCAATGAGAGCAGCAACATGTGGAAGTAAAGTTTAAGCATCCATATTTCTTATTTGTGAGCTGCATTTCCCTAGAACTCAATACACGCATGAAACCAATGAATTGGCTTTAATCTTCACAAGAGCCTCTTGCCCTATAATGTGTCGATGATGAGCTAGCACAAACTGCTAATAATCGTTTTAATAAAGTCATGTGAATCTGAATGACAACCTATGCCATTGTTTATCTAGCTTTCTACTATGAGTTTGCATATCTGATTGGTCATATCATTCAATAGAAATTAGTCAGTACGTATTTTAGCTGTGCACAATCATGACGTAACTCTCTTAAACGTCACTCCTGAGAATCACAAATATCTATATCAAATTACTTGCCATCGATTCATAATGTTATCTTTAAATACATAAACATTGACATTCCATCTAACCATCACAGTTAGCTGGTTAAAACGAATAGCGGTAGGATACCACAGTTACCAGTTCTGCTCTGCTCGAACTAATCACACTTATGGGAAATTTGCCACATTTCGCTCCTGATGGTATACACTAAGGGTAGTTTTTACGCGGTTAATGTTCTTAGCATACCTCGTTCAAGTCACTGTGGACTTGATATGTTTTTTTATTACCGATTGATCAGAAATGGTTCAGCATTGAGCAATTATACTCCAATAATTTTAAAATGTTTAAAAATTTCATCGATCTCCGTTTTCACTCACGCGGAACGTATCCCCACGAAACAACCGACGCTAGTGTACTTATTTTTTTGTTCTGCACGAAGGTAAGCATACGTTTCTCGGTTACGTTTGAAAGAAAACATTGAAGATGATTACATCCATCTTGACTTTGATCGAAAGCCAAGGTTCGCTGGTGAAACTCTTACGTGACATTACTTTTGATATCTTCAAGTGGAATAGCATCGCGTCGTGGTGGAGGGAAAATAAACCGATAAATGGGAAAACTTCACCGTCAGTTCCTATCAAGTGAAACCGTTTTGCGTTCCGCTGGCCAGGATAAGCAGCTGCGTCGTTGATAAATCATTGACAACGAATCTGGGAGTACGCTGTAAATTATGTGCTCCATTTCACCATTTCCCATTCGTTTACGTTGTTCTGCTGTGAGATGCCAAAAACCTTTGCTCAAACTTTTTTTTATATCTTCTCTATTGGAAGAATGGGGAGAAATATTTCAATATAAATTGTTTCGGGTTGAAAAAATTTAGCTCTCTGTGAGAAACGAAAGCTGATATAAAACAAGAAATAAAATTCCCATTTTCCAATGATTTTATGCTTTTCTCCTGACGCTCACCAGTCATTGCCAGTCGTTGTTGATTCCCTTTCCACCCACCAAGGATTCATTTTTCATGGATTCTTAGTTACGACAGGCAGCATCTTTTGGCTACATTTTTTCCGTCCTTTGTCTTCTATTGAATGCTGTCTGACGAAGGCGATGACGTTCACTGAAGTACTACTAGGTATCTCCCGGTGATAGCTTCTACGAGGTGTGCACTGTCAATGTTCAGAACGGCTACGAGGCGGTGAGAACTCTTTAGCATGAACACTTAGCTTCTCTGTTATGTTTCAAAATCTTCAAGCTTGTTGGTGGGAAAAAAACCTAAGAAAAATATAACAGTCCACTTCGAGGAGATCTTACCGTTAAACGGGGTCATTCAGTATTGAGTTCAATATTCATAATTTGTGAATTATGATTTTCAAAGTGATTGAACGCATCAGTTTGTTCTTTACCCCTTCTATCACACCATCAAAATCACACTAAAATCTTATAGTTTAAACTGTATATCTGTTTAGCAGAGTATATTAGTTTAGCACTTCTGATAGAATTATTTGATTTTGATGAGAACCTGTACTTGCAATTTATTATTTATAATTTTCAAATTAGATAATCGACTATACATCAACTTAACGGCTTGCCCATCGCAATTACTTTAACGCTTTTTGATGACCATGATTTACCCGGGCGTGAATTTAGGATTCTATGTCTTGACGCAAAAGTTATTTTTGGTAAACTTGAATTGCTATTTTGAATGAAGTTAAACAAAATAGAAAAGTTGTTAATTTAAGTCAATATTAAGGACAAACTAAAAATAGACTGACGTCACATTGCTTCACGGTTCATAGTCGCCAGACAGCACGTCGCTTCGTGTATAGTCATATTATCGTGATTTTGCATATTACGGTAAACATCATGCTGAAGCATTCCTATCGTCTTCCACCCATACCATAAAAATGTGTTTATTATGCATATGTTCGGTAGTTGACATAAAATTTATTTTTGTCTGTCCTAGCTGCCTGGACGAACTAAGATTGAATAATTAATCACTTTGTCGAACTGAACAAAGACAAGCTCCAACAAGAGATTTTTGGAAAACAAAATAAGAAAAAGCATATATTTCAGAAACAGCATAGATACACATTTTTCATATCTTGATTTCTAGATGATGCAAAAAACAGAGTCTGGAGCCACGAAAGGAAGCTTGACTTAGATGCAAAGTCGTACCAAACAATTGTTTTTTGCTTATTCAATCAAATTTTCAGCCAACCTTTTGACAAACTTGTCAACATAGTTGCCCGTTAATGATATAGTGGTCTGAGAGGCGATGAATGGTTGAAAAATTTACTTTATTTCCTCCCCTATGAGCTATAGACTGCCCCAGAGAATAAGGGCATACTTTTCTTGCTTCGCGTACAAATCGAAAATTAGTAACGCTGAAAAATCAATGTTTCCTTTTAACTATGCAGTTGATACAGTGAAAAGTTTCAAAAGACATTGGAAAAAAGCGTCTATAGCAGTGCCTTGAATTTTCATAAAATATCCATGAGACGTGAACATGATTTTATCCCAGTGTAATGATGATGATTACTTTCTCGGTTTTCATGGTTACCGCTGTCACGTCTATGCCAACTGAATTTTGTTTGCTGCAATGAATGAAGTCGGATCTATGTGCGGGTCAAAAATCTGCTGTCACTGTTGTTTTGACCATCAATCGGTTAGCATGAATTTCATTTGATGACATCTGAATATCATCTCTTGTGATGATTTTTTATTATTAAGTGATTTTGAATCCTAATCCAAACTTGGAACAACCAGGGCCGTCATCATCGTCCCAGAGGAATACATGCTAGCAATTTTGTGCAAGAATACCCTGGACTGGGCTGCTCTTGCATTTTTCCGATCCCGACGGGTAATTGATATTCATTGTGGTTGATTGAATTTCATTTCTGACATTTCGAAATTCGTTTTGAAAATGAACTTGTTTAAATAAATGAATATCGAAGTATTTTGAAAATTGAACGTTCATTCTTCTGGTTACGTTAGTTGTCATGAGTTATCATTTGATTTTCGCATGGAACTTATAGGTAGTCAATGTTATGTTGCCTGCAAATCCACGCTTTTGAATCTACTGAGTATGACTTTTACCAAGACTGGTCTATAGTCGTTGCTAATCAATCTGTGCACAACCTTATGACGA
Organism: Aedes japonicus; assembly: GCA_034211315.2. Classification (NCBI taxonomy): domain Eukaryota; kingdom Metazoa; phylum Arthropoda; class Insecta; order Diptera; family Culicidae; genus Aedes; species Aedes japonicus. The sequence goes on along the minus strand of JASCZW010000801.1, from coordinate 241,744 downwards.
AAATGAGAGAACAACTTCAATTGTTTGATCATAAGGACTGTATCAAAAATATGTTATCCACATTTGTTTCTTTCAAATTATTTAAAAATTATAAATTGAAAAAATTTAAACAAATGGGTGAATCTTAAATGAACGGGATTGAACTTTAACATTGACCGGGTCAAATTAAAGGCTGTTTCGATCAAAATTTGGTCGACTTAAACTTGACGCATTTCCTTCCATCGTGCATTAAAAAAATTGCACACCCCTTATTTTGAAAACGAGTGCGTGTAGCTTTTATCTTGATTTTGAGATTGGCACTTCAGTTTTCAAAATGTCGTCGACGGAAGAGAAGCAAGCAAAAATCCAAACTACACCCAAAAGTTGATTTTTTTTTTTTGCAAAAACTGCAATTGCAGTTTTTGTCATCATATCTTGAGAGATCCGCATGATTTAGAAACGGCAATTTTGCCCATCATGATCCACAAAGCGTCTAATAGTTTTCAGCAAAGCCATGCAAGTGTGTGCAAGCGGTTAGCAGCACACAGATTCCTCGAAACAAATTTATCGCAATGTGCTAAGTGCCTCGACAACCGAAGCAACCGTTGGGTCTTTGTTCAACCGTCAATAACTTACTTTTCAATATGGGTGAGACAAAACCACAGAATGTCGTAACGCTATTGTCTGCCGTTGCTATTCCACTGTCAAGTGTTTTTTTTTTTTATTTTCACTCGTCATCAAACTCCCATATCCCTCTCATCAAGTTCAGCCTGCGTTTTATGAAATAAACGATGCCATGTAAGTTTGTGCGAGCGACATTTGCTTCATTGCTGTAACGCTGATTTCCTCGACAATCGAAGCAACTGTAGGGCTTTTATACCGACCACATCAACTTGCTTAAGTGGCAGAATGGTTACAATCTGAAGCCGTCACGCTGGAGGCCGCGGTTCGAGTCTCGGTTACAAATCGTGACCGTTTTTTTAAGAGCCATTGAATTTTCATGTTCCAATCACACACACAACAACTACTACGATCCATTACGAGAAATGAAACAAAATCATGTGAAATTGCATTACAATCTTGCTATTTCATTTTGATGATGATGATGATGATCCTGCCACTTTTGGGTGTATTCTCACGCCAAGTTGGCGAAATTGTTAAATGTGGCTCAATCAACTGTTACCAACGTATTAAAAGTGTTCGGTTAACGTTTGTCGATAGCCACGAATGTTGGATCAGGGGAAATCGAAAGCCGGAGGCCACAGCGATGACAAACAGAGTTGGCCGCTGTTTCGAGTGGCGCCTTCAATCGCGGATAGAGCTAAAAAACGAGCTGGACTGTCGACTTACAAGAAAGTGGTGACTCCAAATCACGACGATAAACAAAACATGTCGGCCAAAGAACGATCGTGAAAGTTGTATACGACGATGCTGACGAAGTTTAATTGTGTGGTACAGGACGATGAAATTTACGTCAAGGCAGACTTTAAACAGCCTCCTGGACAAGAATTGTATAGCCTTTCCTGAAGTGACACAATTCTTCCGTTCCATTTTGGCCAGATAGAGCATCTTGCCATCACGGAAAAAATGCCATGGAGTGGTATGCTACCAACAACGTTCAGTGGTGCCCAAGGACAAGAACCCTCCCAACACGCCAGAGCTCCGCCTAATCGAACAATATTGAACCATCGTCAAGCGGAACCTTAAGAAGACTCAAAAAGCTGTTGTGGGCGAAGAACAGTTCAAGACAAACTGGCGTTCTGCGGCGAATAAAGTGGACAAGGAGACTATACAAAATCTTATGGCAGGTGTTAAACGAAAGACACGGCAATTAGCATTCGGTAAAAAGGAAGCTTGGCTGAATATTTTTCCTGTAATCTATATTGACTGAACTTGAAAACGACAATGAATTTGACTTATTAATAAAAACTTTGATCGACTCACACACATATCTGTTTAACCAAATTTTGATCGGAACACCCTTTCATATTATTCATTCACGAATTTGCGAATTTTTGATCGAACAGTTTTCATTAAATTCCGGACAAGTGTTTTATCACATGTTTTGAACGCCTATGCCCAAATTTTCTTGAACTCCTTCATATTCTCAGCTACATTAACAGTCTTTTTGAGCACCCTCTTCACAATCGGAAAATAGCGGTCAGAATCATATTGTTTGCCATACCAGCAATTTACGACCAGACTTCTCCGCTTTAATCGACCGGCCTGCATCACTTATATCCTTCCCTACGACGGCTGTAATATTGTAAACCTGGAAGGAGTTTTGCGTCCTCTTTGACATCAGTCTCGTCGTCCATCAAAATACATCCATCCAGTCGCTGCAAAGCTCGCGAAAACAATTTCCTGGCCCTTGTTACTGCGCTTTGCTTCTATTATGAACTCTGTTTGTCGATTTTCTGCTTCTTGTAGGTCTTCAAGTTGTTCCGTTTCTTGATACGTTGAATCATTCCGTCGCTGGTTCCCACTTTATTGGCCAAATCACGTATCGACATTAATTTTTTCTTCCGGGTTACCACTGTCTGGTTCAGTTTAGGGTTGGAAGATGCAGGTATTCTGACTCTTCCTGGCAGTTGATCCAAAGAACAGTATTCCTCAAACTTGGTTATGATGGATTCTACACTCGCGTGATGAATTCTAATGTGCCCATCATTGATTGTCGAAAAACACAGAGCAGTGCAAAATAGACAAGTGCTTCACCCAATTCCAATTTTTTTTAAATTTTAGTTACAAAAGGCCATTGTAGGGGTTCACAGAGGTAATATTTTATTAAAATCTTAATTCTCATACTAGTAATACTTTTTAGCACTTTAAAAGGTTTTTGTATGGAAACTCTAAGACTTGTTTATACACCCTTTTGCTCTGCCACAATACTCATGGATGATTATTTTCATTGTTACTCATGGATGGTACTTGAAATTATCAGATTGTCAGTTGTCTAATAACATGCTCGATTTTACGTACATAATTGAGCGCTGAAGTTTATTGTTCCAAACATTATGAAAACATTTGAAGTAAACACAAATTTGTGCAGGTCCAATCTAGAGTGCCACCGTGTCTGTTTTTTGCACTTGTGTTTACACAGAGACGGCAAAGAAAAGTGTAATCGTTGATGCCCAGAGCGACGATAGCAAATTCGATAGGAGATGTGCGGCCTTGAGCGCACGACAAAACAAGGGTGCATGAGAGTACAACAGACTGCTCTTTCGTGTATCTTTTAAATTTAATGTGCTGTCTTAAATCAGCGCGTACTGCACTCAAAGTGATTTTAATCGCACCTTATCCCTGGTGCCCATGTGCCATGTGCCCAAAACCTTTATTTCCACGTCTTTTCAAATGCACGACATTTTGAAAACGAAGAATTTAAACCGTGCAAACATGTAAATCAGCGAAAGATAACTGTCAAACGCAGATTATAACCATCTCAAATACTCGGTTTCGACGAAAATAGACGTGAATAGCTTATTTTCTATATATTCCTTACATGAAAGAGTCATCGAATATATTTCATGAATTGTTGATAAACATTGTTGAGAAACCATATGTAAGATTAAGAGTTGACAAAAATAAAAAATAGTTTCTTAACAAACTGGAGGTGTGCCATTTCCTTCTGGGACGGTCTATGAAGGGTGTCTCACATCAAATTGCATCATTAATAAAAAATAACTCATAAGTAAGCTTTTGGCATATTTATTTCATTCAACTTCAATATAACGCTCGCACCTTACGCAAAACTCACTCATTGGATTCTGTACAACATCTGGTGGCAGCTTTTTCTGTACGGAAACCCACTTTTCTTCATGTCTTCCTTAGATTTTACCTCCTTGGGATGCTTTCGTAGTGCCTGATTCATAAAAGCCCAGTATTTTTCGATGGGCCTCAGCTCCGGTGGTTCATGTTATTGGGAACAAAAGTGACCTGTTGCCTTCAAACCACTCTACCTGTTTTTTCAACGGAGGAAGCCGACGCTTCTTTGAACACTCCTTGAGGTAGATCTCTCCGTTTACAGCCCCGATAGTCACGAGCGGCGCATTCCGTTTGCCACATGAGCAGATCGCTTGCGAAATCATGTATTTCTTGGCATAATTTTAAAGTTTCTGCTTCCTTCCTTTCTCCGGAACATCAAACTAGTGCAGGGCGGTGAAGAACCGTAGCCCTAGCAGCTGCCGAAAGTTTGCCTTGGCGTAAGTCTCATGATCCATGATAAGACAATGAGGCTTCATCAGCATCTGGGTGTATCGTTTCCGGGCCCGTTACTTTCCTACCGTATTTTGCCATTCATCACGATTCGGAGCCTTCTGTACTTTGTACGTCCTTGGCTCTCTAAACGAAAAACCTGAACAGATTCAATTTTTTGGCCACATCCCTGACCAAAGCATTGGGATTTCGCTTAAACGATTTCACGACACGCTTGTGATCCTGATCACTAATAGAACATCCATTCTGGTTGCATTTTTCCTTCCGTTCAGTGCTCAGAGTTTTGTAGTAAAGTTCCATCACACGACTCATTGTTGACTGCATGATTTCGACTTGTTTAACGAAGTCCCGATGCGAGAGTTGAGGATTTAGCGACGTTGCTTTTTGGGTGACGCCATATTCTCCCATTTTTAAAAAACTGAATCGATTTCCTTCGCAAGGGAAGTAAAGCCGTTAGTCTCGACTCATGTGTTCATGAGAGAGGGTCCAGGCGATGGAGTCATTTTCCTGGCATCAGTGGTTGTCACCACGTTATGAGGAAATAGGCCGACGAAAATAACCAAATTAAAAAAAATGATTTAAAGTCGCACGATCTTCAGTGCCAACCAGCGCCTCTACGTTTCAGCCAGCTAACCTCTGTGATCGCGTGATTTGCAAAGACATGAGATAGGATCTGTGAGGACCAGAAGTCACACCATCCTTCTAGGCCGTTCACCAGTTAAAGCCCACCAAAAATTCAAATTCCATACACAAAAACTATTCTCATAAAAAATGGGAGTGGGACACAAAATGATTATATGGAAAGAGCTCACCCGGATTTCCAGTACATTCCGTTGCTGTGGTTGTAACATCGAGCAACCTTCAGATTACATTCTTGAAGAGTTCGCCCCAAGACCAAGAACAAAACATCTTCCAGTGACTGTCATATATGTGTTTTAAAAAGTGTGATTTTTGTCAGTATTCTCAAAAAGATCCGAAGAACATAACAAGAACCAATCAACAGGCTTGAGTCATTTAATACCTGTACGCACTGTACATACTACTTCTCCGCTCGTAGTGGTCGGATCTGGTATGTTTTGAGACGATTTTGTAATGTTTTTTTCATTCAGTGCTAAAAAGTTCGTCACGATTCATTTTATTCAAAGAAGTTATACATGATGAAAATCACGAACCGAAAATTAACTTTGGACACTCACTTTGAACATCCAACGTGGTTAGAATTAAAAATCGCGAAGTTATTACACAGTGGTCCAAAATGCGAATTTAACTGGAAAGATACATTTTCACACAAAATTTGAAGTTTTGGAGCAAAATTGTCTTTAACAAAGTTGTTTCTAATAGCAATGCGCATCTTTTAGTGTGAATCAAAACAAGGGTATTCCTTATTTTCAGAGAAATCGAAAATCTTACTTTTTCATTTGCAGAAATATAGGCATACATTCTTCGTAAAAAATGTAGATTGAACAATTTTAAGTAACTTTGACAGCAATTTTTTTTCATGTACATCTTGATATGACTGAATTAGGGCAGTATTTCCTACGTGCCTTAGGGTGTCCCTATAAAAATCAGCCATTTTGCTGTAACATTTTAATTTAAAAATGTTCACCAGAGCAATTTTGTTATTGATTTTAGAACAATAAAAGTAACAACTTTTGGTGTGCTGAAATTGTCTCTATCGTATGTTAAACAAATGTTATTAATGTTTTTGAAATCAAAATAGGTTTTTTACAAATGTACATCTTTCTAGTTGGGGCAAACCAAGGAAATATTTCTCAACAGCATTTGAACAGATTTTCGATATTGCATATCATATCTTAAAACTGGAGATACGTTAATTTTTAAAATGAGTAAAACACATTTGAAGAGGGCGTAGTTTTATAAGAAAATTGTTAATCACTCGCTAACGGTAAGAGATATCGGCAAGCTTTATACGTCATTACTTTTATCTTTTCAAGTTATAAAAATAATCTGGAGGCTACTAGAAAATATTATATAAAAAATTAAGAACAAAACATCGTTTATTTTTTTAAGAACAGAAAATTGGTCTAAATCGGTTTATTCACACACAACAGAAATGTTTTGTGTGCAACGTTGCTTAAAATTAGCTTGGTTACAATTTTCGGCGTCATGTCATGTAAATTTCTGCGTTAACTAATGCAAGGGAACGCTAGATTTTGCAGACATTTTTTGGATATTTCATTTAAATTTTAGCCAGATAACGCCTGAATCTAGTCTGTTTTATTATAGATTGCAAACATTGTTGTATGGCGCATGAATTATTGCAAACAATTTCGTTGTTTACGCTTCCTCTGGCTTGATATTATACGAGGGGAAATTTTACTCGCCAGTTTTTTGTCTGTGTAAGGATCGTAAGTTGCATTTGAAGGTGTCGAGATCAATTGGGGCAAACCCTGATCTGTTAGATTATGACATCGCCAAAACATTCAATGCCAGTTAAAGCACCGTCAGAATGTCAATCTTTTTGAGCCAGTAATCTACCAAACAGGACATTGAAGCAGAATCCAGTGACCGAATAAACATGCCCGAAAGTTGAACAATGGTTCTTACGAAGTACGAAGGATGCATCCTCCTGGACGACGAAACTTATTCGATGGCCTTGTTGTTGGTTGTCCTGTTGCATTGGCATAGGGTTTTTGCATAATCAACTTTTTATTCAGCACTCAGGACACTCCGATATGGACGAACGCGCGGCAGTGTCGACAGGTTTGACGTTGGCCGAAGTAGGATAAGGACGTCGATTCACCGTCTATGAAAACCCACGATTCGATGTTGTGCTGAACTACACTTTTGCAATTCTAACATCAGTTGAGATATTTGGAAAATGAAATTGCTGATCGTTTCCGCACAACTTCTCACGCACAGAGATGGCGTCACCGTATGCTGATAGGAGTGTAAATATAGCTTCGTCAGACACGTCCTCAGGCATATCGAACATCTTCGCCTCCACTGCTACATCCTCCATTGTTATTTGCAGTGGGATTTTCTTCCGGTCCTTCACTTGAATTTCTGTTTTCCATCGTGATCTTCGCTCATGTTCTTTGCCAATGCCAGGTCGACTACCTTTACATAGACACATCTTAGGCTTCGGTAGAACTGTATTCTCTTCACGCTTAACCTCAAGCACAATACAGTTTCAACAAAACTTTGCATTTTCAAATAGCCGGTGTTGAGTCCGATATGATAAGATAATAAGCTTGAGATCGACTTCCAAATTAACATCAGTGTAAACACGTCTGTTCGGTTTCAGAAGTTTAGCGCTAACTTAGATGGATTTTGATGGCAGCAAGCCGATTGATTTTAAGAAGCACATATGTTGTAGGTTGGCAATACTATACAGACTTACTCCGCCCTTTTGTGCTAGTTATTGCGATTATATGCTGTGTCTACATAAGACCTAACTTCCACTGTGTATTCATGCAGCTTGTGTACAGCAATTGTTCCTTAGGCCTTTTTTTTCTAGTTGGATTCAATAATTAACTATGTACTTCATTGAAAAAGACCCAAAAATATGGTGAGATTTTACCTCGTTGTAAAAACGCATTCTAGAAGTATATACAATCATACTAAACAAGGAATATTTTTCCAGTGAAACATAAAAGTTATTTGCTATGAGCAGAAAATATACAATCAAACGAATGCAAATTCAAAGTGATATATTGAAGGTTCAAGGGAACCATTGCGATGCAATAAAAATATACATGTTTAGTTAAACTCAAACAAACATTATGCCATCCAATTTGTCTCAAGTTATTAATCAAAATTTTCTGAAAAAAAATGAAACAATTCCAACAACATTTCACTCAAGGCAACTCAATAATCCTTCCATGCAAAAAAAAAATAACCCCAGCATAAAATCACATAGAAATTGTATTGTCATGTTGTTTTCAAACCTCTTAAGCTCGAAACGAGCGAGCTGACGAAAACTTAACAGAGAGCAAAAAAAAACCTCACAAACAAGGATTCATCACGGTACCCAGTGAGGGGCGAAAAGCATGTACACCTATTCTCAAGCGCCTAGCACGTGCTTCAATGGTGAGCTGATCTGCTGGTTCTTGAAAAAAAAGCACAGCCTCGTTTATTGATTTTCATCCTACCATCACCATCAACGCTGGCATCATCGAAGCTCCATATAATCTGCCACGTCCAGTGAGTTGGGAAGGGTCGACCACTGAAACCCTAAACTCAATTCAACTTTCCATCTTTTTTTTTTCTTTTTTTTTCTTCCAAAAGAGGAAAAAGTCCCAAACTGTATGTTATTTAGTGAAAAGTTTGTTTCAGGGCTGATTGTGCGTGTTCTCTTTGGTGGCCGTTTATCGAAAAAGCACGGCCACTAGATCTCACTCAGTAATTGAGTTACTGCTTCTTAGCCGAATAATCAGATTAATAGTAATCTACAGTCGGGGTTTCTACCATACGGTGGGTGATACCATCCACTCAACCTGATTCCTCGACTGTTTTTGACAATCTTACTATGAAAGTTTTTACAGACATACCAAAAAATAGATCCATACGATGCTGGAAAGTTGAGAAATCATGGAACCACCCACCGTGTAGTAGATAACTTCACTAAAGCTTGGCCAGAAACCTTCGTATTACTTCAACCAACTGAGTAGAAGAATCTGTTTTTCTAAGTAAGATCCCCTCACCGTGTTTCATCAAAATGCAAAACAGGGGGTAAAGTGAAATTGTAAAAGAGAGACAATTTCAAACAGGATTACAGTCGGAGGACGGTAGAGATAACGGGAGAATAGAAAAATAAAATATTCATTGTCAATAATCAACCGTTCTTGGATGCTTTGTTTTCTAGTTCGATTATTAAGAAGGCCTAATCGCGTTAGGTATATTGGGTACCCAATATTTTATTGCTTTTGGTGCGACCAGAATAACTTAATAGAATGAGTAGGCCGATTACTTGTGTTTTGCTTCCACCAATAAATAATAACATTAAAAGTGAAGAACTAGATGCAAATATGACACCGACGCAACAAGTCTTTATTACGGTGACTTTTAGCCACCTGAGCTGGTTCTTCACCGCCATTCGATTGCTGGCCAAAAAACACCACAAATTAACTTCTTTCGTTTGGCCCACAGCCATTATAATAGTCAGGCATGGTCTTATAGTGAAAAGTTATTTACCGAGAAGAAAATCAATCAATGTTACTTAGGATCTAATGCACTGTTTGCTTTGATTTCTAAAACTGCTCTATGAGTAATGGTGGGCAACATTATTTGTCTAAATCACCCTTTTTTTTTGTAAAATATAATTGCAGAACTTGCAATACTAAGTGAACATGTGGCATTTGTCTATGTTTTACCGCGGTTGCAATAAGAAAGTGGTAGAGCTCTTCACATATTTTATGAGGTCTTAACTTTGAACGGTGGGCTACAAAGTCTTACACTTCACTTTAATGACCTGTGTTGGTTTTCTTGGTGTCTGCTTCTTGTGGTGAGTGCTTATCGACGATTATCTAAATGTCTTATCCGATCTCGATGTAAGTTGGTCCACACCAGGATTATGAATTATTAACGTCTGTGTGTGCCCTCGTTTACCTTGGAATGGGCGTGACTTTCCAAATTTTCTGAAATGGATTACTGGATCTGCTGTAGAGCTATAACTTTCTAGCTCCCGGATTAAAGCTGCTTTCAATGGTAACTTAATCCTCTCAGACCTATTTTTTCCCAATCATTATAATACTAGCAATTTGGTATTCTGATTGACTTAGTGCTTAAGAGATAGAATAATTAAGATAAGTAGGCATATTTTTGAGATGTTCTAGGTCATCCAAACTTTCCTGAAGTTCAGAACTTAACACGAACTGTTATAACGATAGCTTTATCAGCTATACAAAGTTACGATATGCATTCTATAATATTAAATGAATGTTCTGAAACACCAACCGACATTATGAAATTATGTTGGGATATTCTATGCAATAATAAACTGTATATAAAGCTACAGTTACAATTATAGACCTTAAGTTTAAAAGGCCAGTTTGGTTAATCGATACTAACAAGGTTATCGGATGATTTCTGTGAACGTTTCATAATATTCATTGAATATGTTTGAATATTTGTCGTAGCTTTTCTTAGTCCGAAAGGCTACGGTTTCTACTGTTTGTCTCAAATTCTGAACTCAAGATTAGGTTTTATGAACTAGAACATCCCAAGATAATTTACAATGGCTGGTGATATTACAGAAGATTCACTGAATGTTTTTAGGTGAAAATCAGCTGGTGACCTTAAACACGTCAAGATATCTCATTATATCTGTTGATCTTCCAGAAGACTTACTTTGTTTGGTCAAATACATATTGTTACTTTCTAAGGTCCAGAGAGCTGCAGTTACAGCTGAAGATAAAAGGTTTTGAACTCCAGGATGGTTTGGATAACCTAGAACATCCGAGGATTATCTCATAATACCAGTTATTTTTCCAAGATTTACATTTTTTCATAGCCCAGAAATGTTTTATTACAACTGTAGGTCTTATGTTCTGATCTCATTGATAGTTTGGACGATCTAGAACATGTCAGATTACTTGATAATATTGGACTGAATAGATTATTTATTATATATGTTCAAATATTTATTGTAACTTTGTATTGGCTCAAATTACCGTAACAAATGTAACAAACTGTTCTGAACGGCAGAAAAGTTTGGACGACCTAGACCATCACGAAAATATGCTTGAATGCATGACGTTACTTTGTATAGCCTCCATACAACCATAGATTTGAGGTCCTGAACTCCAGGACAGTTCGGATTACGTAATGGGTCGCAAAGTTGGAAAATAATGACTGTTGGCATTCCAGAGCATTTATTAAATATGTTTGAACGCATATCGTCACATTATGTTGCCCATAAAACTATTGTTCCAGCTGCTGATTTTATGTTATGAACTCAAGGACAGTCTGGATGACCTAGATCCTCCCAGTTTATTTTATAATATAATTTTTTTGTACAAAAATACAAACTGAATATGGTTGAATAGGTAACGTAACTTTATAGAACCCAAACATTTCTTTTTGCAGTGAAAAATATCAAATAATGACTGCTGACCAAATGACCAAAACGTTAATTTGATCTGTTTGCGTAGCCTAATATAAGTACATTTTGCATAACCTAGAACGTCCCAGAAAGATAAAAATTTATCAGTGAGAATAAAATAATACGTATGCAAGTAAACCATATTCTAAAACAACGCTTAACACAGACACAAACAAACAGACACACACGCAGTAAAACGAGCAATTCAGCATCCTTCGCGCTAGTTGTCTCAGAGCCAGAAGAAGTTTCCAGAGAACTAAAACCGCAGCAGGCAGAGAGGTGAATAGGGTGGTGTTGCTAGCGGCCAGGGCCAAATGAAAACGAGAGATAAGACTGAACAAGACGGACAGCTACAAGGAGTTGGGCCGAACCGCTGATGTTAACCTCTTGGACGACGCGTACCGTGTTGTCATGATGAAGATCAAAAGCCCATCAATGGCTATAAAGTTATGTCCAGCCAAACTGAAGCTTATCTTAGATGGACTTTTCCCGACGCACGATCTAACGACGTGGCCACGTACACCGTACGGCAAAGAAGAGAGAAGTAATGTTTAGGGCTTGCAAGTCTTGAACGAGGAGCTCCCTTACGTGGCTCTTAAAGTAGCGATTCAAGTGTTCCCGGAAATGTTCAGGGATGTGCTACAGAAATGTTTAGAGGAAGGCCATTTCCCGGACAGGTGGAAAATACAGATATTAGATTTGTTGGAAATCATCCGGAGAATCCAGCATCATATAAGCCAATATGCCTGTTGGATAAGCTAGGGAAACTCCTGGAAAGGATGATCCTGAACAGGCTGACGAAATTTACTGAGAGCATTCGGTTGAGATAACATAAATATGACTTGCTAAATCATAATCAACATACTACAACTAATTATGACCGTAATGTGCTACTTGAGCGGGCTCTCGAGGATCCAATTTGGTTTCTGGAAAGGGAAGTCTACAGTGGGTGCCATTCGGACAGTGGTCGAGACAGCTGTAAGGGCGTCCAAACAGAAGCGATGAGGCGATCGATATTGCGCTGTTGTAATGATCAACGATCGAGGCGATTGCCAAGTCGCTGCACCGAATGAGGGTTCCTGATTACCTGTGCAGAATTCTGAAGAGTTACTTCAGACGAACCGGGTGCTGATCTACAAGACTTCCGTGGGGCGGAACTCGGTTATCATTACCGCGGGAGTTCCGTAAGATTCCATTCTTGATCCAACACTTTGGAACGGGATGTACAACAAAGTGCTAAAGCTGCAACTGCAAAGCGGTTGGCAGAAATCATCATCGAAGGGCGTGCCACAGCTTTTAAGCGCGTGCTGAAGTATATGGGTGTGATGATCGACGACTCGCTAAATTTCAACAGCCACGAAGATTATGCCTGTGGAAAGGTGGCAAAGGCCATCAATGCGGTAGCCAGAATCATACCGAATAGCTGCGGACCTATCAGTAGCAACCGGCGTCTACTGGCTAGTGTATCATCATCGATACTAAGATAGGGACATCCAACCTGGGTCGCAGCGCTGGAAACCAAGCAAAACCGGGCGCAGTTGAGCAGTAAATTCAGGCTCATGGCCATGGCAATCGTGAGTGCGTATTGAACTATTTCATCGGAGGCAGTATGCGTCATTGCCGGAATGATCCTGGAGGACAGTGAATATTATCAGCGGAGAAATATCAGAGGGGTTCGAAAGCTGGTGAGAGCGGAGTCGATGACTAAATGGCAACGAGAATGGGACACTGGAGTGAACGGTTGATGGACGCACCAGCTCATAAATTTCTACCTTACGCAGTTTCGGTCTGGTCATGGTTGCTTCAGGCAATACTTGCAACGATTCGGACACGCAGCATCACCCTGCTGGCCGGAGCGCGCAGACGTCCAAGAGACACCGGAGCACGTGGTCTTTGAGTGCCATTGCAGAGCGAGAAGCTTGCCATCAGTGGCGCAGATACCAGCCCACATAACGTCGTCTAAAGAATGCGTCGCGACGAAAGTGTTTGGAATGATATCAACGGAGCTATTACGCAAATCATGTCGGTTTACAGCGAAAATGACGGGAGAGTCAAGAAGCGAGTGGTTGAGTGGAGTAGCGGGCTGTCAATCTCGTATGATGTTGTATGGTAGTTTTGCAGTCGGGATAACTCGAGTCGATTGCGTCAGTATGTGGGAGCTAAATGGCTCACCGTCGTTCGCTTTTGATCCGATGTCGACGACAACTCAATTCGATGACGTAGCGGGCAGGACCTAAATTGCAAAATGGTTGTGGCAAAGAGTAGGAGCTGTATGGCTCTATTATAGCCAAATGGCCAATGCCCTCCACGAAGTAATACCAAAGGGCAGTCCCGTGGGGGAGGGTCTGATTGTGTAACAAGGAAACGAGTTTTAGCGGGACCAGAAGTCGGCTCAAAGATCAACCCTGAGCACACTCTAACACAATGCACTATGACCAACTGCAGGCCACTGTGTTAGGTCAGTTCATAAGGATTTCCTGAATTTTGAATAAAAAAAACACACACATACCTCCAAGCTGCACGAGTCTTGCTTGCGTTTTGGCTACCAACTTCTGCTTCATGTGCCATTTTATATGTACACTGGCTTTGTACGACTTGTATCCTTCCCTGGCAAGTAAGTTCCACACCGTTTGAAAGTTGGCCTTGTACCTTTTGGCCACATCTTGGACCGCAAGACCAGGGCTGGCTTTTACGCGCCTCAACACCTTGCTGACCAGCTGACGATCTTTGGTTCCAGTTTTTTCGTTGGTGTGCTGATTCCTTTCCATTTTCAGGATTTCCTTGTAAGCTTTGAGCACTCGACAAACTGTTGTATTCGGCATCTTCAACACTTTAGCCAGCATGGAACCGGACCATTTCGAATTTTCCAGGTGTCTGTGCACAATATATTTTCTTCGCTCGAGTTCCATTTGGCGTTATTTCTGAACGCGATCGGCTACTTTGAACAAACTTGTACCAGTTGTTCTCTACAAAAGTGTAAACAAACCACTGCCAAATCTTTTCGATTCCCAACACTAGAGGCGTGCTGGTAACGCGCGAGAGGCGTACCAATTTACTTTTAGTCAGGCTTTCCCCGGCGACAACCTCATGACAACCTCTATCCCTTAGATATGATCAAACCATTGTACGAGGCTACCGTTAATTTCAGATTTGTTCATTTTAGTGATTGCGATACCAATGTGTACCGTATCGATAGCAGCTGAAAGGTCGGTTTAGATAACATCTGTTGGAGTGCAAGGTACCATTAGTTCCGTTATGTAGGAGGTTAAACAGGATCCGTCAAGTTGTAAAATGTTCGGGGCAGTAATCCCCATGAATATTTCTAGTAGATTGTGTCAATTTCAAACCAAAAGTTTTTAAGTTCTGGTATTTTTATAAAAACTCAGGTTAAGAATGTTGAAGTACTGCGTTGAAGCGATTTCAAACTTTACATCAGATTGATAGGCATATGTGCAGCCAGTTTAATAAGGAGTGTATCGAAAATCAGCTATCCACAACCTTCCTTCAAATTATGTTGAAAACCGATATTTTATTCATACAAAAAATTGATCCTTTATTGTACGAGGTTAAACTTGAACATAATGAAGACCGGATGAAATTTAAGTTATTCCTTCACGAATTTTCGAACTTTGGATCGAATGCTCTTCATCAAGTACCGGGCAAGTGTTGCATCGCATTTTTTGGACGCTTGAGCCCAAATTTTTTTGAACTCCTGCATGTTCCCAGCTGCCTTACCAGTCTTCTTGAAGACCCTCTTCACGATTGCCCAGTAACGTTAGATGGGTCGAAGCTGAGGGCAATTTGGTGGATTGATATTTTTCTCAACGAAATCTATACCCTTTTCCGCAAGCCAATTGAGAGTGGTTTTGGCATAGTGAGCCGACGCTAAATCCGGCCAAAACAGTGGAGGTGTACTATGCTTCTTATATAAAGGCAACAATCTCTTCTGGAGACACTCAGATCGATAGATTTCCGCATTTATAGTTCCGGTAGTGTAAAAAAATGGTTGACTTCAAACTACAGGAACATATTGCTTGCCATACCAGTACCTTTCGACCGAATTTCTCCACTTGAATCGACCTGTCCGCATCGCTCACATCCTCCCCAACGACGGCAGTAAAGTATTGTGGACCTGGAAGGGTTTTTGAGTCCTCCTTTACATAGGTCTCATCGTCCATCAAAACGCATGCATCCGGACGCTGCAAAAGACGCGAATACAATTTTCGGGCCCTTGTTGCTGCTCGCTTCTTCTGTTCTGCACTTTGTTTCGAGATTTTCTGCTTCTTGTAGGTCCCAGGTGGTTTCGCCTCTTGATACGCTGGATCATTCCGACACTCGTTCCTGCTTTTTTGGCCAAATCACGTATTGACATTGATTTGTTCTTCATGATTAGAGATACCATTTTCTGCTCCAGTTTCGGGTTGGAAGAACCGGGTTTTCTGCCTCTTCCTGGTAGCTCATCCAAAGAATAGTGTTCCCCAAACTTATTAATGATGGTTTTAACACTCGCATGATCAATTCCAAACTGCTTCGCCAATTTTCGCATAGTAATACCCTTCTCACTTAGCCATGCGTCCAGAACCTTAATTTTCACTTCCTTCTCAATACGCGACATTTTGAAAACGCAGAATTTGAACCGCACAAACAAGTAAACAAAAGAAAGCTGACAGTCAAACACACAGCATGCAGTGTTCAGAGCATAAAAAACCATCGTAAATACATGCGTACAACGCAAATGTATGTGGATAGCTTATATTCGATACACTCCTTACTGTTTATTATGAAATAGTAACAGTCTCGAGAAATATGTTTTGTACAACTAATCGATCTTAGAGGACTAAGTATAAATTTTCAATTTTAGAAAAGTGTTGTCATCAGTTGACGTGCCATTAAAACTGATAACAAACATTTAACAATCACGAAGCAATGGGATATTTCACTGGAATAGTAAACGATTCCTTAATAAGTTTGATTCTCTGTCAAACTCCACTTGAAAGTAAATAGTTGATAAGCAAAGGATTTTTTTCTTGAGTTATTTTTTCTTCTGTTGAGAATTTCGATTTTTTCCCTTGAGAATGGGAAAACAAAATGAATTCAGGTTTTATGCATGTTCTAATTCACATTAGTCCTGGGTCCTCCCTTAGCTCAGCCGGTAAAGGCGCGGCTGCATGGCAACACCATGCTGGAGGTGGCTGGGTTTGATTCCCGGTTTGGCCCTAGTCATTTTTCGTTAAGGAAAATTCCTCGACTCCCTGGCCATAGGGTATCATTGAACTTGCCATACAATCATACAAATGCACATATGGTCCTGGTATCGAAAGCTCTTAGATAAAAACTGTGGAAGTGAATTTAGAACACTAATTTGAGATCAAGCAGTAAATTAGTTTCGAAAGCAATAAGCTTGAAACGCTAAAAAAAAGAAGATCATAATTAAGAACTGCGTAAGCGTATGTTTGATAAGGGTCAATTTTTAAGATAAGTAAAGTTCAGAAGTGCGTTTTTTTTCTACTTTTTTTTTTTTTTAACAGTCATTTATTTGTACAGGCTCAATCGAATCAACTTTACAGAGCCAAGTTTTCATATAAACATACATCAGTTGTCTTAAAACTAAAATTAGGGGGATATAACCGATTACTCGCGGCCGTGTCGAGGTTAATAGGAATAACAATTTAACGGGTGGGGAGCTGGGAGGGGACTTGAAGTAAGGTTTACATAACACATTAATTTTAAAGTCTAAATTGTCTCAAAACAAATAACTATACAACTTTTGGGTTTCTTTTGACTTGAACATTTTTGAAAAGGAAAACAAAAAACCAACACATACACTGCCAAAAAAAAAAACTTAAAGTTAACATACAGGTTAAACAAACTACAATCTAAGGTTAATGTTAGTCAAAAACAGATAAATGAGATTCATAAACTCCAGATCACGTGCAGCCAAAATATCTCGAACAGGTACATTGGGTTGTTTACCTCGAGCCCGAAGGGATTCGTAAAGTTCAGATCTGACTCCGCGATGCTCGGCACATGACCAAACAATGTGATCTGCGTCCTGGTAACCTTGTCCACATTCACAGAAATTGCTGTCGCTCAGCCCAACCCGGTATAAATGAGCGTTCAAAGAATAATGATTGGACATGAGGCGAGACATCACACGAATGAAGTCTCTACCCACATCCATACCCCCAAACCAAGATTTCTTCGACACCTTTGGGATGATAGAATGTTGCCATCGCCCCAAATCTCCTTTACTCCATTTATACTGCCAGCTGACGAGTGACTGTTGACGAAAAATAGGAAAAAATTCATTAAAGGCGATTTGTCGATCGTAAATATCGCCTTCCATAGCGCCCACCTTTGCAAGCGAGTCCGCTTCCTCATTGCCCGGAATTGAACAATGAGATGGGACCCATACAAAGGTTATGATAAAATAACGCGAAGATAAAGCACTTAGAAGCTCCTGTATTTTCATGAGAAAATACGAGGAGTGCTTTACCGGCCTCAATGAGCGAATAGCCTCTATAGAACTGAGACTATCCGTGAAAATGAAATACTGATCCGGTGTAAGTGAGGCAACAATTTCTAGCGTAAAGTGTATTGCCGCTAATTCAGCGACATATACGGAACAAGGAGCTTGAAGTTTAAAGTTGGCGCTATAAATGTCATTAAATATTCCAAAGCCTGCTGACTCCTCTATCAAAGATCCGTCAGTGAAAAACGATTTAGTGGAATCAACTTGGCCAAACTTTGCAGCAAATATCACAGGAGCAATCATAGGACGATGATGCTCTGGGATTCCATGAAGCTCCTGCTTCATGGATAAATCAAAATGAACCGAACTGCCGAAATCTGAGAAGCAAACACGATTGGAAATGTTCGGCGAAGGGCTGACATCCTGTGTTATGTACAAATGGTACAAGGTCATGAAGCGGGTTTGAGGATTCAACTCAAGGAGCTTCTCAAAATGTTCGATTACCTGAGGGTTCATAACTTCACACCTGGTGAGGAGCCGGAGAGATAATTCTGTAAACCGATCCGAGAGTGGCAACATGCCCGCCAGCACTTCAAGACTCATGGTGTAAGTCGAGTGCATGCAACCTAACGCGATACGAAGACACCGATACTGAATACGTTCCAGTTTAATGAAGTGCGACCGAGCCACTGACTGAAAACAAAAACTACCGTATTCCATAACCGACAAAATCGTTGTCCGGTACAACGTTAGAAGATCTTGTGGATGAGCTCCCCACCAGGTTCCGGTAATTGTGCAGAGAAAATTGATCCTTGGCTGGCACTTTCGCTTCACATACTCAATATGGGATCTCCAGGTGCACTTAGAATCGAACCAGACCCCAAGATATTTAAATGACATAGAATGAGTTATCGGCTTACCCCCAATTTGAAGCTTCGGTTGTGCTGGGTTATGCTTCCTAGAAAAAACTACCAACTCAGTTTTCTCCGTAGAGAATTCGATACCTAGCTCTAGAGCCCAAGTAGACAAATTGTCTAAGGTATCCTGTAAGGGTCCTTGCAGATCGACCCCATTGGGTCCCGTGACGAACACTACGCCGTCATCTGCAAGTTGTCTCAACGTACAGTTGTCACCTAGACAACCGTCAATGTCTTTGACATAAAAATTATACAAAAGGGGGCTTAAACATGATCCCTGGGGAGACCCATGTAGCTAAATCGTGAAGCTGTAGAGGTTCCATGAGAAAAGCTCATATGTTTCTCTGACAGCAAATTGTACAAAAAATTATTCATTAATGGTGAAAAGTCACAAGCGTGAAGTTTATCTGAAAGAACTTCTACAGATACTGAATCAAAAGCCCCCTTTATGTCCAAGAATACAGAAGCCATTTGCTCTTTTTTAGCAAAAGCTAACTGAATATCTGTGGAAAGCAACGCGAGACAGTCGTTCGTTCCCTTACCCCTACGGAAACCATATTGAGTATCTGAAAGCAGGTTGTTCGTCTCAACCCATTTGTCCAGACGGAAGAGGATCATTTTCTCCAACAACTTTCGAATACAGGATAACATCGCGATGGGTCGATAGGAGTTGTGGTCGGACGCGGGCTTACCAGGTTTTTGAATGGCAATAATTCTCACCCGTCTCCAATCATCCGGTACAATGTTGAGCTCCAGAAACTGATTAAACAAGTTCAACATGCGCCTCTTCGCGACGTCTGGGAGGTTCTTGAGCAAGTTGAACTTGATCCTATCAGCCCCTGGAGCCGTATTGCCACACGAAAGGAGTGCGAGAGAGAACTCTACCATTGAAAAGGGTTGGCTAATCTCATCTATCGAATTCTTGTTTTCGCGAGGAATCATCCGTGCCGGCACCGAATCTGGACACACTTTTCGCGCGAATTTGAGGATCCATTGGTCCGAGTACTCTTCGCTCTCGTTGTTCGTAGTTCGGTTACGCAACCTTCGCGCCGTGTTCCAAAGAGTACTCATCGACGTTTCGCGCGATAGCCCGTTCACGAATGTTCGCCAGTAACCGCGTTTCTTGGCCTTGATGAGGCTCTTAAGTTCGCGTTCGAGAGCCGTGTAAACTTCGAAGTGCTCAGGTGTTCCACGTCTACGGAAAACTTTAAACGCGTCGGACTTTTTACGGTAAACCTCGGTGCATTGCTGATCCCACCATGGAGAAGGAGGTTTCCTGCGAGATGACGTCCCTGGAACTGGTCGAGTTTGAGCTTGAAGCGCGCTGTCTAAGATCAGGTTGGAGAGAAAGATATATTCTTCCAGCGGTGAAAGCCTTTCTACCGTCGTTACGGCTTCATCTACTGCTGTCCTAAACTTTGTCCAATCGATGTGACGGGTAAGATCATACGCGACGCTGACAGATTTCGACGGATTGAACCCGGTGGCAACCGAAATTTGTATGGGCAAGTGATCACTACCGTGGGGATCTTGAATCACATTCCATGTGCAATCCAACGATAATGAATTCGAACAAAGTGTGAGGTCTAATCTACTGCCAACTGAGGATGAACCAGCCAAACGTGTTACTTCTCCATTGTAAAGTACTGTCATATTGAAGTTGTCACAGAGGTCATATATCATGGAAGACCGGTTGTCATCGTACAGTTCTCCCCAGCCTGTACCGTGAGAGTTAAAATTTACCATGATCTACCGTGGAGCAGGAAGGACCGAACAAATATCTGAAAGTTGTTTTCGGTTTATTGAGGCTCTAGGAGGAATATATACAGAAGCAATGCAAAGGCTTTTATTTTTAATAACAGCCTGACATGCGACAACTTCAATACCTGGGATTGGAGGAAAATTCACTCTATAGAAGGAGTAGCACTTTTTGATCCCCAAAAGTACTCCTCCTCCGCGTGAATCCTCACGATCAAGACGAATTATATTGAAATCGTGAAAATGAAGATCGATTTCGGAAGAGAGCCATGTTTCACAAAGAGCGAATGCATCACAACCGGTAGTGTGAGCCATAAATTTAAAAGATTCCAATTTAGGAATCAAACTTCGACAATTCCACTGTAGAACAGTGATCAAATCCCCGACCTCATTTGGAAAATTATCCATCGAAGGAAATGATTGCTGCAAGGAGGGGCCACTTGATTGTCAATTGCTTCAAAAAAGTTTTCACTGTGGGAAGCATTGCCATAACAATGCTTTTAAGAGGGTCAGAATTTATCTACTTTTAAAGTAGTCATTTAAAAGTCATTTTCAATAATCCATGGAACCATGGAACACCATGGTTACCATGGAACAATTATAATAAACTTTTAAATAAAACATTCATTAGGATAGAAAAAAATTAGTGTTTATTGATTAATGTTGGATGTGACATTCTTTCAACTTTTAAAAATAACCAAAACAATTTTCAAATCCATCTAATCATTCGAAGCCACTGAAACGCGGCATAAAACCGCTCATTGACCAAATGCAAAACACCATCCGCTTCCAACAAAAACTCAACCAATAAATCAACGTAAGCCTCGTGGACAAGAGCCAGGGCATTATTTGTAGCCCTCGTACAACAATCAATCGTTTGTGTTTTGTGCGAATTTCCATGAAACTGAACGCGCAGTGGTGCTTTAGATGATGATGAATCTAATTCACGACACAACATTGCCCGACCGTATCGTACATGATGGCACCGACAGGCGACAGCAGCATCTCTTGTGCTTAGTGATGGCTTTGTCACCGAGGCAGTTCAACCCAGCTGGGTGTTTGACAAACGCGAGGATTTCATTTATAATTAATGTTTTTCCTGGACACCACTTCCTTTTCAGAAAAAGTCAAGTAGCTCAATCTTGTTATGGCACTAGATGGTTACGTTGTGAGATTGCGTTTTTCTTCCAGGCGTCGGTGTACCTCAATTTCCACCCTGCTGTGAAGTGCTATTCGGTTTGATTTTGTTTTTATATGGTGTTTGTAATTTTGAATTTTCCCAGAACTTCAATCAGCTTCAGCATAATCTTTATCTCAGTATGCCGGCGTAATACAGAAAACAGTTTGCTAAAAATGAAACCCAGGAACAACACGACAGCTTTCATTGCAATATGCACGCCACAAAAATCATGCTTTATCATAAAATCATTCCATGCGACCCTTCCAATTAAAATCATCTGCTTACGAAGGTAACGTTACAACGTAAAGAAAATGATCAAACCCAGCATGCGTTGCTTGATAAAGACTCGTGCGTTTGGTTGAAACTATTTGACCCGGCTTACTTTATATGGAGAAGTTGATGTTTCAAAGGCAAATGGGTTTATCACCTTTCTGAAGCGTAATATTCTAGATGCAATTCCACAACTTCAGATTGATATTTTTTAACGAATGCAAAATCGGGATAGTTTGTCTTCAATTATTAGTCAATGCGGCAACAACCTGAAAAGAGATGAAAAATGCCTTGATTATCGACCTTTTCAGCCCTGGTTCATCTCTCGTCGTAGTCACTCAAATACCTTTTTGGGTATTTTCGTAATTTGTCCGGGGTGAGGTTCGAACTTGTGACTTAGGCGTGAAAGGTATGGACGTTAACTACTACGCCGGGGTGGCACCCTATTTTAAATATTGATGCTGAAGTGTGGGTGCAGGAATAAAAAGAGAAAATCTGGAGAGCCAATTAGCCATTGTTGGCCTTAGCCACTATTGAAGTATAGCCAATGGATTGAAAGCATAATGATGAAAATGTGACAGAGCTTGATATGGTGGAAATGATTTTATTTATTTGCGTAAATGAGCTTTCATCCGTTGCGTAAACAAGGATTTTGTGCATAGAACAAAAGTCTCGTATTTTGTTTGAATCATTCATATTACTTGTCACCTGGTGACATGCTATCATTACACCTTTTTGCACAATGCACGAAAGGAATTTCGTGAAGACCATCCAACTGCTGCTTCTCTTCAAACGTTCTCATACATGTTGGTGTTGCTGCTGTTTGGCGGGAATCATTGTTTTATACCCGGCTGGGTAGCTCAGTGGTTACCCGTTCTGCTTACTGAGCAGATGGTCGGGAGTTCAATCCCAGGCCCGTCACCTTCTTTGCCATTTGTCGCTTGCCTCTTTCTATCACCACTAGATTTTAAATAAAAAGCAGTCTACTGCGCTCTCTTTCATTGATCGCTTCACTTACCACAGTGCATCCATGATCGAAAAATAAACCTGCCTCACTAACACAACTATGCTTCCCTTGGCAATTGTAGAGATGCAGTGGTGCTCACAGTCTCTAATAAAAACGATTGTCAAACTAATCATCCTTATTCCCCCCTCCCCAAAGACCGTGAGGACGTGGCCGGCGCCGGTACTGATCTATAAATAGAATTAGTGAACTTGTACATTGAAGATGTAAAAGCTACTTCCAAGCTCCCATCTATGTGGTTCTCTGTGCAATTAAAGCTTGCTTCAGATAGAATTGGAACAAAAACCATTGCCTGTATTTCAGTTATTTATTATTGAATTCAAGATAATTTTTTATACAAATGTAGCGTTTTTTTCATAGTTTTAAGAAAAAATACGGATAAAATTATTCGTCACGGTTTTGAAGGAATTCTCCAATTTTTCCTGTAACACGGCTCATTAGGCGGCGCACACCTTCTTCGTCCATCGTTTTAGCTATCTTATTCCACCAGGTCTTCATCTGATTGATGTCTTTGACAACCTTTCCCTTTGCCTTGAGTCTCCTCTTCATGATTGCCCAGTATTTCTCAATAGGGCGGAACTGGGGGCAGTTGGGTGGGTTAAGATTTTTCGGAACAACCTGGACCCCTTTCTCTGCATACCATTCTTGAACGACTTTGCTGTAATGACAGCTCGCCAAATCTGGCCAAAATATTACGGAATGGTCGTGGGATCGAATGAACGGCAAAATTCGTTTTTGGAGACACTCTTTTTGGTATAGTTCCGACGTCATTGTCTTATTTGCAGTGAATCAAAATTCGTGAATGCATGAATGATAAAGACATTGTCCTAACTTTTCAATGTTGGGACAAAAAATAATGTATCTTTATCATTGTTGCATACTCAACACAATAATGACAAATTGCATGGCAGTTGAATCAAGATATTAATGTTTCACAACATCTGATTGTTATTTTGGAAAGAGACAAGGCGTTGTTTGTATATTGCTTTGTATGCAACATAAATAAGTTTAATAATGTCACATGTTGCATCTACCGAAAAGAGACAATGTTTACACGGCCAGCCATTTCAACTCAGTTTTGAGTCGTTTTTGACTCACTTTCGTCATTAGAGAAGTCACTCAAATTTGAGTAAATGTAACTGGTATAGACAAGTCGACAAATCAAAAACATCGACTCAAATCAGATGAATGTTTTCGATTTATCGACTTGTAAATCCGCGTTACATTTATTCAAATTTGAGTGACTCCACTTTTGACGAAAGTGAGTCAAAAACGACTCAAAACTGAGTTGAAATGGATGATCGTGTAGTTTTATCGCTCTTTCTCTCTCAAAAAATTTGTCCAGTTATAGGGGATAGTTGGTAAAGATGGAAGATCGATACATACTGCTTTAATGAAAAACATACGATTTGCAATACATTTCCGTTTGTTCTGTTAACATGAACTAAAGTTTATCATGCATGTTGCTTTAATATCATAAGATAATTAATTTATTCCGAAAAAAATGGATTTGCAACAGCTAGTGTTCATCTTTTCAACCATTGTCGTTTCTAGCGACATTCTCCTATTTATTGCATACGTTTCATCAAAGCTTTTGCAATCCCGACTAGTGCTGTTCTTCCAATTTTCGAGCGATCAGTAATTTCCGTTCCTTGTGGCATTTCCTCAGTGCCTTTAGTTGCGTTGTGTTGTATAAAAAATAAAATAAAAAATGGAGTCTACATTTGTTACAGAGGACAAAGAAAATATGTCCCAAAAAGTTCGAAACATATTTCGTTCCGAGAACGGGGATCTTAGTTGTAGCCTGGGTCTCAATTGCAAGTTCAGTCCGAAAACGTTTCTGTTGAAAAATTGTTTGCGCCACATCAACAACTCTCACCCGGAGAGTCACAATGTGTTTCCGGTGGGTATGGGTTACTTTTGAAGATATTATCTAAATTATTTCCAAGCTACCGTGAGACACGTCAAATCACATAAGGATTCGATTACAAGATGAATGATAGCCATACAGAGTGCTCAGGAGAACGCTGGCCACATCCGGGCATGCTGAACCAAAACATTCCATGCGACATCTCTAATTACATTTAAATTCGATAAATGCCCAAAACCTTATTGGCATGTTCTAGGTACATCCGGGGAAAAGCCTTCTTTTTTACTTGGACCAGAACATATCATGCTACACCCCAAATTACATACGAAATACAAAATAATACCAATAGTGGTAGAATCAAGTGTCAAGAACTACATTGGCCCCATCTGGACATGATCTGGGTCAGTGATGGTAATTGTACTGTATTTTGGTGTTTCTCTTCAGCACAAAACCTTGAATCTACAATTGTATCTGTAGATAATTCAACAATTCCAAGTTGTGATATGCATTCAACCACGTTTATCTTCTGGAAAGTCAAAAGATATTATGTGATAATCTGGGATAATATTGCTCATTCTAAGTTTACCTTGCAGCTAAAAAAGATACAGTTACAATTGGTTCAGCCAAATCGGGACCAAGAGCCTATCGAGAATCATCAGTTTTGTTCGACATATTCAATCATAACTTTTCAACTTCAAGATGCATTCTTGAAGTTTGTAACCAACAACCAATTTGAGAGATTCATATCCATAATGTGTCAAAAAAATATTCTGTGAGGATTGACAATCCAATAATGTCGGTTGACCTAAAAGAAGATCCACTGAACATAGTGGAATACAAATCGTATATTTGTATAGCCTAAAAAGCTACAGTTAATATTTCAGCTCCTAATTTTTGAGCTCCAGAACTGTATGGCTGATAAAGAACCTCCTAGATCATCTCATAATGTCTGCTGATCATCCAGAAGACTCAATAAACATGTTTGAAAACGTTGCATAACTATGTGTAGCCGAAAAAGGTACAGTTACAATTAAAGATCCTATGATCAGTACTCCAGGACAGGTTGGATGACTTAGAATATCCCAGATTATCTCATAATGTTGGTTGCTCATTCATAAGATCCAATGAACATAGTTGAACACATATCGTACATTTTCACATCTGAAAAAGCTACAGTTTCAGTGGTAGATCCTAATCTATGAACTAATGAACAGCCTGGTATTCCCCAGAACATCCCGGATTTCATCATAATGTTGGTGGACCTTCCAGAAGATCCATTGAATATGGTTGAATACATATCGTAAATTTGAATAGCCGTGAAACTACAGTTACAACTGTTGATCCCAAGATCTGAGCTCCAGGACTGTTTGGATCACCTAGAACATCCTAGATTATTTCATTATATCTGCTGACCTTCCAGAAGACTCAATTAAAGTGGTTGAATACATATCGTACATTAGTATAGCTGAAAAAGCAACCGTTACAGTTGTAGATCCTAAGTTCTGAACTCCAGAACAGCTTGATTGACCTAGAACATCCCAAATTATCTCATAGTATCGGTTGACCTTTCAAAAGATGCAATCAACTTTATTGATTACATATCGCTAATTTGGATAGTTAAAAAGCTACAATTGCAATTGTAGGGCCTAAGTTAAGAACTCAAGAACAGTTTGGATTACCTAGAACATCCCAGTTTATCTCAAAATGTCTGTTGACCATCCAAAAGAATCAGTTAACAAGGTTGAATGCATATCGTAACTTTGTTTAGCCGAAAAAACTATAGTTTCAACTGTAGATTCTAAGTTCTGTACTCCAGGACAGTTTGGACAACCTAGAACATCCCAGATTATCTCATTATATCTGATGATCTTCCATAATTCTAAATAAACATGGTAGAATAGATATCGAAATTTTGTGTAATCGGAAAAACTATAGTTTCAACTGTAGGATCTCTGTACTGAACTTCTTTATGTTCAGGATGTTCTGGGTGTAAAAAAATACTAAATTGAGTTAATAAATTCACATGCTTAAACATTTTTTATTGCTTCGATTTTTTTTGTATGCGTTACCTTTCCATGCAAAGGTTAAAATACAGTTTATAAAGTTTTGAGTATTTACCCAAAAATTGTGAATTTTTTGAAAAACTGCCATATGATTACTTGTTGCCCAAAACGTAAAATGTGATTTGAATTCTCGCCGAAAACAACCCGTGTAAAAAAACCGTGCAAAAAAAACCTTAGTGCATTCAGATCAGTAATGTGTTCGACAGCAACAACTGATTTTCGCTATTTTTCATGTTGCTGATAAAGCATTGTTGCTATCGGTAGTGTGTTGCAATAATGACAAAACGTTATTTTGTCGCTGTTACAGGAAAACAAGATCGTTGCAACATGTGTGCGAATCACAACATTTTCATACAGCAACTTGTCTCTTTCCCATCATCGATGCAACATTTTGTTGTTTTCTTTATGTTTTGTTGCAATAAATTCAAGCTACAACATATCATTGTTGCATAGTGAGAGAATAATGGGTGTATCACTCGTCAAGTTTATCTTATGTTTTTAGGTACACAAAGAAAATATTTGACACACTGCTTATTTGTAACGAAAACTTTCGTTTTTTTTGCCACAGCTGCAAATGCCCTGCCAAATCATGAATTTTCGTGCAAATTTGTCGGCAAAATCAAATTTAAATTTGGCTGGAACATCCCCCCGAGCCGTTGCCAAGTAAAATTTTTGACCTGGGATTTGCCCGAAGTCAGCCTTGACATAGGTTTCATCGTCCATCAGAAGACACCCGTCGAACTTAGTCAGCACCTGGTCGTATAGATTCCGAGCACGGATTTTGGCCACACTATTCTGTTTCCGATTTGGCTGTTTGCTAGCTCGATACGACTTGATTCCTTCCCGGAGTCGAGTTCTCCTCACGGTACTATGGGCAGCACCGAATTTTCTGGCCAAATCACGGTCCGACAGATTGGGATTCCTCTTAATCGTCTTCCAAATCTTACCACGCAGTTTCCGGTCGACAGTTCTACTCCGACGTTTGGCTTGAGGCTTCCGAATCGTCGTCAATGTTTCCTTATACCGTTTGATAACGCGCCATACGGTATTTCTGGGCAATTTCAGCTGTTTAGCTAGCCTAGATGCAGACCAAAATGGATTTTCCAAATAACTGTGCACAATTTTTTCCCTTCTTTCGGCTTCCATGTTGATTGTTTACAAAGTACAGTCGATTTGCGGAATGTCAAAAATACATACGTGAAGCTGACAAAATTCCCGATACGTGGGCGCCAAGAACTTCCAAATCCGTCCAACAGGAGCGCCACCATATGAGCAAAAGTTTGTTCCAATTCTAAATGAAGCAATCCTTACACTAGTTCTGATCAGTAAAGGAGTAGCAACTACGATATTGCACGGTTAAAAAAAAAAATTAGAGCGCTGCCAAGAATTATAACTTGATACTCGTTAAGTAAGTAACTTCTCACAATTCATCATGGTCTTGTGAGACTAACCTCAGATTTAATAAGTCTCTTCACAAAAGTCAAACTTCATAGGAGAAACATTAAAAAAAACATGTAGAAGAATTCCTTGTGGTTGCGTTTTTTTTCATCAATAACATATTTAATCGATATATTAGATCTATCAGTCATTCATGCAACCATCAGAGGAACGTTTTTTTTATTGGTAACAAAATGTGTAGCTCTTTATACTGTTTTCCTACACTGAACGAATGTTCTTTTTATGCTTCAACAATTCAACAAATGCTTCGTGCTTTTGACAGTTTCACGCGTGGTATTTAATACGAAAATATCTTCTTAGAAAGTACAAACCAGTTTTGTCGCAGATAACAACGAATAGATTTGTAAGTTCTACCTTCGATTTCGTTATATAAATGAGCTTTAATTTTCAGTGTAGATATTCATGATGTATTAAATAAGATCTTTACACGTTCAATAATATATGTCATGAATCCTGATGGGTGTGAGTTTTTTTAGTAGAATACTTGGAACAGAGAAGAAAGATTAGTAATTTCCATTCAATTCCACCTACCTTTATTGATTATCTTGACAGATACAAGTATTTCGTCTACAATGTGCAAACTTCTTCAGTGTCGTGTACTAATACTCGACTAAAAGAAAACCTTTGCCACCTGCCGCATATATATTATTTTATAAATACAAACACTTATACTTAGAGCTATTATTTTAATGCTAACCTTTCCTGAGTCAAATACAACAATTATACTTCATACAGTGCGTTGAAATCGGTTGCCGTGATCTTTTTAATTCAGTGCAACAAATCAAATATTTTATGCATGCGGTAGTGAGATCCATTGCCTTGCTTACACACACTAATAACAGCTTTCTAGCGTTGTTTACTTGTCGTAGAAGACTTATCGCCATATTTACTGCTTCCGTTGCGTTGCAAACGTTTAGACGCAGCCACCTTTCTCGCTATTTTCTTTGAATGTTCTCATGTTTGCTCAATAGTTTATGCTGTTTCTGCACCTTAGTAAGTATTTTCGTTGTGTACTGTGTAGTTTTTCGAAATAAAGTGAATTAGTCTAGGTATGGGAAAAGCAAAACACTCGAACGAGGTGCAGAAAGGCCAAATTCGAGTTCTGGCGGATACCGGTATCAGTTATCGTGAGATTGCCCGGAAAATCAATAGATCCGAAAATGTTGTTCGGAATTATCGAAAAAGCCGAAGAAGTATGGGATTAAGAAGCGAACAAAGGGGAATTCAAAACTAACAGCTCGACAAAAAGGACAAATCCGAGAGGAAGCTACCAGAAACCACATGAGTTGTCGTCAGATTATTGCCAAACTTTATCTTCCAGTGGACAAAAGTACCGTTAGCCGCGTTCTGAATGTGTGTTCAAACATCAAATGGACAAAACCAAAGCCTAAACCCAGACTTACGTCAAAGCACAAAGCCATCCGACTACAATTCGCACAGAATCATATGTCCTGGACTGACCACTGGCACCAAGTCATATTTTCTAATGAAAAAATTTAACCTCGACGACCCAGACTGCTACAGTCATTATTGGCACGATTTGAGGGATAAAGGAGTAACCCGAACCAACAGAAATTTTGGAGGAGGAACTATAATGGTATGGGGTAGATTTTCCTATGATTCCAAATTACTCATCTGCTGGATCTCCACAAAAATGAACTCGACTACTTACTGCAATCTTTTGGAAGAAGTGTTGGTGCCGTTTTTGGAAGATCATTTGGCATGGTTTAAGTCAAAAGAAATCGCCGTTCTTGAATAGCCAGCATATAGTCCAGATTTCAACCCTATTGTGAACCTTTGGGGCATTTGATTTTTTACTAGTTTGTGATATCGTGGTATTTTTAAAGCAAAAATTGACCACAAAAGAAATTCTACTTGATTGAGCTGTGGGAGCAACATCCGGTGTTGTGAGAACCAACTAATCTCGATCACCTGTGGAAGTGTATACTTCAAAGTGAGTTTATTATTCTTCATCCGAAAAAAAGTCTATACCAGGAGATTTTGATACCTAGCTAAGTACTCAGTATTTTCAAAATGATAATGTTGAGAGGCAGATTTCAGTTCCTATGTTTAACCCTTGATTTTAATCCCTGACTCCAACGTACAATCCCCCGTTTTGAAACTTAGAAGACTGAGTGGATCGCAAACAAAGCCAGCAATGCGCATTTTGAAGAGTAAAAAGTCATCATATGATAAGATGGCGCCTCTCTTGAACTGCGCCGAAATTGTGTCCAAACCCACGGAACATAAAAAAACAAAAATCGGGCCACTATTCTGGGAAAATCGACCGACTCGCTGGAGACGATATGGGCTGAAGACTGCCTTGTAAAACAAATATTCGATGGCTTTGAGGAACTTGAATTACAAGTTTGAGCGGGCCTATGAAGAGGGAGTAATTTTCAGAATGTCTCAAGAGCAGCTGATAGTCCTCGTGTCAGATGAGCCATGCAACTTGCCCACCATCGGAGCCAAAACAGGCATCTCAGGAACCGAAGATACTGCATCACATTTTCCAACAGCAATCGGCAAATACCCCACCATCACTGATCCTATGTTGACATACTTAATTTTTTATTCAGCATCCACCATAGCGGTTGGAATGAAGCTGAACTGCTTTGTGTTTTTTTAAATTATCACTGACGCTTTTTGCAGGGGCTTTTATACTAACGTGCTTTCCGTCTAACGCCCCTACACAATTGTAAAATTGCTAGTTTTCTTCAAAATCACTTAAAATTGACAGCCACTCCTCTTCGAAATAATATCCGAATTTTAAATAGACCAGTCATTTCAATTTCATTTCATTTTTGCTGCTCTATGTACCGGTACATTTGAATAAGTTGAAACCACAAAGTAATGAATTGAACCGACTTCCCTGAGCTTCTCTGAAGAACTTCCTTGAACTTCTCAGAAGAACTTTCCTGAACTTCTCTCAAGAACTTCCAAAAAGTTCTCTGAAGAACTTCCAAAAGTTCTCTGAAGAACTTCCTAAAGGTTCTGTGAAGAACTTCCCCGAAGATCTCTGAGGAATTTCTCCGAATTGGTCTACAGGATTCCACTGAAATTCTCTGAAGAACTTCCCAAAAGATCTCTGAAGAACTTCACTGAAGTTTTCTGAATAACCTTCCTTGAAGTTCTCTGAAGAACATCCCAAAAGTTCTCTGACGAACTTACCTGAACATCCACAAAGAACGTCCCTGAATTTCTGTGAAGAGCTTCCCTGAACTTCCACTGAATAACTTCGCTAAACTTCTATAAAGAACTTTTCTGAATTTCTGTGAAGAACTTCCTCTGAAGAACTTCCCAGAAATTCCTCGAAAGAACTTCCCTTAATTACTCTTCTGAAATTCTCTGAAGAAATTTCACAAACTTCTCTCGAAAATTATCTTAAGTTATCTGAAGAACTTATCTGAACTCCTCTGAAGAAATTCCTTGAACTTCTCTGAAGAACTGCCCTTAATTTCTCTGGAGAACATTTCAAGAAATTCCCCAAACTTCTCTAATATACGTCCCTATATTTCTCCAAACAACTTCTCTGCACTTCTCTAATGAACTTCCCCGATTTTTTCTAAAGAACTTCCACTAACTTCTCTGAAGAATTCTCTTGAACATCTCTGAAGAATTTTGCTGAACTAGTAATCCGGATTTTAATAATCCAACCCTTCAGTACATAAGCCACAATTTCCTAGCCTTTAAGTCGCGATTTCGTCCAGACATTGAGAGTTTTTCGTTTTATCCGCATTTTCAATATGATGTACGCAGCAACTGCAGCAAATTTTCATTCTTTGTCCATTGCCACCGAATGTGCTTATCATTACTTCCCAATTTTTTTTTCTTAACTTGCAAATAAATATGTGCGACACCTTAGCTTAGTACCCGAGTAATGAGCACCCGCTGCTGCTGCATAACAAGGTTAGATACAAGGGAAAGGCGAGATAGATACAGTGCGATGCATTCGTTTGGCCGCACCCGGGTTTTTCTTGCTTTGAAATCAAATGAATGTTTAATCATTTCCTTTTCTAATCATTGTAATTATCTCTCTGCGCTATAAAAAGTGACATGATTTCTTCCAAAATAATTCCACTTATGTAGTTAAAATCAAAAAATTATAATAACAAAGGATTGCGTTCCTTTGGCCGCACTTCAAGTCCTCTTCAGTAAAATCAAAGCGTTTGCAAATTATTGTTAATTCAGTACTTGGTAACTCCTCCTTTGTTCTTGATGACTTAAAAGATTCTCTTGCGCATCGAAGAAACCAGCTTCTTAATAGTTTCTTGGTCGATTTTTTCCCAGCACTCCTTGATGCTTGCCTTCAACTCATTCACGGTGTTGAAATGGCGTCCTTATGCGTAAATCTTCGATGCCGATGCTGTCGAAAAACTTCGACCGTCCGGATGGAATAGTTCATAGCCTACTGCTCTAACATAGAAACTATTGCTAGAGCGTACACACGACTGTTCCATATCGCGATGACGGAATTGCATCAAGAATTTGCTACCACCACTCATCGCCGGAACGCATAATTTGAACCAGTATTGTGGAAGCCCCTAGTCCTTGTGATGCCTCTTTCCGCTTCTACAGCTTATCTACTCCGAATCGCCATGATGGAAATCTATCGAGAACCTGCCCATCCATCACCGGAACGAACCATGTCAACAAGTACTATGGAAGCCCCTAGTCCTCCCATTACAGTCGTGCCACTGCAGCCAACGTCGTCCAGTCGGCCCGGGCCTGTGTGTGTGTTGGATGATGGGGTCTTCCAAACACCGATTGAAGGCAAGTATGGTCAGCCTCGGACCTCGAATCATCCTACCCACAACTCTTCTCTGGCTGACGTTTTGCTACACCTGAACCAGCTATGAACCTGGACCCGCCCACATGACTGCTTATCTGCGAATCTACTACCAGAATGTTCGCGGTCTAAGGACGAAAACTGATGATGTGTTCCTCTCTACATCCGAACGACATCTATGTTTTCAACGAGACATGGCTAGACAATCAAATACAATTTTGACTGTTGTTCTGCGGCGATTATAGTGTATTTCGCGTTGATCGTTGCTCTACGCAAAGTTGTTTTCATCGGCGTCAACGAAAGATTTAGATCATCACTTGTTCAACATCATAACAGCACTATCTGTTAAAGTTACTGATCAAGCGACTGATTTGTTTGTTGGCGTCTTGTTTATTCCACCGGAAAAAAAAGTCAGAAATATCACACATGCAGTCTCACCTTGATGCCGTATCTGAAGTCTGTAGTTTGCAGAGAGAAACAAGCCCAATGATTCTAATGGGGGATTTCAATCAACCTCGTCTCGTGTGGCAATCAAACAACAGCTACGCTTTCGTTGATTCACTTCAGTCACAGATTTCTATAGCTACTCAGACTCTTCTCGACAACATGACATTTCATGGACTACGGCAACGCAACTTAATTCACAACAGCAATGATCGCATATTAGATCTATACTTCTGCAACAACTCAAACATGACCAGTGAATTTGCTACGCTAGTGGCAGAACATGTGATCCTTCTTAATCTCTACCATCCAGCTCTAGAATTCTCTGTGGCATTACCATCACCAGTTTTTTTTTTTTTTTTATAAATCGTTTATTTGTATAGGCTCAATCGAATCAACTTTACAGAGCCAAGTTTTCATATTTGTATACATCATGTATCTTAAATCTAATGTTAAGGGAATAGAGCCGATTACTCGCGGCCGTCTCGAGGTTAATAGGAATAACAATTTAACGGATAGGGAGATGGGTGGGAATTTAAAGTATGGTTTACATAACACATTTATTTAATATTCTAAATTGTCAAAAAACTTAAAACTATACAACTTTTGGTTTTCTTTTATTTGAACATTTTTGAAAAGAGAAAAAAACACAAACACAGAAAAAAAACTTATACTAAACATACATGTTAAACTAACTACAATCTAAGGCTTATGTTAGTCAAAAACACATAAATGAGTTTCATAAACTCCAGATCACGTAGAGCCAAAATATCTCGAACCGGTACATTGGGTTGTCTACCTCGAGCCCGAAGGGAATCATAAAGCTCAGATCTGACTCCACGATGCTCAGCACATGACCAAATAATGTGATCTGCGTCCTGATAACCTTGTCCACACTCACAGAGATTGCTGTCGCTCAGCCCAACCCGATATAAATGAGCGTTCAAAGAATAATGATTGGACATGAGTCGAGACATCACACGAATGAAGTCTCGACCCACATCCATACCCCAAAACCAAGATTTCTTCGACACCTTTGGGATTATAGAATGTTGCCATCGCCCCAAATCTCCTTTACTCCATTTATACTGCCAGCTGACGAGTGACTGTTGACGAAAAATTGGAAAAAATTCGTTGAAGGCGATTTGTCGATCACAAATATCGCCTTCCATAGCGCCCACCTTTGCAAGCGAGTCCGCTTTCTCATTGCCCGGAATTGAACAATGAGATGGGACCCATACAAAGGTGATGATAAAATAACGCGAAGATAAAGCACTTAGAAGCTCCTGTATTTTCATGAGAAAATACGAGGAGTGCTTTACCGGCCTCAAGGAGCGAATAGCCTCTATAGAACTGAGACTATCCGTGAAAATGAAGTACTGATCCGGTGTTAATGAGGCAACAATTTCTAGCGTAAAATGTATTGCCGCTAATTCAGCGACATATACGGAACAAGGAGCTTGAAGTTTACGGTTGGCGCTATAAATTTCATTAAATATACCAAAGCCTGCTGACTCCTCTATCAAAGATCCACCAGTGAAGAACGATTTAGTGGAATCAACTTGGCCAAACTTTGCAGCAAATATCACCGGAGCAATCATAGGACGATGATGCTCTGGGATTCCATGAAGCTCCTGCTTCATGGATAAATCAAATGAACCGAATTGTCGAAATCGGAGAAGCAAACACGATTGGAAATGTTCGGCGAAGGGCTGACATCCTGTGTTATGTACAAATGGTACAAGGTCATGAAGCGTGTTTGAGGATTCAACTCAAGGAGCTTCTCAAAATGTTCGATTACCTGAGGGTTCATAACTTCACACCTGGTGAGGAGCCGGAGAGATAATTCTGTAAACCGATCCGAGAGTGGCAACATGCCAGCCAGCACTTCAAGACTCATGGTGTGAGTCGAGTGCATGCAACCTAACGCAATACGAAGACACCGATACTGAATACGTTCCAGTTTAATGATGTGTGACCGAGCCGCTGACTGAAAACAAAAACTACCGTATTCCATAACCGACAAAATCGTTGTCCGGTACAACGTTAGAAGATCTTGTGGATGAGCTCCCCACCAGGTCCCGGTAATTGTGCAGAGAAAGTTGATCCTTGGCTGGCACTTTCGCTTCACATACTCAATATGGGATCTCCAGGTGCACTTTGAATCGAACCAGACCCCAAGATATTTAAAGGACATAGAATGAGTTATCGGCTTACCCCAAATTTGAAGCTTCGGTTGTGCTGGGTTATGCTTCCTAGAAAAAACTACCAACTCAGTTTTCTCCGTAGAGAATTCGATACCTAGCTCTAGAGCCCAAGTAGACAAATTGTCTAAGGTATTCTGTAAGGGCCTTGGGCCAAGTCGACATCGATGCAGAGATGATAATCAAGGCCTGCTCTAAACTCAAATTATCTCATAATCCCGGGCCGGATGGAATTCCTTCGTCCTTTCTCAAACTACACTTGGATAGTTTGTTGCCCCCGCTGCTGCACGTTTTTCGACTATCTGCGGCTGTCGGTATTTTTCCTCGCTGTTGGAAATTTGCGCACATGTTTCCAGTACACAAAGGGAAGCAAACGGGACGCTGGAAATTATCGCGGCATAACTTCGCTTGGTGCTGTTGCTAAACTGTTTGAGCTTGTAATTATGGAACCGTTGCTCGCTCACTGCAAATCGTATATCAGTACCGACCAGCACGGATTCATGGCTGGTCGCTCCACTGCTACTAACCTGTTGTGCCTTACTTCCTACATTACTGACAGTATGGCGAAACGCGCCCAAACGGATGTCATTTACACCGACTTGTCTGCAGCCTTCGATAAATTGAACCACCGCATAGCTATTGCCAAACTGGACAGGCTTGGGATCAACGGATGCCTGCTGCAATGGTTTCAATCGTACCTCACTGACCGTCATCTGGCTGTAGTCATAGGAGATTGTCAGTCTCACATGTTCAAAGCCACGTCTGGTATACCGCAGGGTAGTCGCGGGACCGTTGATTTTTTTTTTTTGATCTACTTCAACGACGTAAATTTGGCTTTCGAAGGACCTCGACTATCATACGCAGATGACCTAAAACTCTATCTTCGAGTGCACTCACTCGACGACTGTCGCTTTCTTCAACGTCAGCTAAATGCTTTTGCCGACTGGTGCACTTTGAATCGTATGGATGTCAACCCGGCCAAATGCACGGTTATCTCGTTTTCGCACAAGAAACAGACTATTTTATTCAAGTATGTCTTGTTGGGCACCGAAATTGAGCGCGTCAGTCAAGTCAAGGACTTAGGAGTAATTCTGGACACCCAACTCACCTTCAAGCAGCATATCTCGTACGCTATCGGCAAAGCCTCCTGCGTTCTGGGATTCATCTTTCGGATTGCTAAGGACTTCACGGACATCTACTGCCTCAAATCGTTGTACTGCTCCTTGTGTCGTTCTATATTAGAGTATTGCTCGGTTGTGATGGACTCCTCATTCACAACAACGGTGTCGTTAGAGTAGAGGCTGTTCAACGACGGTTTTGAGATTTGCGCTACGTAAACTACCGTGGACGGATCCCTATCGTTTGCCAAGCCACGAAAGCCGTTGCCGTCTAATTAACCTGGAGTCCCTGTTAGCCCGCAGAGATACAGCCAGGGCTTTGTTCATCGCAGACATCTTGCAAGACCGCATCGACTGTCCTGATCTTCTGGAGCAAATCAATATCAACGTGCAGCCCCGTGCCCTGCAGGAATAGTTCAATGCTGCGGTTACCTCCACAACGAACCAATTACAGTATGTTTGGCGCAATTGGCGGTTTACAAAGACTTTTTAATAGGGTTTCCGCGTTGTTTGATTTTAACGTGACTCGCCAGATGCTTCGTCGTAAGGTTAACCATTTTTTAAAGACCTGTGTAATTCGCATGGATAGTTTAATTTTTAGTTTGTTTTATGTCATGACTATTAATGTACCGTTCTAGCTTTAAGTAACATCATTGGGATTTGCACATAATCTGTTGATGAATAGAAATAAATAAAGGGTCCTTGCAGATCGACCCCATTGGGTCCCGTGACAGACACTACGCCGTCATCTGCAAGTTGTCTCAACGTACAATTGTCACTTAGACAACCGTCAATGTCTTTGACATAAAAATTATACAAAAGGGGGCTTAAACATGATCCCTGGGGAAGACCCATGTAGCTAAATCGTGAAACTGTAGAGGTTCCATGAGAGAAGCTCATATGTTTCTCTGACAGCAAATTGTACAAACAATTATTCATTAATGGTGAAAAGCCACAAGCGTGGAGTTTATCTGAAAGAACTTCAACAGATACTGAATCAAAAGCCCCCTATCCAAGAATACAGAAGCCATTTGCTCTTTTTTAGCAAAAGCTAACTGAATATCTGTGGAAAGCAACGCGAGACAGTCGTTCGTTCCCTTACCCCTACGGAAACCATATTGAGTATCTGAAAGCAGGTTGTTCGTCTCAACCCATTTGTCCAGACGGAAAAGGATAATTTTCTCCAACAATTTTCGAATACAAGATAACATCGCGATGGGTCGATAGGAGTTGTGGTCGGACGCGGGTTTACCAGGTTTTTGAATGGCAATAACTCTCACCCGTCTCCAATCATCCGGTACAATGTTGAGTTCCAGAAACTGATTAAACAAGTTCAACATGCGCCTCTTCGCGACGTCTGGGAGGTTCTTAAGCAAGTTGAACTTGATCCTATCAGCCCCTGGAGCCGTATTGCCACACGAAAGGAGTGCGAGGAGAACTCTACCATTGAAAAGGGTTGGCTAATCTCATCTATCGAATTCGTGTTTTCGCGAGGAATCATCCGTGCCGGCACAGAATCTGGACAAACTTTTCGCGCGAACTTGAGGATCCATTGGTCCGAGTACTCCTCGCTCTCGTTGTTCGTAGTCCGGTTACGCAACCTTCGCGCCGTGTTCCAAAGAGTACTCATCGACGTTTCGCGTGATAGCCCGTTCACGAATGTTCGCCAGTAACCGCGTTTCTTGGCCTTGATGAGGCTCTTAAGTTCGCGTTCAAGAGCCGTGTATACTTCGAAGTGCTCAGGTGTTCCACGTCTACGGAAAACTTTAAACGCGTCGGACTTTTTACGGTAAACCTCGGTGCATTGCTGATCCCACCATGGAGAAGGAGGTTTCCTGCGAAATGACGTTCCTGGAACTGGTCGAGTTTGAGCTTGAAGCGCGCTGTCTCAAGATCAGGTTGGAGAGGAAGTTATACTCTTCCAGCGGTGAAAGCCTTTCTACCGTCGTTACGGCTTCATCTACTGCTGTCCTAAACTTTGTCCAATCGATGTGACGGGTAAGATCATACGCGACGTTGACAGACTTCGACGGATTGAACCCGGTGGCAACCGGAAACTTGTATGCGGCAAGTGATCACTACCGTGGGGATCTTGAATCACATTCCATGTGCAATCCAACGATAATGAGTTCGAACAAAGTGTGAGGTCTAATCTACTGCCAACTGAGGATGTACCAGCCAAACGTGTTACTTCTCCATTGTTAAGTACTGTCATATT
Organism: Aedes japonicus; assembly: GCA_034211315.2. Classification (NCBI taxonomy): domain Eukaryota; kingdom Metazoa; phylum Arthropoda; class Insecta; order Diptera; family Culicidae; genus Aedes; species Aedes japonicus. The sequence goes on along the minus strand of JASCZW010000801.1, from coordinate 202,699 downwards.
GAAGTTGTCACAGAGGTCATATATCAAGGAAGACCGGTTGTCATCGTACAGTTCTCCCCAGCCTGTACCGTGAGAGTTAAAATCTCCCATGACCAACCGCGGAGCAGGAAGAACCGAACAAACATCTGAGAGTTGTTTTCGGTTAATGGAGGCTCTTGGAGGAATATAAACGGAAGCAATGCAAAGGCTTTTATTTTTAATGACAGCCTGACATGCGACAACTTCAATACCTGGAATTGGAGGAAAATTCACTCTATAGAAGGAGTAGCACTTTTTGATCCCCAAAAGTACTCCTCCTTCACGTGAATCCTCACGATCAAGACGAATAATATTGAAATCATGAATCGGAAGATAGATTTCGGAAGAGAGCCATGTTTCACAAAGAGCGAATGCATCACAACCGGTAGTGTGAGCTAAATATTTGAAAGATTCCAATTTAGGAACAAGACTTCTACAATTCCACTGCAGAACAGTGATCAAATCCCCGACCTCAATTGGAAAATTATCCATCGAAGGAAATAATTGCTGCAAGGATGGGCCACTTAATTGTCAATTGCTTCAAAAAAGGTCTTCACTGTTGGAAGCATTGTCAAAACAATGCTTTTGAGAGGGTCAGAAATTTCGAGGTACTTGAAGATACCTTCAACAATATCATCAAATGAGAACAGTCCAGATGGAGAAGGAACTTCTGTTCTTAAAATCGGGGCGCTAGGGTTTTGGATGTCCCCGGGAGAGATGGAAACTCCTGGGTGTAGTTAGTACTACGGAAACCAAGAGGACTAGGATTTTCCTTTTTCCACCTTTCCTTGAATTGGGCAAACTGGTTTTGGGCTCCGGCTCAGCAACTTTCCGTTGGCGAACGCGTCTTCGCTTCCTTGAAGCACCTTCCGGAAAACTGACTGATGTTCCCTCTTCCAACCAAGTCAAAGTCAGACTCGTCATCTGACAGAGGAGCAAAGGGATTCGTATTGGCATTGGGTGATGGTGAGGCTTTTTTCACCATTTCGGCGAAAGATTGCCTAGAACGCGCTGTTGTAAGTGATCGTTCTAATTTTTCCCCGCGTTGCTTGTACGCCGGGCAACGACGAGAGCATGAGGAGGAGTACCCTTACAGAAAGCGCATTTTGGTGTGCTGTCTGCGCAGGCGCTATCCTCATGTTTCTCCCCGCAATTTGAGCAGCGTGCCTTATTGCCCGCAGTGGGAGGTCGTATGTCCCATCTGCTGGCATTTTGGCAGATCATTACCCGTGGTACAAACAAACGCACAGGTAGTCGAAGTTTTCCCCAACTCGACGTATTGAGGGAGGGCTGAACCAGAAAAGGTCACGCGAAACGAATCTGACGGAGTGAACTTCTTTTCACCCTTAGTGATCGATACCGTGCCTAATTTTCTCACATCCAGTATCTTCACTGGAGAAAGCAGGGGGTTCTTGAATCGACCAACCCCCTGCTTCATCAGGATCTCAGGGGTCAAAGTCGCTTCGGTGACCACACCTTCTATCTCAATACCTCGAGCTGGGATGTACACTCTATACTCGAGTGTAAAGAATTGAGAGACAGCAATCTCGTTCGCCTGTTTCAGGTTCGACACAACGACCCGAAGTTTATTGGGCCTGATCTTAATGATTTCAGTCACGGCCGAGAATCGTTTCGTCAGATCATTACTGATCTGGTAAACATTTAAAGGTTTCTGTTTTGGGCTGAAAGTATACAACCCATGGACCAGCTGAATCATCTGGATAGGCCCGTGACCGGGTGACGTTTTGAGACACCTCATTATTTGACGGCATGGATGAATCATCTTCCGACAAATCATCCATGATATCACGAAGAAGATCTACATTTTGAAACGATGAACGTTCTACTTTCGCAAAGTGATTGGTCCACAATTTATGAGAGCGTGAATATGGGTGCTGCAATTAGTTCATTCAACAGCATTATTCTTGATTGTATCATCCAAACAGTCCCGTTGAACAGACCGCCAAAAAAAACCGGTATGGTCCAACCCACATCTCGGTATTCTGCGTCATCGACGTTTCAGGTTGCTGCAACAGTACAGTCGCCTAAGGTGCCCGTTCTCAAAACGACAATTTGATGAGGCAAGTCGTATCTACCGTGGATACAACCGATTTCTGTAAAAACGCTGTGTGAGAAGAAAGCAAGAGGATCTTCGTCGTAACCCAAAGCGATTCTGGAGTTTTGTCAATTCGAAGCGAAAGGAGGCTGGACTTCCCTCATCGATGCACCTCGTTGACGTCGACGCAAGCAGTGCAAGGGAAAAATTGGATCTTTTTGCCCAGACATATTCCAATGTGTTTGTGAGCCATGTTCCAATTGCCGAGGGTATTGGTGCTGCCAATCATATTGTACCACGAGATGTGGTTAATCCACATGTCTTTCAAGTTGATGATCAAATGGTGGAGTTTGCGTTACAAAAGCTTAAGGCATCCTTAAGGCATCCTTGTCCTGGTCCCGATGGAATCCTCGCCTGCACCTTCAAAAAATTTGGTGCTTCGTCGATTGCACCACTCGTAGCCATTTTCAACCAATCGCTTCAACAGCAAGAGTTTTCAGTTGTTTGGAAGAGTTCCCTTATGCGGCCTGTTTTTAAGAAGGGTGACAAGACGGATGTATCCAACTACCGTGGAATTACTTCCCTTTTAGCGCGCATAAAATTCTTGGAAACCATCGTATACAAATTGATGTTCGGTTCGTGCAGCGCTGACATTAGTGGAAAACAGCATGGTTTCTTCCCAAAGCGTTCGGTGGACAGTAATTCAAGCGTTTTCGCATCGACCTACATCAGTGCAATGGACAACGGTGCGCAAGTAGATGCTGTATATACCGATATCAAGGCTGCCTTCGACACTGTGAACCATGATGTTCTTCTAGCCGAACTATTTTGACTGGGTGTTTTGGAAAGGATGTATAATTGACTACATTCGTACCTTGGCACAGATTGAAGTATCTGTGTGAAGATAGGATTAGTAGAATCTCTGCCCTTCACTCTTGCATCCGGTGTGCCACAGGGAAGCAATTTAGGTCCACTGCTGTTCTCGTTATTTTTCAACGATGTGAGTATTCTGCTTGAAAATGGAGGTTTACTTATCTAGGTCGATGATCTGAAGGTTTTCCTAGTCATTCGTAACGAAGCAGATTGCAGAGAACTTCAGGAACTTGAATCCTAGAGGGTTTGAGCTGTTTAGTGGAATACCTGTAACTAGAAATTAGAAGAAAAATTAGTATCTTCCATTTAATTCCAACTACCTTTACTTATTTTCGACAGATACGCGTATTTCGTCTACAATGTGCAGACTTCTTCAGTGTCTCGTACTAATAGCTCGACTTATTCGAGTTATTAGTACGAGACACTGAAGAAGTCTGCACATTGTAGACGAAATACGCGTATCTGTCGAAGATAAGCAAAGGTAGTTGAAATTAAATGGAAGATACTAATTTTTCTTCTAATTTCTAGTTTCAGGAACTTCTAAACTGCTTTGCGCGGTTGTGTAGCATGAACTACCTCCGAATAAGGGATTTATTTCGAAAATTAGCAAAGATTTCAACGACCCATTGTTTTTGCGCTCTCACTACGGTTCACTAGTCAGGTCCATTCTGGAATTTGCATCGATAGTGTGGCCACCATATGAGGCAGTTTGGAGTACGAGAATCGAAGCTGTTCAACGGAAGTTTGTTAGATACGCTCTAAGGAAGTTACCGTGGCGTGACCCGTTGAACTTGTTAAACTAAGTATTTGTAGGCAAAAGTATGTTTGCCGATTGCTACGAAGTGAGGGTTCAATTACCGCACCAGCTTATGGAACTTTTCACAAATCGAAAATGTCCAGACTCATTAATTGGTTGTTGGATTAATTTGTCCCTTTCGATTCGCTCTATGTTTAATGATCAGTTTGTAAAACCGTTTCAAGATATAAATGGCGCAATTTTCTTTACGAAATAGTTCAATTGAACGACTATGCTGTCTTCAAATATTATACAGGTATACCTCGATAGTACGAAGATCAACTTTCTCACTTCAAACCGCAATTGCTTAAAAACTACTGATTGAAGAGCGGAAGTTTGCTCTTTCTTTTGGTTATATTAGATTTCAGATACAACCAGTAGTTTTTATGCAATTGCGGTTTGAAGTGAGAAAGTTGATGTACGTACTTTCGAGGTATACCTGTATTAAGTTCAAGTTGAAAAATAAACGAAATCATTCCCAGAAGACCATGTTTCCGTTTCCAAAAACCTTATTTTCCTTATCTTGAGCATAAATGGTGTTCCTAACGGTGACAAAGTATTTTGAATAATCTTCAAAATATTAGCAACGCAAGCTACACTTCACTACTAACATTAATATTGGCACCTAAAACGGTAGGAATAAATCAGATTGTAATATTAATTCATCGTTAAATTATGACTCTTTCGTGCATGCCTTAGTCGAGGGCAGTGACCCACGCCTGGCCAACAGATATCAATTAGCCATAATTTGCAACCCCTGGTGCGCGAACTATCTGGAAGCCCTGCCAGCAACGGCTGCTACAAGTCAGTCACACTTTTTCAGTCCGTTGGTCACGTCCACACTTTCCTCAGGATTCCCACTTCATCCAAGCGCAAATTATGTGCCACGAACTGCTACCGAGTGGAAGATGATAATGTTGCCGACTTTGGAATGGCGAGATAGCTTGTCGTCATCCCGGCCGTTGTCATCGTTGTCGTCTTCTCTTTGGTTGCCTAGCATAAATCTTTATTTCTCTAATTTGTACGTCTAATTGCAGGAGCGATGGCTAGCAGAATATGATAAACGGAGAGCAATAAATATTGCATACACCATAGGCGTTTCACTACATCATGTGATAATCATAAATTATGTGATAACGTGAAATGGAGATTTATTACGAAAATCTCAGTCTAGTTTTTTTTTACTCCTGCGGACAGTTCTGCTTCACGCCTTCAAATCGAAATGGTTTTTTATATTCTATCCGCCATAGTTTACCTCTATGTGGCAGAGGAAGTAGAATTAATTTTTCATTGTCATCGAGTGTGTCAGGATAAACGGATGTGAAATAAAGGACCTTTATTCTTGTTTCATTTCAGCGTTGCTGTCGGGCACCCTGAGAACATATCAACGAGCCGGGTGTGATAGTGAACTGGTCACATTAGGATGCCCTCGGGGTACGAGCATATCGATCGAGGTAGCTCAGTATGGGCGAAGTGGAGGTAGGTACCGAAAGACATAGAATTTTCCTGATAAATTCGACGGTCAATGGTTTTATAGGTCATTAGGATATTCAACCAAAGCAGAAACGAACAAAAAAGAGAGAGCGTTGGATATTGACCCGTATCATCTGATTACCCAATAGATAATAATGATGTTGTCAGCAGTGATTGGTGAACTTTGCATCACTATGACCAAGCATATTTCACATTTTTCGATGTACTTGAGATTGTGATTTGCGAGATTCAGCTGAGAGGTTAAGGCCATGATTACTACTACACAAGCATCTCCTTTAACACCACACACTATTCAAGATACTTATTTAAAAACTGAAATGCCTAACCAGCCATCTCACCCAATTTCAACACAATCCTCGTAGTTTATTTGCATCACTGTAATGAGTTTTTCGTGCTTGTTGTAAGGTTCATTACTGCAGATATTTTCGAAATGATTTTGATTTAATCTTCTATACAGCTATTTCAACACCATTGGGAATTGAACGTTGACAAATTTAGCTAATTTGACCTAAGTCATTTCGACAAAACAGATCCTTCTTCAAATATTGTATTTCCTGCCCTCGGGGGCAATCACCGATTCAGCAGAATTAAATATTTAACCAAACTCTACGCCGACATGCCAGACCGGCTAACTTCTAACAAGAAAAGTTACGCCACACTGTCGGCTCGATCCATTTTGCTTTGCATTACCACGGTTGTTTTCTTCCGTTTTTGGTTAATTAATTCGGTTCTGCCGAAAACTGCCCAACTCTTGCTTGGAACAAAGTTATGTAAGCGGTAAGTTTATGGTACATAAGTTTCTTAGATTGTTGACTCAAATCCTCTGATCAAAGCCATGTCAAATTGATTCAGGCCATATTCCGGAGTACGCTGCTTCTAGTAATGGAAAAAAATATGCTCTTCCACTCTCTGGTTGAACTTTCCCAAGTGATAAGCTGTGTCACAATAAAATTTATTTACGGTCTCTATTTACCCGAGGCATTGGTCGGTCCTTCTAGGCTTTACATTCAAAATTGTTTTACGTAGGAAACTTTTCCCATTCTTCAAACAGTGGCGAAGACTAAATAATGAAAAATTAATTTAAAACTTGTCACACCGTGCCGGAGCTTGCAAAACACAACTCGTTTCCTTTCGATGAAATGGTTCAACTTTTCAACCTCATCTCAGAATTTGTCATTACCGTAACCATCATCGTCACCTTTACGACATGCGGGTGACAGCGAATGGGGAGTGGGGTGGCAAAGTTGAACTAAAAGACAGTAAAAGACGATCAGCAATTTGGGTAACATTGCTATTTCGGCAATTTGAGGATAGGAAGCTGCCCCCCTACCATTTGAGTTTTCATTTTCTTTTTCTTTCAGAAGAAAATAATTTCACTTGAATTTCGCTTCTCTGATCAGAAGTATATTTGACACAAGCAAGGAATCGTTATGGTAATGGTGGAAATATATTGTGCTCAATGATAGGAAATTAACATAACAACCTTACAGAGGAAACGAGCTTCCGGTATTGTTGTCTGAAACAAGGTTCTTAAGTTAGGTCATAAAGTGGAAACTGTTTCTTCTTAAATGGGGATATTTGCTTGATGCTTCTTGCTATAAAAACAGCATGAGTGGTATAAGCAAACACTTGTTGGGGACGTTAGGAAAATTTCAACTTTTTTTCTTGTTTAATCCAAATTTAACGAAACCTTTTGGATGAATCGAATTTGTTTGGCAACATGACCTGCATGATCAAAAATTAGCTGTACAGGCTCATAGATGTTTTCCCCAAATTGCACACGCTATTGGGATTTTTATTTCGAATTGGTGTGTTTGGCTTAATCATGTCTAAAGAAGTTTTCCCAACAGATCGGTCAGACAAGCTCCCCTAGCAAAGTAAAATAACAAACTGAAAATAAGTAACAAGTTTTGTTATCTCAGATATCATATTGAACTCACCTGTTATCGCATAACAAATTCAGTTATCAACATTGACAAATTTTGTTATCATCTGTTATCAATTTTTTAAGACGATTTTCGATGATCGTTTCTAAACTCTTCCAGCATACTGACGAATGCTGAATATTACCAACATGTGATGGATATGAAATTGAGCTTCTTACCAGAATCACTACTGCTGTTATAAGGGTATGAATTGGATATCATGTTGATAACTTAATTTGAAATTATCTCGAGTAATTTGTTCATATCACAAAATTTGTTTTCAAAATGAACTCGATGATAATAAAACGAGTTAATGTTGTGATATACCATGAATATTATTTTGTCATCTCTTTTGTTATTTTGGCCGTTAGTTCAGCCTAAATGATAACATATTTTGTTATCAAACACTGATAATCGGATATTAGAACCTGTTATCAATTTGGTATAAACCTTTGCTCGGGTCGTCGTACTCCTTTACTCATGGCAAAACATCGCATCAGCCAATTTCCTTATTCTTTCAAATGAAGAGTTACTAATGCTTTCCGAGAAGTTTTAACTTTTAGTCTGAGAAAAAAATTGGAGGAAGTTGTTTATTGTTAAGATGAAGATACATTCAAACTACATATAGCAGTTGTTAGTAGTGCACCTTACCGATTCTATTTTTCGTTCCTTTACAGTACCATGCATTTGATTCACTAAAAAAAGCAAACAAAGAAACAATTATTTTACAACTATTTATTTATTTATTTATTTATTTATTTCGTCTTCAATTACTATTGCACCGACTACATCTTAAACTAAATTCTCAAGTCTATGTTTAAATACGGTCTTTGAAATGTTAAAATCAAACGCTACACTAACATCGCTAAAATCTCTCAGGCATGAGAGGAAAGGGTTGAAATAGCCATATGTTGTCCTATTCGTTGGAAGCGTAATAAATAGCTGGTTACGTAGCCGACGATGAGGTACCGTTATTTTTACATTTTGAAGTAGAGCCGGGCAATCTATATTCGTTGAAAGCAAGTCGAACACAAACTAGTCGTCGTAGTTTGGTTGTAGGACTCGTCTGGATACAAGGGTCTCGAGATCTATAAGTTTGCAACGATCGGTGTATTCCGGAAGCCTATAGCCGGCCCTCCATGGTAGCTAGCATAGGCGTAGCCAGGATTTCAAATAGGGGAGGGCAAGCTTTTTTAGAGAGAGAGAGAAAAAAAAAGAGAGAGAGAGAGAGAGAGAGAGAGAAAGAAAGAGAGAGAGAGAAAATTACATCGTCTTCAACCAGTTGGGACACATACTGAACACTTCATAAGGACAACCCAACGCCTCGTTGACCATTAGAGCAGGGACATTTCCAAGTTCCACCCACTGCACAGTGGCACAATTCTGAAAAAAGACGGTCAAAAACATTTTAACCCTTATGTCATCATTTTATCGAGTCGGTGTCTTGAGAAGAGTTGCTCAAAATGTTATTCCGCATCTTTTGAAAAAACACGCCTAACTTTTCATAAGGCCTTAACTACACTTTCATATTCTAGCTTTTTCCAGCAACGATATAACGGGTTGTTGTCGTCAACAAAGATGTAGTGCAGGTAATTTTAAGGAAAAATGCTGAAGATATTAAGTTTCTAGAGCCTAACGTTAATCAGATATAAATGCTTTTCTTTCAGCACCACCTTAAAACTGGTTCTTTGAGATAATTAGTACTTTGTTCCAAATTGACGACTTCAATATGTTCTAAGAAATTGTAGAAATTATTATAAGAAAATTTTTGTTGAACACAACAAAGCTCTCTGATGACCACATTTCGATATATGGTGATTGAAGTGTCTGTGTGACGTCATAATCAACCACCTCAAAAAAGGTGGGCGAGTCCTGGCGGGGTCTAAAACAGTTTGTATTTGAAAGATTATCTTATGAACAAGTACTTCTGAAATTTTCAGCGTTGGGTAGTGAAGGGTACCTAGTAAAACATCAGTTTGAAATAGTACAGGTTATAAGCCAATTTATATTTCATATGTAACGTATTATTCAACAAACTAAAAAAAATATATGCGGGTCCTGGCAGGGTCTCAAATTAATTGTATTTAAAAGAATACTACTTCACTTTCGGTGAAATTTTAAAGTATTCCGGTACAAAAATTACCGGAACTTGTCAAATTTTACCGGATTACCGAACTGTTCAGCTGTTGAAAGTTCGGTAAAAAGTTACCGAATACTGTTGAATTTTCTTAGTGTGTAGGTTTTCCACATGTTTCAAAACCGAACCGCATTAATTAGCAACCATGCTAAAATCTAGCGGGTACTGTCATGTTTCGAAATATTCGCTTACAGTGGTGTTGGATTTTTGTATAGGATAACCACCAAGTTTGTTAACAGTTTGTACTGCAAATGTACTCTTCCTCCACGACCCTCTCACCCACACTGAAAATTATTTTTTTCTTTTATTACGAAATCAAAGGTAGGACTAACACATCTGTTTGATGATTTCTGCAACGAAATTGAACTGTTCTTTTCAAAGAGCTACCTTCGTATCAATGCCACAAGCGTAACTGTCAAACGCACGAAGCTTTTGTTGACACAGAAAGAACATTCGTTCGTTGTACGAAAACAACACAAAGTGCTACGAATATGTTTTTACCAATAAAAAAGAATCGTCTCTCTGGTTCCTGCCGCGAATTCGTTCCTGCCTTGACCTACTCCGCATGGGGATGCTTGGCAAAAGATTGTGTGCTTGTTTCGAAATGAACTATCTATGAACTATCAAGTTTCTATGAACTATCAAACTTTCTCTTAACAACTTTGTTCTACCAATAAAATTCCTGTCTCCTCCTAGAGCCTCATGTTGATGAGAAATTATTTCCTTCTCAACCAACATCATCACAGATCGTTACTCCGCCAATGAGAAAATACAAAGAAAGACTATATCAGTGTATATTTAGTAATGTTTCTGACATGAGATTCGGACTTGTATGGCAAGATCTCACTAGGCCATGGTGACTCGTTACAAGTTACTTGATTACTGAGTATGAACTTATAACCCTCAATAGCGCTTTGATTTTTATTTTGGCATAAATCAATTATTCCAGCCCACCCAAGCAGTAATACCGACATGTATAAGCACGATTGAAGAGAAGCAGCAATTGGTTGATCTTCACAAAATTCGTTTCGTGCATTGATAAAAAAGGTTTAATGATAGTATATGATAACCATTAAGAATGTTTCAGACAATTTACGAAACGTTTGTTCTATGTACAAAATCCATGTTTAAGAAACGAGTGAAAGCTTACGTACGGAAATAAATTTTCAGTGCATATATTGACAAAGCAACACCGCAAAAACACAGTGTTTTACTCTCCGTGCTCACAATGTTTCAATAGAACAAGTTTTTTTATGGTTGTTCAAAAAATAAGTTCGTTTGTTTCTTTTAATTACATGCTGGAAATGACTATACTTAGTTTTAAAAATTTCGAATCTCCATTTATGGTACTACTAGATAACAATGAATCAAAGAACTTTTTTAAACTTCCAATAATTAAAAAACAATGCACACAATGTGCTCTAAACTCACCAGCAAAGCAACTTTTTCCAAAATCAAAATTTGAATGAGAAGTAATTAATATCGAAATTGATAGCAGCTTTCTTCTTGGTTCATGCGAGTGTTCTCGACTATTTGTGGAATGTATGTGATTGATGAACTTCTTGTCAATGAACCTATTCATCTTCTTTTTGTTTTGCTTAACAATAAAAGAGTGATTATGTTTGTATTTTATTTCACAATTTTAAATTGATTCGCATAAATTGTTCTTAACAAGCTCCTATTTTCTTGATACAGTTGTAAAAATTAAAAGTTTACGAAAAAAGAGGTTGCTTCGAGCATCGGCTGTAAACGGTTGTGTCGATGCTTTATTAAGACCTACTTTGCTATCAGGCATGGCACGTTTCGTATTATCTCGGTTATGCGAGTGATCGCGTGTGCAAAGAAAAAAAAATAACAAAAATGTGTCCTGTTGAGATGTTGTGGATTGCGGGAAGGTAGACCAATTAATTGTGATCCATAATATTGGTTTACCATGCTCACCGTACCACCATATCCTGGAGTTTCTTTATCAAGTATTGTTTGGCTTCCGAAAGCTATAACATTGATTTAAATATTCAGTTTGTTGATTGCCAAGAATTGAAAATTGATTTGAACTTAGTTTTTTTTTAAGTTTCAGCTAGCGGGGAAAAAATCAGTCAATGCTCGTCAAACAGTTACCAAGTTGTAAAATATCTCTATTTTTTTAGCATACGTTAGGCTAGCTAGGTTGTATTCTTGATTAAAGGGAAAAGAGTGTCATAAAATGTTTAGTCGTTACTATATGAAAAGAAATCTCATAGATGTCCACTTTTTGCACATTTTTACTACTTCTTACAAAATCAAGACAACTTCACGCTACTTGATTGAGGCAAAGGGGCAATCTCACGAAAATTAAAAATATATAATAAAAATTCAAACAAACATTAAAATTCAAACACAAAAATCAAAAGTTAGGGGGGGGCAACGGAACCCCCTGCCCCCCCCCTTGGCTACGCCTATGGTAGCTGGCGTTGTGCGTAACGCAGAAAACATTTCTGCACCCACTCAATGTTCGATGATTGTGCTGCATGGTACGGAGCCCACACCGGAACGATATATTCCAGTATACTTCGCACAAGGGAGTAGTACAAAGCCTTGAGTACGTACACATCCGTGAAAAAGTACGTGCTACGTTTTATGAAACCAAGAACTGTGAATGCTTTGGCGGTTGTCTGTGCTAGGTGCTCGTTAAACTTCAGCTTGCTGTCGATTAAAACGCCCAAGTCATGGATAGAGTTGACACGTTCAAGAGGGTCGGAGTTACTTCGGTGGTCGAACTGGATAAATGACTGTCGGCGAGTAAATGAAATTACCTTCGTCTTCGCAATATTTATCTCCATGCCGTTATTGCAACAAAACGCACAACAACTCGTTCAAGTCACCTTAAAAAGCGCAACAGTCGAGGGCTGAAGTAATAAATCTGTATATCTTGAGATCATCTGCGAACAATAGTAGTTTTGATCGCAGTCGTAGGCACAAGTCGTTGACAAATAGAACGAAGAGAAGAGATCCCAAAATACTCCCCTGTGGTACGCCGGAAGCGATGCTAAATTTCTGGAACTGCGTTGATCCAAGTTTGACGTAAGCGCAGCGATTAGTTAAATATGATCCAATCCACTCGGTCACCCAAGAGGTAAATCCCATTCGATGCATCTTGACAACGATTAATTCATGCGAAACTCTATCAAAGGCTTTTGAGAAGGCAACATAGATGGAGTCGACTTGACCACGTTTCTTCATAGTCTTGTTGATTTCACGTGTATAACACATCAAGTTAGATGTCATGGAGCGTTTCTTGACAAATCCTTGCTGAAGTTCGCTTATCAATGGCTGCGATTTCCTCAGAAGTAGCCCGTGAATAATCCTTTCAAACACTTTCCCAAGGCAACACGGAATGGAAATACCTCGGTAGTTTTCAATTTTGTTGATGCTGGGGAATGTTCTGCTCTGCAATGATCGGTTGAATAGCAAAGCGATAGGAAATGCTAGAGAATCAGCACATTCTTTGAAAAAGGACGGCACCTTTCGTGGTATCAAGACCTCTAAGTACACCAAGCACATCATGCCGAGTAATTGTCATTGGTGTTAAATGCATTTCACCTGGTTGAATGTTTCTGACGCTTTCAGACATACCTACAGAGGATGCGGTGCAATACACGTTTTGTAGGAACTCTGCAAACATATCAGCTGCTTCTTTCACCGTGTTCGCAGTGCATCCGTTATAATGAACATTTAACGGAATCGAGTTCTCCTTCTTCCGGTTTTTCACAAAACACCAGAAACCTTTTGGATCTTCCTTTAAGTTAGCTTGCACACGATTGACATACGGTAGCATGATTTTTGACCTTCCCCCTAGAGTACTTCCATGTCACATAGAAGTATTCGGTTCTGTTCTGATCTGCATCGAAAGTATTTTTTGCGAGTCTTCCGCAAACGATTGTGCAAACGGCGAAGCTTAGCAGTCCACCATAGGTGTTTGAAACTCTGATGCGTACACTGAAAGTTAATTTTAGTTTATATTACAAAATCGAAAGTAATACTCACTAATCCATTCGTTGTTTTCAGCAACGAAACTGATTTGTTCTTTTTATGAAGATACATTCGTAATTAATTGCACGCGCAACTGTCAAAAGCACGAAGCTTTTGTTGACACAGAAAGAACATTCGTACATTGTACGGAAACAATGCAAAGAGCTATGAATATTTGGTCACAAATTAAAAAGAAACGTCTCTCTGGTGGTTGCATGAAAAACTGGCAGATCTACTTTATCGACTCAAAATGTAATTGACAAAAAAAAAGCGCAACGACGTGGAATTGTCCAGCGTTTTTTTTTTTATTGTTTCAGACATGGGGTTCGAACCTGAATATTTGGAAAGTGCTGATTCTAAATCCGTGGTTGATCTCACTAGGCCACGCTGACTCGTGAGAACAATTTTGATTTATGAGCATGAAGTTATAGCTCACGACAGCGCTTTAATTTTTATTTTAGGAAGGATAAATTATTTCCGCTCATACCAGCAGCAACACCATCATACATATGTACGGTATAAAAGAGAAACAGCGATTGGCCGGTCATCACGAAGTTCATTTCGTGCATTTTACAAAAATGTGTAATGATAGCATTTCACCAGATAAAAAGCATTATGAATGTTTCATACAATATACGAGACATTTGTTCTATGTACAAAATCCATGTATACGAATCGCGTGAAAGCTACTTTACGAAAATAAATGTTCAGTATACTCCTCCTTTTAAATGGAACTTTGCCGCGGATAATTTTAAACAGTCGATTGTAGAAACCATCAACAGTCCCGTTCAATGATGCAGTTTGAAATAGTTGAATCCAATAAATGTTCACCAGTTCTGCATTCAATGCGTTGAATGACATCGTCTAAAGTCGAAATCCATGTCTAAGCTACGTCCTTCAATCGATAAATTGACGTGACAGCTTTAATCTACCCGTAGTATAAACGGTTTATGATGGGAGTCAATTTTGAGAATAGAGGATGACGGTTCAAAAAGCTCATTGCCACATGGATCAGTCACGTACGCCAAATCAAGCAGATTTCCATTCTTGTTCAATAGCGTGTAACACGAAGCGAGTTCAGAATTCATTATGCCAGAATGAAGCCATGTTTCAGTCAACACTATGACGTCGTAGTTACAGCTGGACAGAGCTAAGTAAAATGTCGTTATTTTCGTACGCATGCCCCTCACATTTTGGAAATAGAGAGTCAGGATTTTTTTGCGATAGGACAAGATAGGTGCGACATGGGCTCACTGGACTTACGGTTGGCTGCTCGGTGAAGTTAGACAGATGCAATTCTATGTCGACATTTTTTGGCTGGGCTGCTGCTGCGATGAGTTCGAAAAATTGGTTCCCGGATCGTGGTGCTGTGTCGGCTTCCAAATATGTTGGACATTTTTACCATGGTCAACAAACTCCCGAAATTTTATTCCTTCAGGCCATGTAGCAGGATCAATCGCCTTGCTTTTGAGATCCTTGTGTTCTCCAACCTTGAAGAACACAAACGATAACATCGACAGCGGTCTTCCCCTTAGTACCAGTGATTTGGTTACCACATCGTTAGTCTGCAAGCACTCCTTAGCAAGATTTTCCACTTCACTCTCTGATACTTCAGGTGAAATTTTAGTTAAATACACCCAAAAGTTTTCATCTGGTCTCGCTGCTGCACCTCCGAATGCGTTACTTGCCAACTGACCAGTACCGCAGAAAACCTTTGTTGGCTGTTCCGCCTGCTCCGAAGTATCGTCATAACGAGTGCGCTTTGGAGTAGGATGTGTTAGAAATTGGAATTGGCGTGGCATTGGTGAAGGTACAGCAGGAGTCAGTTTGTTGAAACCACCTTCAATTTCTTGCTGTAGCTCGGCGATGAGACTAGTTTTAATCTCCGCTTTCAGGTCATCAACTCCTTCTGGTATGCATCTTTGAGTTCCATGGTAGCTGCGTGTGTTGACGTCATTGCACTATTAAAACGCGCATTCTTCATCATGTCACAGCATCCTTTGCAAAGCCAAAAAAAACAGCAGAATTACCACAGATGTTCTTGTAAAATGACTCTGATAAGGGTGCACACTTGAAGTGGAACGATGCTTTGCAAAAACCGCCACAAACAACTTCCGTCGCAGTCATGGTAACTGCACAGCTGTTGCAGATTTCCATTGCTGTTCTCAACGGTTGATTCGAAAAAACTGTAGCCGATAGTGATAACCACCGGTGGGGATAGTCTAAGCGTCACTTAAACGTCACCACTGCGTGCGTACATAAATTTCTGAAATGAATCTGTACTACAACTGGTCAACGCTTGATAGCAGACGCGGCGAAAACGCCTACCTTGTTAGTTTGAAGAGAAATTGCTATTGGAGGACTTTTTTTACATAAAAAACGTTCCGTAAACTAGTTGTGTGCACAGTTGTTACTCGTATGCACTTGAGTTTTCCTCTATGTTAATTTTGTTCTTGTTCTGGTTGTGTGATAGTTAAATAAATCTGAAGCATGAAAAGGGCCAAAGTGCAAATTGTAAACGATTTGTAAATTGCTCCTGAAATTTTTAAACTAAGTTCACAATCCTAATTAAGATATAACAAAAAACTCTCAAAAATGAGAGGCTCTTAGAAGCTCATTTGTCCTTACTATGAAAGAGGAGTGTATCGAAAAGTAGTTATAATTATATGATACATAATTGAGTTTAAACAAGTACATATTATTTAGGCGTGAGCTCGTTGTACGTTTTGATTTTGTTTTCTCAATATCACAGTTTTTTTTGCAAAATGAATTGGATTGAACATGAAGTACGAATGACCAATCTGCACACTTGGTCTGCTGAAAAGTATGTAAAGTACAATCAGATTGCCAAATAGGTCAAAATGCATCTGGCAATTGTAAAACGAGAGTTGAAAAGTATGATTAGCAATATACCATGCAGGATCTGCCGAAAACTGAACAAACACCTGGTTCCAGCAATCCTGAATTGAACCTTAAAGTCGTCAATTATTTTTATGAGAACAAATGAGCCTCTATTCCTGATTTGGCAAAAAAATACAGGACCAGCTTCGGACAAATCCAGCGGATTGAGAAAATAAGTAGTTTGGAGATCTGCAGGACGCAAATTCCTACAACGCAACCTCGAGAGCGGAAGGGTTTCGTGCCAAACTGAGGGCCCGAAAACTGTTTTTTGGACAATAAAGGGTGTCCACAGTTAAATTGCATCACTTTCCCTGTGAAGCTGTAACATTTCGCACTTTGGGTTGAATTCAACGAAATTTCGAGTGAAATGACCTCAGCGTGTATTGTTTACACTGCGTGAGTTTCATTGTGAAATGAGTCGTAGTTTCGAAAATGGAGTCGAAGGAACAGCAAGTGCGCGAGAACATTTTGCACACGCACCTCGACAACCCACTTCTTTCGCACCGAGCTATCGGAAAGATGTTGAAAATTCACCAGTCTACAGTGTCCCGTGTCATAAAACGTTTCGGGGAACATTTAAGTGTTGACGGGAAGAAGGTGAGTGGTAGAAAAAGTGTTCGGTACTATGCGAAGGGTCATAAGCGAGTGGATGCTGCCTTTAAACGCAAACCCAACTGTTCCGTTCGGGGTGTCACGAAAAAGCTGCACCGGACCAAAAGTTTCGTGCAGAAAGCCAAGAAACGAGCCGGGTTCCGTTTATTCATAGTACAGAAAGCTCCAAACCGCAATGAAAAACAGAATAGGACAGCTAAAACACGTGCGCGTAAGCTGTACACACAAATGTTGACGAAACCACACTGCTGCATTATGGATGATGAAACACACGTAAAAACGGACTCTAAACATATACCCGGCAATCAGTATGTGACTGCAAAAAGACAAGCTCGATGTTCCAGAGTCTCTCAGGAAACAGCAAGTGTCAAAGTTCCCCAAGAAATTCATGATTTGGCAGGGGATTTGTTCGTGTGGTAAACGAAGTAAGCCTTTCGTGACAACTTCAACTGTAAATGGTCAAGTATACATGAATGAATGCCTGCAAAAACGACGGCTTCTGTTTCTCAAAACACACAACACTCCTACATTTTTTTGGCCGGACCTAGCCACTTGTCACTACTCCAAGGATGATCTGGAGTGATACAGGACGAATGGTGTCAATTTCGAGCAGAAGGATCTTCATTCCCAAATCTCTCCAGAGCTGCGGCCAATTGAAAAATATTGGGCTATAATGAAGCACGAACTTTGTAAGCATCCTAGAGTTGTCACTACAGAACAGGAAACGTTGAAGTCATGGTTGAAAGCAGAAAAAATGTCGGTTGAAGCGTTGTACAAAATCTTATGCGTGGTATTAAGAAGAAAGTTCGGGATTTTGGATTTGGTAAAGAAATACAGTGAAATAAAAATACCTAACCCAGATTATGCATTGTATTTTATTCCCTGAATATTCCATGACAATCGGTTGAGAGACTTGTTGACGAGTTTAAAGTGATGCAATTTAACTGTGGAGACCCTTTATCTCGCAATATGTTTTGATGGACGAAGAAACGTTCGTAAAAGAGAATTCCAGAACATTGGCGGGACTTCAATTCTCCACCAAATCGGTTGAAGAGAGTGTCTCAATTGCATGTACGGCTGTTGCGATGGCAAAGTTCGGCGAGGAACAGCTCGTTTGGCATGCTGTTTGGACAAACGGCTTGCGATATTCCATTTTGTTCTCAAAAAGAGAAAACGCTGAAATTTTCGAAAAGAGTGCTTGCAGAACCGGTTGCTTCCACTTTTTTGGAAGCATGAGATTCCTTCTCTATTATGGCTGAATTTGGCCCCACCCATTATGAAAGATCAACTCTAGAATGGTTTTCTGAAAACTGCTGTCATCTAAAGTCATTTGTGATAGGAAGCTACCAGAGTTGAGTTTAGTTTTTACATAGTTGAAAAAAATGTTTGGACCTGTTTTTCCATAAGGGAGAAAGGGATTCACTAACATAGAAGTCTTCATGTTTGTTCGATAATTAAAAAATCTAAGTCACAATTTTGTTGATTTCTTACGTGATTGATTTGGTTGAATCCTAAAACCGCATGTTATCACCAACGACGGAAAGAAAAATAGTCTCATTATCTGAATCAGGAGTAAAATCTTCCTGGCACTGATTGAAATCACCATATATATGAACTTTGAATTCAGGAGGGAAAAGAGATACTATTGCTTCAGCTATTTGGAAAAAGATTTCATATGATGCCTTGCAAGCTTTATCAGGCAGATATTACTCTGTGGGAAAAACATGGGTCATATCCTCAATATGTGTTTTAACACATAAATGATTAAATTCCCTTATATTTGGACGAAACAATAAGTTCAGAATTAAACTTTAAAAATATCACAATCATCTCTGAATACTTTATAATTACTTCCAGAATTGTATTCACTTTTAATGCACTTATTCCAACTAGTTTCGGTACCCAACATCACCGAAAATGAGGAGCTTAAAGCGTTTTCATGAATTTGACTCATCTATAATGCGCCGTTCATACGATTAAAATTCTGGCAATATACCATAATCTCAGTAACACGTGATTCTGAAGAATTTAATAGTAGTTCGTTAGCCCTACTTATTGAGCCATTTTCAAGCACCTCCGTGTCAGTCGGAAAACTAATATTATTATTATTAAAACTGATTACCTCTCCTTGATTACGGGAAGACGTCAAGTCCTGGATTGGATCGTCGAGCGCGTTAAAAATATGGCCCTTCTCTAAGGGGTCCGCCAATTCCCGGGAAAACAAAAATGCCTAGAGACACACGCCTCGCACGGAGTTGTTAATGAGGTCATAGGAGGCATCCAGTTGGTCGAGTACGGTTGTGATGATGCATAGCATACCGGGTATAGTATATTACACCTCTTTCAAAACTAAAGAAATGTGAAGAGTCAATTTAATCTTAATAGAAAAGGTCGCCCGGCATTACAAAAGTTCCAAAAATGTCGTTCAAGAAACGCGAATTTCAAACTAGCTCCACGAATTTTGGACAAATAGTTAGGTGCCAAGCCTTTGTAAAACGTTGGGAGCAGGCAAAAAGCCTGTTGTGCAATATGCTTTGAGTGACCAAAATGAAGACGAAGACGGCTCGCGTAGCTTGACTCTGCAGGATTATGGAAGTAGACGGTGGGTTTATCTCAGCAGCCTTGACCAAGATGATTCATCGGAATCACTGGATTTTTAAACTAAGTTCCTTCGACGGTCCGCTATCGAAGTGTCTCTTGTATAGGAGTAAAGGTTTTTATCGAAAGGGTGTCCAATCGATTTGCAGTTAGTTCAAAGGGAAAAATTAGTACTTTCGTTCAACACGCTAATTATCTCATTTGCCACGATATGACATTTGAGATGAGAGAAAACAAAGTTCATGGCCCTAAGATCATGCAGTAAATCGTTTCCAAATTACTTGTACGTACTTGAGCGAGTCCAATTTGGTTTTCATGCACTTATTTATTGGAAAACTGTCACAACTGGCAAGAGTGATGTAACTTTTGACTGTTAGGATGCCAACTATACATCAGCTATTTTCCGATCACTTTAAATAGAACTATTGTCCTTTGCTTCGATAGTTCATGCCGGTGCTAGAGTGCGATAAATATACAATATCTGGAAGATCTTTTAGAACTTGATGATTTGGTGTTGCTGCATGGAACTGGCGGCGATATTGATGACTGCATTCCAAGAATCTAATCAAAGTAATCTCAAATTGTTTTGTTTCGTAACAACTCTAAGGAAATTTCACTATATAACGTGTCATACGACGTGTAACCCATTATGTGCGAATGATCGTTGATAAATTGCTTTCCATATGCCATTCACAGGTTCGAGATACAGACAAAAGAGAAATATGGTGAACAAATCCTAGCCTCATTTTTGCAGTGATTGGAATAGCAGTTTTCCTTCATTAATGTTTCTTTTCCATTGCAGCCACGTACTCACCTTCCAATATTATTAATTTCCAGATTCGGCCAATGAATTTCGAAATTGCTTCATGTTAAATCGCACATTTTATATGCGGTTGCTTAATGGGTTTCGTGTGACTTCGACAGCCCTATGCCGTACAGTCGAGCATCTGCGGTGTGTGAGTATGGTACCACAGCGGAAATAATGACATTTTCTCATGCTTTTTTTCCATGGCAAACCGAGGAAAACAGTATAACGGGAAGCAAGCGTAATATAATAATTAAATAAACCGAACAATTATTAGTTTTCTCTCGACGTCTGCCTTCGTGGCTGGTGGGTATAGATGCCAGCCTTCGCTATCCTGGAGGGAGCTACAAGTTTCTGTGTCATCATGAGTAGGAGGCAGAAATCTGAACAGGAGGAGAATAAAAATGGTTCTGTCGTTGGAAATTAATGGCGCAAAGTCTTTTTGCAGGAATCTGGCCACGTTCGTTGCGGTTGAGTTATAGGCGAGGATCGCGTGGGGAGAAGTTGTATTACGGAATGATTGCATGATGATAGAAAAAAATGTGTGCTTAATCGATTGAGGCGACAAATATGAGCAACAGAGATATACAAGTAGCAGAATTGTTTAATTTATGGAAGAATGTCCATGATAGGATCTAGATTTTCGTAACTGAGCGAAATCTATATTTCATAGGTCAGGAAGGTTGGAATGATTTTCAGAATTAATTTTTACACTGTCTAATTAACCTTTGTTTATTCATTCTTTCAATTTATCTCTTCAAGCGAAAAACTTTTTAACATATTATTCATTCAAACTACTTATTGTGTGATCTCTAAAATCCATCTGAATTGTTCGTTGATATGTTTCAATAATCTTAGACAAACTCCAATGGGAATGAAAGAAAACCCATCTTCAGCATGAGCTTGCATTGTAGCAGAGTATTTATTGACTCCACAGCTCCAATTTGACTCCATGGGGCCAATTTGAAGAAAGTGGTTTAGAATTGGCTTTTCTATTATCAAGCTAGATGGCAGCTGAAGGTATTAGCCTGGGACAAAATTTAAATTCCTGTTCAAGTATGATTTTTGAAAGCCATTTTAACCCTGTGCAAAATTTTAGCTCAATCGGCGAAGCTATAGTTTAGCGCCCGTGGATTCAATTTTACATAGGATTTTTCATAAGAATTTATTTTTACCGAGACAAATCTTGCGAGGTGACCCGTTTTCCTCTAAAAATAAACCAATGCACTATGAGCGACGGCACTTATGAAGCTGACTCTGTCACTGATATCGCCAACTTGTTCCGTGCGCAGTTCAGCAGTGTCTTCTGCGACGAAATTCTGGATGCCGAGGGCCTCGAAGCTGGTACTAGCAATGTTCCCCGCTTGTCTGTATTTGGCTCTGTATTCACTATCTATAGTGATATGGTGATTTCAGATGAAAAGCAGATAAAAACTCAACTGGATGCGGTCCTGATGGTATTCCTTCCATTGTCCTGAAGCGCAGCCTGAACACATTCGCTGCGCCCCTGGCTACGGTATTCAATATGTCGTTAACTTCCGTTGTGTTTCCCGAATGCTGAAAAGAGTCGTTTGTTTTCCCAATACACACAAAAGGATGCAAACGATCCGTTGCCAACTATCGTGGAATTGCTGCACTAATTGCTGTATCCAAGCTATTTATTCGAAGTTATTGTTCTCCAAAGGCTGATACATGACTATTCACATACTATTTTCCCTGACCAAAACGGTTTTATGCCCAATCGCGCAACGGCGACTAACCTTACCGTATTTACATCGTGCATCATCCGTGAAATGGAACGCGGTCATCAAGTAGACGTCATATACTCAGATTTTTCTGTGGCCTTTGATAAAATGGACCATAAGATTGCAATTTTCAAATACTACAAAATGGATGTAAACGATCAATTGTTGAACTGGTTCCGCTCATACCTGACTGGTAGAACTATGTCTGTGAAGATTTCAGATTACGCCTCATCCACCTTTTCAGTCACAGCCGGTGTTCCGCAAGGCAGCCACCTTCCTTTACCTGTTATATATGAACGACGTGAACTTGGTCCTCAGATGCCAGAAATTATCATACGCGGATGACCTAAAACTGCACTACGCCATAAGAAGTCTAGAAGACGCCCTGCTTCATCAGAAACAACAAGTGTTTGACGACTGGTGCGAAGTAATGCTGGGAGTAATGCTAGACACCAAACTATCATTCGAAAACCACATTGCCTATATTGTTTCTAAAGCCTCATCGCAGCTAGGATTCATCTTCTCCGTCGCTAAAAACTTCAAAGACGTTTATTGTCTGAAGGAACTATACTGCTCATTAGTTCATCCTTTTTTGGAGTACTGTGCTGTTGTTTGGTCCAGTTTCTACCAAAACATAGTCCAGAGGATCCAAGCCGTTCAGCAAAGGTTTTTACGCTTCGCTTTATGACATCTTCGTTGGCAAGATCCTCGCAGATTGTCAGGTTATGAAAGCCGGTGCAAGCTCATCAACCTGAAATTGTTGGAAGGGAGGCGTATGGTGGCCAAACCGTGTTTCGTTGGTGAACTCCTTCAGGGAAACATCGACTGTTCCACTTTACTTGGTCTCTTGAACATCAACACTCAACAGGCTTCAAACGGTGAGTTGACAACTTGAAAGGAGTGTGCAACCGACCTCCGGTCCTAACAAATTCCTACCTCACGCCTCCGAGTCATATGATCACAAAAGGCTGCCAGCTGAAACATGGAGACGCTGAATGGCGTAGCTTGCATTGTATTGTATTTTATTGTATTGTATTGTATTGTATTGTATTTTATTGTATTGTATTGTATTGTAGTTTATCAATTTGTTTATCCATACCTGTGAACAATTTGATGTTATTCTCCATTCTGTTTCAATTTATTATTTTGGTACACATTGGAAGCTTTGCATTCCAAAACTATTCATCTCAAGAGCCTGGAGCAACATGACAAGTATCAAAGAATCATTTAGTTCTTTAGCATTTCAGCATTTATTTTTAAACTAAACTTCTACTTCTTAGTTCATTAAAGACTGGCATGCGCTTAGAAGCAGTACAGAATTATTTATGTAAACATTTTATTCAATGGTATTATGATAAGATAAGCCATTTATTTCAGGAATCATCAAACAGAGCTTTTCGATCACTACAGTGACTTTGATATGTAGCTTAAGTGGTAAGAAGAAAATGTTTAACAACATTTCTTATGACATAATATCTTTCATATAACTTTTATCCTTGATATTTGGAATGATCTATTCTGTTTTCAGTTTTTTCGGGAATAATAGGAGATCAATACATATTTAATTTTTAGCCGCTTTTTGCACGGTCAAGTAATTAAATTTGTGTCTGAAAATTCCATGTGTATCATTCAAGTTTGAAATTTGTATAAATTGCATTTTGGTCTTTTATAATATCTTATTTTTTTTTAAGAACAAGAACAGCATATGCATTTCAGTTTTTGATCCATTTTTTATTGGATCAGCTTATAGAGCATAAGAGTAATATAGAACGTGAAACGCATATCAGTCCTATATGGAAAATCATCGAAAGGAGAAAACAGCAATTGTTGTTTCGCATGATGTGTTTTTTTTCCACCATGTAAACTTATAACATTTTCTGCAAAAAAACAACAGTGGGACTGATTTGTGATGATTTCGTATGTTCGATTGCAAAATAATCGCATATCAGTCCCAGTCTTTTATTTTAAGGTAGAATTAGATCAATACCAATTTTTCGGTAATTTTAGTTACTGAAACAAGCTGGGACGAAAATGTTCAGAGTGAAAGAAATATTTGGAAGTACTGGTCATATATTCAGAGATGACCAAAATCAGCTTGAGTCCCAGAAAAAGTCTGATGGAGGTGTTTTTACAGCAATTTCAGCCAAATTCTAATCAGAAATTATTTCTACTACTAAATTCGAAGAATTTGAGCATGTTTGGGTGAAATCATGCATTGCTGGTGAAACAAACGTGTTTGCCTTCGTGTATCCATCAGATCATGCAAATAAAACTGCTTATGAATCTTTTTTTTTTTCAAAATCCTGCACAAATTGTATCATAGTTACCTTCTGAGACTAAAGTTCACATCTATGGTGACTTTATCCAAAGACAAGTCGACTTTATTCAGGACTCTGAAAATGAAAGCATTTTACTTATAGTCGTTTGGAACAATGAAACACTGCAGTTTGTTTTCGACAAAACTGCTGATTTACGTTTAAATCAAATTATTAATGTACAAAATCCACAGAACTGTTACTTGGACTTTCTATTGACCAATGTTCACGACGATTTTTGTGTGGTTGAATCATTTAATCCCTTATATAAATATGAAGCATTTCACACAACAATCGAATTCTCTCTATTTGTTCATGAAACTCAAAGACCCAACGACTGGGAATTCGATTAAATCTTCGAAAATCACAGAGCAAATTATGAAATTATCAAACGCAGATTAAGTAGTGTAAACTGGCAACTAATACTACGGAATGAAGGAAATGTTGTAATTGCTGTTGGTTTCTTCTATAATGGTCTTTTCGGAATTAGTCATGAAGTAGTTCCAATCAAGGTAATACGACTTCATGGCAATTCAAAATATCCAGTCTGGTACAATAGAAAAATAAAAAAAAATAAAAATCACAAGCAAAAAGCACATAAAATTTACATCAATATATAGAGAAATATTAAGATGTTTGTAATCAACTAAATTTAGCCATCGACATCGCATTTGAAGAGCATAACACTAAATCTGAAATTGAAATAAATTCGTGCCCTAAGACTCTTTTCAATTTCGTTAAAACAAAATTGAAATCTGACAATTTTCAATCATCCATGTAGACGAGCAATTCTGAAGAAAAATGCAATCTTTTTGCAACCTTTTTCCAGAAAATTTATAGCACCTGTTCCGATAATGACCGGTGGCGGGTCTTTTTTAATTTATCCCGGATTTTACTTGCTTAAAAGGTGTTAATAGAATCACGGTACACGACATCCTGCATGCTTCTAAAAATATTGATGCCTTGAAAGGTGCAGGACCTGACGATATTCTCCCTGTATTCTTGAAGAACCTAGGCATGGAATTTACAATTCCGTTGTCTTGGCTCTTTGAAATATTGCTTGAAAATGGAATATTCCCGAAGATATGGAAAAACTCTTTTCTGGTGCCTATTTTATCTGGCCTTATCTGGCAAAATAATCAGACATGCGTAATTACCGTGGTATTATCATCATCTCTTGCATTCCTAAGCGATTCGAAGCAATAATCAATAAAAAATAATTTATCCTGATAAATAATAGAATCTCAAATATGCAACACGGGTTCTATAAAGGTCGCTCAACTGCCACAACTTATTAGAATTCATTAACTATTCATTAATTTCTACGGAAAATGGCAACCGCGTAGAAGCTCTTTACACAGACTTTAGAAAAGCATTGATATTCCAATGCTTCTCTTCAAATTGCAGAAAATTGGCATAGAGCATGGACTGCTTAAATGACTTGAATCCTATCATACAAACCGCCAGCAAATAATAAAATTCAATAAAAAGAAACCCCATGCCATTCAAGTCACTTCAAGAGATCCACAACGCTGCCATCCCGCTGTACACTATACGTAAACGACATTTTCTTCATTCTAAAAACAACAAAAGGACTTATTTATGCCGACGACATGATACTATTTCTTGAAAAAAAGAAACCAAGAGGATAACACAAACACTCAACACAAACACATTATATAGAAAATTGAAGAAAACAAAATAGAGAGCAGAAAATACGAAAAGGAAAGGCAAGAGAATGTCATCAGCATGATAAGTTTACGACACGCCCTGAATAATGCAGAAGATAAAATAATGAAATTATTGATGTTTTTACACCAATCAAGCATGTACAAAAACAAATTTATACATAAAAGAAACTATCAAAGAGAAGATGGTAGGTGAATTTTAACCAAAGAATGAAGAAGATAAGAAATGAATAAACGGAAACAACCAATGACTATAAAAGATAAGAAAAGTTGGAAAAGTGAACACAAGTGAGAAGAAAAGCAGAATGAGGAAGTATCAAGTTAAGCAGATGCAGTAGCAAAAGAACAAAAGTGTATCAAACACAGTAACAGATATTCTCGAAAAGAAAAGGAAAAAGCACAGATGAAGTGTGATAGGAAAGGAAGATGAAGATACTTGAAAAAGCAAATCATCCATAAAATTTAAAAAAAAAAGCATTATGAGGTAAAAATGAACGATTACATTACAAGAGAAGAAGAAACAAGAGAAAAAACTGTAGAGAAGAAAAACAAAAGGAGGCAAGAAAGGGTAGAGCAGAATCAGGAGAAAGGGTGAATATTAGAAACGGAAGGAAGAACACTTATATTATTGAAAAATATGTGTGGAATATGTCACGTGAATCGAATATTTCGATTCCATAGAAATAAGCAGCTGAAATGGCTAGCAACCTGGAAATTTAAACAATTATTGGGTTACTATGTATTATTTAATTGCACGAATACACCCTTCTTGTGTAAAGGCAGTCAAAAGATTAGTTGACTGGGCAAGGGTTCGTGAAATTGTCAGTCCTTTGGCTTGTGAAGAACGCCTCATTGAGATCAACTGACCCTGCTTCAACAAGCCATCACGTAGGCTATTCTCGGGGCAGCCTGCTCTAGTTACCGGTTGATCAGATATCTAAAAGAAATGCCAGCATTTCTTAGAACCGTGTCGTATAAGTTGTTCATTTGGTTTTATTCAAATTTTCATTCTTAGAGGGTTCTTCCAAATTTTCATATTCATACATTCATTTTCAACAAGTTTACTTAATTCCAGTCAAACTTTTCGGGAAGCCTTTCGTTGGAATTGATTTATATGATCAAGGCAACCAAATTTATGTTTGTTCGCATCTGTGAGAACTGAAAGATGAATGAATCGAAGGGAAAAAGAAACAGAGGCTGAACGAAGTTCTGTTTGTGACGTTGATTGTGCTGCTTGTTTATTGCGTGGCTGCTTGACCTAGTTAGAAAATGGAAAGCTAGTGGTTTCTTTGTCACATTGATTTTGTCAATTGATGCTGATAATGTGGCGCCCTGCTTTTAGCCTCAGCTGCTGAATGGAATGTATTATACATATATGTTAACCGTATGATTCCATAGTTCATTATAAGAGAAATCGTTCTATAACGAATTTTAATTCTAAAAAATAGCATTTTAAGGTGTAAATTCGGTGTAATGAGCACTACTAGGGAAAAAGCTACCGCTGCTAGACAACTGTGTGAGTTGTCAGTTAATTCAATCGCAGGAAAAAATATATTCGGATAGCGGCAACTTATTTAAAATTCTAGGATTAAATCAGTAATATAGGCTTTAACAGACACTTCCAGGTGTTTCCGGCGAATGAAACAGGCAGCAAACGATTCCTTTTGTTTAGGAACCGCAATCAGAGTGGAAAATAAAAATTATAGGGTGGTTCAAATTATCGTTTTAATTCCACTCTACTGCACTCAATCGAATCTTAGTCTGATCATAATACTACACTCAAAATTTAAGTTCAATTGGTTGAAAACTCAAATTTCCTTTGTTTTTTTTTGTAATTTCAATGAGGATTACTATGAGAAAGTATACTTTTTGTTAATAGGGTCCTATTTCTTTAGCGTGATGACAGATGGAAATACTTACCATCCGTTTTTACGAGAAATATTTTCATCGAAAATCAATTTTCCATTAAACCTCAGGTTTGATTATTATGAATTGTTTCTACGACAATAATTTTCTGATCTTAATGATCCAAAGTTTTCAAGGCAATACATCTTGCCTATTGTTTGTCATAGAAGCCTTGGTTCTTGGTTTCATGCTTTGCACTGGTAGTCAAAACAGTATGCACACAATATATATCGCTAGACAACTATCACATGCTATCAGTGGTACATGAGCGTCTTCTAAACGTTTATTTTTGCCTGTTGAAGTGGCGGACTTAGTCCGTGCTTCGACCTACCCCGCAGTGGAATGTTAGGCAAAAATGGACGTCTTTGGTACGAGTACCACTGTACACATGCCCTTTTCGCTCAATTCCCTAAATAAAAACATCTGTTCTAGTTATAACCTGCAGCACACTGACGGAACTTTCAGCACTTTCTCTGCATATCTTTCATTCTAGCCAAAACATTAATGTTCACTCTTGGTGCCTCATGGTGATGAGCAAACATCTCCTTGTACATCATAATAAGCGAATAGTCAAAACTATAAGCTTGAAATGCTAAAACAAGAAAGGGTACCCAAGTAACAATAAGAATGCTTTGAAGATTTATTGATATCTTATCATTCCCTAGTAGCACACTTGTTGCAATTCACTAGAGATAACATAAATATGACTTGCTAAGTCATATTCAAGTTACTACAACTGATTATGATCGTAGTGTGCTACTTGGGTTGTTTTAACATTGCATCTCTTGCAGCTTGTAGGTTTGTTAAAGTTTCATGTGATTGTCATAAAATCAGGCCCTCAAGTATACTATAAAACTATTTTATGACTACCAAAACAAAACTCAGGCTTCATAGTATTAACGTAAGCCCTAAGGTGGTTCTGTATTCGTCCTAGAAACTAAAGAATAAAACCATAATATATCTATAGAATTTAGTTTTATGACGTACGTTTTGATAACCGTTATAAAATATGAAAATGTGTTTGGGTGGTAATTCTCATAAAACGAACAAGCATGCTATAAAGGCACCAATAAGATGTTAAGTCAGTTGGAATTATATCAATAAATAAATAAATAAATAAATAAATAAATAAAACGTTACGCTCTCAGTAAGGGTTTGAAGATCCCTAGGTAAAACCACTAGTTTTATTTTGTGCTTTTGTATTCTAATATAGGGAAAAGTGTCACATTTAAGCATTTTTGAGGAGCGGCAAGTTATAAAGAGGTAAGAAAATTTCACTCAACATGATATACAAAGCCTTTCCAGCAGACATAGAAATAATTTACAGCTAGTTATAATTCAATAATGAATGTCTAGTCTAGTAATATATGGATTTACTTTTATACTTTTTCGAAATAAACCGCTAGTGCAAATTTATTATAAAAGTTAAATTCTACAGATTTCATATGGCGCATGCTTTTTTTTCGTAAACTATTCACAATAAATTCCGCACGGCATGGTCTCAGACATATACAGGTGGGTTAAATAAAGGAATATTTTTTTTTATTTTCAATATTTTCAATTGTTGTAAATTACCACTTATTATTATTTCTCTAATTCACATATACGATAGGAAAAAAAACAAAAATACTGACATTTCGCATTTTGTCAGCAATCAAATAAAGTCAACAACAAACAAACAACAAACAAAGTTTATCAAAATAGTTTGCATATCAGGTTTTATCAACTTCCTCTGGAGGATTTTATGCAGTTGTAACCTAGTTTTATAACAGTCATTAGGTTATTGTTACTACCTCCCAGCCAGAAAATGGTTTTATTTTTAACCACAACGTGTAGTATACAATAAATCTAAAATACAACCTTTGCTTCTAAGTTGGTTCGCATATCAAGTTTTAATGATTGCAATAAAACTGGGCCAACTGGCCATGACATGGTTGTAAAGCGGTCAGGATAAAGTTTTTAAAGCAATGTAGTCGCAAGAATCGGTTTTATTATTTGGTTTTATCAACTGCTAAGAAACTGGAATAAAACCAAAAATGTTGCTTAAGTAATGATCCCCCATTTCATCTCCAAGTGATCATTACAAGCTGTCTATTTGGTTCAGGTATTTTTGAACGTTGATATGGTAGCCTGTTCAAACTTGAAATCCTCCCCGACCAAGTTGCCAGAACGGGCCCAGAACCCTTTCTAAACCGAAGGGCAGTGAACTCCGTGTCAACCAAAATGCAAGGAGGGTGAAATTTGGCATAAGGTTTGTATCCGCAATAATCTGGAATAAAACATAAATTTTGCATTATATTTCCGTCGTAGATGTTTATTTTAAATTCTTACGATGTGTTTTAACAATTCGTGAAGACAAAACATAGTTATTCGGTATTTGCATAAAATTTTCGAACTTTGTGCTTAACTCCGTCCATTAGGGTTTGTACAGACTCTTCAGAAATCGTAAAGGGTGTATTCGATAAAAATGTAGTCACATATATACTCATCAAAATTAAACTGATTATCGGATTTTCTTGAAATTTTCAGGGAATGAAGAACTACTAATGAGTTTTGATTTACAACATTTGTTTTATTCAATTTCGTCTCCCATCCCGAATGCCCGCACCTTCCTTTTCACTCCACCCATCAAATTTTGTACAACCGATTTTCCCAGTGTTTTTGTTGTTTTTACCCAAATTTTCTTCAATTCTAGCTCTGTTTTTATAGTTTCGGGATGTTTGCGAAGTTCCGTTTTCATAATTGCCCAGAATTTTTCAATTGGACGAAGTTCCGGTGAATTTGGTGGGTTCATATCCTTTGGTACAAAATTGACTCCGTTGGCTCGGTACCACTCCAATACGTTTCGAGCGTAGTGGCAGGATGCTAGATCAGGCCATAATAGAGTTGATCCTTTGTGCTTCTTAATGAATGGCAAAAGACGCTTCTTAAGGCACTCTTCCGTGTAAATCGCACCGTTTATTGTTCCGGAAGTGATGAAGGGAGCACTTATTTCACCACATCCGCAAATCGCCTGCCAGATTAGAAACTTCTTTGCCAGTTTCGATAGTTTCTTCTTTCGAACATCCTCCGGAACATCGAACTTCGACTTGGCAACGAAATATTCTTGCCCAGGAAGTTGACGGAAGTCGGCCTTGACGTATGTTTTGTCATCCATCACGATGCAACCGGATTTGGTGAGCAGCTTCGTGTAAAGTTTCCGGGCGCGGGATTTCGCAGTGATGTTTTGTTTTTCATTCCGGTTTGGGGCTTTTTGCACTTAGTAAACATGTAACTCAGCACGCTTCATGGTTTTCTGCACAAAACCGACTGACACCTTAGACTTTTTAGCGACATCTCGAATTGACATGTTTGGACGGTTCTTGAATTGTTGTACGACTTTCCTGGCCATTTTACTGTCCATTGGACCACTTTTTCGACCACTCCCTTCCTTCCTTTGGACACTCAGACGCTCCTGAAGGTTCTTATTACATGAGACACAGTTGTATTTGCAATTCCAAGCCTTTTAGAAATCCACCGGTGGGACGCCCCTGGATTTTGATTGTGAGTGCACAAAATTTTCTCACGGACAATTTCTTATTTCGACGACATGACTGGAACTACTGAATGTATAACTATGAAACTTGGTAGATGTAAATAATACACTATGGATAAGATCTACTCGAATTTCTAGGTTTTTTACTCATACGATTCAAAAGTTACAGAAGATTTTCTGTGTGCCATTTTTATCGAATACACCCTTTAGAAGCCGTCTTTGTCAAAATTTGCTGGAAGTGTATGTTGTCTTTGATTCCTTGCTTCTTTCCAGAGAGCTTCCGCTTCATCAGAGCCCAATATCTCTCGATTGGTCGTAGCTCTGGGCAATTTGGCGGGTTTGAGGTTTTTGGTACAATGTTCACTTGATTTGCTTGATACCACTCCATCACAGTTTTAGCATAGTGGCATGATGCCAAATCGGGCCAGAACAAAGGTTTTTCTTTGTGACTTTTGATGAAAGGTAGCAATCGCTTCTGCAGACACTCTTTCTGATAGATCTCCTTGTTGATTGTGCCTGTAGTGACGAAAGATTTACTCTTTTTGCCACACGTGCAAATTGCTTGCCACACAAGGTATTTTTTGGGAAATGTCGATGCCTTCTTCGTTCTGAAATGCTCAGCTGTAGCATTTCTGGCCATAACAGAATAAAAATCCAGCCCTGGAAGCTGCTTGAAATCCTCCAGGACATAAGTTTCATCGTTCGATAACAACGCATGAAAACTTCGTCAAATATTCGCAGTACAAACGTCGAGCCCGTGATTTTGCTGCCAAGTTCTGTTTGTCGTTGTCGTGATTTGGAACTGTTATTACTTTATACGACTTAAGTCCCAAACGTTGTTTTGATTTTCGGACAAAACCAGGTGACATCTCTATTTTACGAGCCACCGTTCGAATTGAGAGATTTGGGTTTTTCGTTAATATCCTTTCCACCTTTCGGTCTATGACAGGATCAGCGCGTCCGATGTTTTTTTCACTTTTTGGTTTCCTCTCGTCCGTCAAACGGTCCGAAAATGATTTGAGCACATCGTGAACAGTGCATTTAGGCAAATCCAATGTTTTTGCAAGGTCCCGTATTGACAAGTCAGGATTTGCCGTACGCCCGTACAAAATTCGCTCGCGCAGTAGTTTTTCTTTCGTCGCCATCTTGAATACTTAACATGAAATGTAAATATCAATCATAGTCTTTTTTTTCATAGACTCTCAGCTATACTACAGTGAAATTTTTCATTCCTACGTGCAATATTTCAAAAGTTACAATGATTTGAAGGTGTCCGCATTAATGTGTATACAGACCTTATTCCACTTTAAACGCATTTGTTGTGCATTTGTTACTTCTTTACCGTGTCCTCAAAGTTTTCGCTTGACAATTGCCCAATACTTTTCGATCGGTCTGAACTCAGGGCAATTTGGAGGATTAATCTCTTTGGCGACGAAATTAAAATTGTTTGCAGCATACAATTCTAGTACCTCCTTAGAGTCGTGGCAGCTTGTTAGCTCCGGCCAAAAAAGGGTAAAATCCGCATTGTCAGACACTTTTTAAAATAAACCTTCGACGTCATTGTGTGAGGCATGATGAAAACCTTGGTGTGAAGGCCCAACTGCAGATTCCTTGCCAAATTATTAGTTTCCGAGCACTTATCAGCAAAAACCAAAATATGTTACATATGTTTCCCAGTAAATACAGCCATCGAATTTCGTCAAAACTCGTTCGTATAGTAATCGTGCTCGCTTTAAATACTAAATTTTGTATCAGGGAGCGATTCGGATGTTTCCAAGCACAAAAATACTTATATCCTTCTCTTGAAAGGATGTTACACACAGTGGAAAAGTTGGAATCGTTTTTCTTTGCCAAATCATGTATGGGGACACCTGGCTTGCCTTTCAAGTATCTCAACACCTTTCTCTAGTGCCACTTTTAAGATAGATGCGCTATATTCTATCCACACTCAAAGTATCCTTGGAAAGTTTGATTACACCGTTGACTTTGAGAATTTGAACACTTTTGATATTTTTGAGGCAGACCACGAAGGATTCTCTAGATGTTTGTGCACAAATAATTTTCTTTTCTGAAGTAATGATCCGTTATTTCTAGATGAGCCAATCAATCGAAAAAAAACTTTTCACCAATTTCTTTGTCAATGAAACATCAACAAATGACTGTCAAAGGTTTTTTTTCCAACCACCGGGAACCTGGTGGTGTATTAAACCGTGCCTCCAGATTTACTTTGAATCGAGCTTTAGAGGTGCTATTAATCAACAAGTTCAAAGCAGACGAGTTCTATGTTGTTTTGGCCTGATTTAGCCGTTATGGTAAAGCGGCTCAGGAGTGGTATGCATCAAACAACGTCAACATTATACTAAGAGACTGCAATGCTCCGCACACCCAGAACTTTGTCCAATTGAAAGATATTGGGCCATGGTGAAGCAAAACTGAGGACCCTGTGCAAAACTCAGTTGATGGTATCAAACGTAAAATAAGAGCATACGGATGTAACAAGTCCGAATAATAATATTTTGATACATTAATTGTTATTTTATATATTCTCCGTGCGAGGAGTAACGATTATGATGTTGAAGGAGATGTTCGCTCATCACCATGAGGCACCAAGAGTGAACAACAATGTTTTTGGCTAGAATTGAAAGATATGAAGAGAAAGTTTTTGATAGTTCCGCTAGTGTGCGGCAGGCTCGGAAACATAGCAGATGTTTTAGGAAAATTGAGCGAAAAGGGCCTGTTGAAGTGGCGGACTTAGTCCGTGCTTTAACCTACCCCGCAGTGGGATGTTAGGCAAAAATGTCGTTGGTTCGAGTACCACTGTACACATGCCCTTTTCGCTCAATTTTCCTAAAACATCTGCTATGTTTCCGAGCCTGCCGCACACTAGCGGAACTATCAAAAACTTTCTCTTCATATCTTTAATTCTAGCCAAAAACATTGTTGTTCACTCTTGGTGCCTCATGGTGATGAGCGAACATCTCCTTCAACATAATATTTTGATGTAAATGAGTTATAAATAAATTAATTAATAAATATAATGCTTTACTGCAAGTTTTTCATTGGCTAAATTTTGCTGTGCACATACTTTAATATTTAAAAAAATTGCTGCTGATTTACATTGGTTGTAGAGGTTGTCGTTTAGATTACAACGCACAAAAGCTCGACTCATCATGTTTTTAAAATCTTCTGATGAAACAAGTAACACACAAATGAATGTTAAAACGAACGATTGTATGAAATGCTTGCCGATATTATTTGAAAACTTGAACTACCCTTAAACACTGTTCTGTTGTGACTGTGCTTTTCCACCCCATCCACGACCGTAAAACGTAAAAAGCCTACATATGGCCACTGCTGGACGGGAAAAGATACTTATGGTTTCCGTTAATTATCGTCTCCCTGAATTGCGTTGGAATTTCCATTAAGGGAAAAGGATCCTTATTTACGGTAGCTAATGTAATTTATGATTAAAATTCGCCTTTCTTAATTATTTACAGATGCAAATGAGCAGAATTTGTGTCCGGCTAGCACTGAGGATAGTCTGGAAATCAATCTTCCAGGGACGGAGATAGAGATAAAAGCCCCGGAGAGCTGTACCTGGCCCAACGCATTACAGGTGAGTAAAAAAAAAAATTTCATATCACACCAGACCTGCGCTTAATTACGTTTGGATGGACCCACTCCAAGTCAAACCTTGGAGAAAAGAAAGACCAGCGATTGAATTTTACGAGATTCTAGGAAAGTTGGAAAAATTCCTCATTCTGCGTTAATTCCTTTTTGGCTTGAAGAGGTGATAATGGATAATGGAAAATAAAATTAGACGGATGCACAGCTTTGCCGATGCTGGTGGTCAGAGCACAGCACGAGGCAATTAACAGCGGTTACAATAAATCATAATTTATGCTAATTAGAAAGCACTGCAAAAGTCAGCAGCCATTATTCATTCGTATGATTCTGACCGTCTGCAGTCTGGTGATCAGTGCTCTTGTAGTTAAGCTTGCGATAACTATGAGCGGTATGATGTGATGCAGATACGTGGAGGGAAGTACTCTGAAAGTGTTAGGGGGTCATTTTTCTTCCTCTTATTATTGACTGATTATTATTATTTTATTTCATTACATTATGATTGATTATTATTATTTATTAAAAACAGTTTATCCAAATGATATAACAATCGTGTTTCGATATCCAATAAGAATCATAGATCGGATTTAGAAATAAGAATAGGTGGGAATTTTTTTTAAATATCTCAAAAATTGAATATATTAAATATTTTTCATTCCAGCAAACGGCATTAATAGATTAGCGAGTAAATAAAGAGCACCCTTATAGAAGATTGCAAACTTTTGCTCAAATTAGTCAAAATAAGAAGGCTGATACATCATGATTGACCTTGCTACAAAGCAACATTATACTGGCAGGAGCAGGGTTCGATTCCCGGTCTGACCTAGGATTTTATCGTTATAGAGAAAATGCTCGACTCGCTGCACGTGGGGTATAATTATTAAGGTTATAAAAGGTATTAATTCAGAAAAAGCTAACTTTTTGTTCATACCCTTCTTGTTTGCCGATATAATCGCATATAAAATTGTTTGTTTGCGTTGCTTACGTGAAATTTATCTAGCTACACCTTGGCCGAAGACCACTATTCGTTTGCACATCAGCATAGTTAGATCGTAATGGATTAGCGAGATGATGTTCTTGTGAAATGTTCCGCAAACTACTCAGCAGGCAACATCGTTGAGTCTGTTGTGTAAAAGAGACAGCCAAAAACCGAGGCTATTATGACATACAGCAGACCAGCAGTGTTGCCAGGAAAGCCGTATATCTCTTAAAGGGTGGAACGGTATAAAATTGGTCAAATATGATTAAGTGCACACCTATAAGTTTATTATATAAATGATCATAAATTATAGAAATGATTATAAGTGATATAAATGGTCATAAATGATATAACATAAATGCTTCTTTTCTTTTTGAAGTTTATCGTCTACAAAACACAGGAAAATCATTTGATTAGGATTCCAATTTTCCCAATGATAACTGTCAGGCTAACTCTCACCTTCCATCAAGTGCTGTGCAGCTAATATGTCCACCTTATTTAATGCTGAACGCCAATTATCTTCAAGCCAAACTGTTTTTCACTTTCAACTGTTTTTTTTTTTTTTTTGGTTTCTCAATACTATTGCCCAATATTTTTCAATTGTGAGCAGTTCCAGCGAGTTTGCAGGATTTTTGTACTTGGGTACGATTTGCACACCTTTGGCGGTACACCATTCCTGTGCCAATTTTCCGTACGAGGTCTGGCCAAAACAGCACGGAACAACTATATTTCTTCAAGAACGGCAATAAGCGCTTTTGGAAGCATTCCTTTACTTAAATATCATGGTTGACAGTGTAAGTTGTCATGAAACTTTCGCATTCTAGCCCACAGGTGCAAACAGCCTGCCAAACCAAGTATTTTTACGGGAACTTTTACATATTTTTCTGCCTAAATATATCTTGAGCCTTTCGTTTTACAGTAGTTATAAGGCTCTTGACTTGGGAGCTGCTTGAAATCAACTTTGACGTATAATTCAATGCCCATTAAGATGCAATCAAACGTGGTCAACAAACTCTTGTACAACTTAAGCGCTTTTCTTTTGGCTGTTGTGTTTTGCTTATCATCTCAGTTTTGTGTCACTTATATTTTGACAGTCCGACTTTTTTATTTGCTCTTGTACTGCTTTGTTGGACTTTTCCAATTTGTTTCCGATACCTCTGATGGAAAGGTTGGGATTGCGTTTGAAAATGCTGGCCACTATTCTTCCGATCACTGCGGCTTCCTGTTTTCGGGTTTTTCCTGTTCCTATCTTCCTTGCAGTCGTTTAACGTTCTCCGAACACTTATATAGCATTCGTCAAGGTTGATTTTGCAATATTATGTGATTTCCGAAGTCTACGTGGAAATAATTTGGGTTTTGCTTATGCACGTCAACATTTTGATACACTGCTCTTCTTGCATCGACGCCATTTTGACAACTTGATAGAAAATGGCAAAAACAAAATTGAGTCAACATTTCATACGCATACACTAACATTATTAGGGGTGTTCAAGTTTTTTAAATGCACAATTAAAAAAACTACGTTATATTTGAGTCGGCCAAGTTTTACACGTTCCATTCTTTATATCCGAAAAAAGAAAATCAAGCCAAGTAACACGACAACTTCAAAATTTGCTGCAGCAACTTGGTTGTGATTTTAATGAGTCACATTAAAGTCACTTTTACCGATTTGAAACAAGTGTAGCGATAATAATTTTTTATAACATTTTTGATACTACGTTTAGTAGGGGTTTCGCAAGGTTCACCCGAGGTTAGAAGGGGTTACATTCTTCAGGGGGACTGATTTGTCAAAGGAACATGGAAATGGAACTCTGAAGTCTCACCGTAGAGCTGTCGCCAGCACTAGATGTACGATTTGTTCAGAGCTCCCGCTTGCGGCCGGTTGTGGTGATCATTGAGCGACAATGGCTTATACTAGCCACTTGGAGCATCACATAAATCGACTGCATATGGCAATCTTTTAGAGATACATAAGGTCCAACGAAGGCATCTAGGGTATCACTGTACATAGCCTCTGTCATAAAATGTCTCATGCATATCAAAATATTAAAGCAAAGCCTACCTAGGTATTTTTCTTTTTGTTCAGTAGTTTCAATCCCTACCTCTCCTTGGTGCAGACTTGGGTAGGAGTTACCAGAGCAAAAATTGGATCACCAATCCCGATGGGCCTTGGTCGTTTGCTGACAGGGAAGAGGGAAGGGCTGATCTCTTCAAACGGTGCTGCCTATTGGTTCCATGTTAAGATAATCGTCCTCGTGCCATACTCTGTACACGATATTCCTATGGCGAAACAGGAGTTGTCGAAGGCTCAACCAGTTGCCATTAAAAAAATACCATTAGTTGCCTTTAAAAAAAAAAAAACAAATAATACATAAGTAAAAAGGAATCCGGTTAAGTGGAAGCTCGATAGGAGTTACTTAAGGATAATTTATGACGAGCTTTAACCACGTAACTTCGAAGCCGGAACACTGCAGGAACTTTGGAAGGACAGGACCGATCAATGCAATCAAGCTGTGGATCACGAGCCATCCGATAGAAGCATTCCACGCGCAGTTAGAACAGGTGTGTGATGGCTGCTTACAACTAAATGTCACGCATGTAAGACGGGAGTCAATGTACAGACCATCGGTTGGGCCAAGCGTCCGATAACCTGAATCGAACAACCATGGTCAAAAATGTGTAAACTTTGCAGCCTACCATGGTTTGGTATTCCAATATTATTTTTTTAATCACAAAGACAAAAACAAAGCCACTCGGAGATCATCTGATCAAGCAACAGAAAACCGAAGCAACCAAATCTATATCAGCCAAGTTCGCACCTTTCACTTTGCGAATATAGATTTGTATGACTACATAGTTGAAGTACGTAGGGTAAGGGGATGTAATGTTAGCCTAGCTCCTTCATTCGGCATATGTACCAAATGTGTCATTAATTTAGCGATAATCAACAAAATTATGTTGCTATTAGGATGACTGATATAATCCGAAGCAATTGAGACAATATCAATCAACTTATAGTTGTTCACTTCCACGTAATTTGGAATTTCTTGAACTTTTGGGGCATCATGATTTTACTGGTAAAGCTGAACAGATGATCTACACGATCTCTGAGTGATCTAAATTTGGCTTAATTGAATCGATAATGCAGTCTGGATGTGCAGAACATAGTTACACGTTATAAACTAACTGTTCACATAGCTAAAATAACAATGATTTTGCATGAAAATCGTAGACCCAATTGGGGACACATTTTTTTGTATGTTTTTTGTAACTATGGCCTGTTGTATCAATAACGTAGTTAAAAGGTTGTTATTGGTCAAATTTCAAGTGGAAATGCATGAACTTGCGATTGTTAATATTCAAGTGGCTCATATAAACACCAACCGAAGGAACAAAATAATTGTAAAGTTAATAATAATGTTTTCATTATTTATTGCCTGATAAATCATATATGAACATCACTTAAGTGTTTCACGGCAGTTTTACTTAAGTTCGTTTTGTGAAATGTCTATGTTCATAAAATTTGCCTATGTTCATAAAATAAGACAGAAAAAACCGTACAAAGGCTGCTATTAGTAATAAATTCATCGAATGGAACGAATTTGCTTCCACGAATAGACCCAATTTGGTGCTTATAGACCGACATTAAATCCATATCCCTCGAATGTTTCTGACTTTATAAAAAGAGTTGTGTAACTTTTCGTGATACATGCTTCCAAATATCTTATCAAACTTATATTAACAAGTGTCTAACTATTTGAATCTCGCTTACAGCTTAGAAACTTTATGAGTTATAATAAAAAATGTAATCGATCATTGCATAATAGTCTTCCGTCGTCTTCGTCGTCATTCTGGCCATTACTAGGCGCCATTCCAACCGTCAACCTGGTGTCGCTCTAACCGCGACTCAGGCCTCCACGGCAGTTTCCACTATACTCACCACGTCAGACGCCATTCCAACCCTCAGACTGGCCGCCACGTTATCCGCCATCCTCATCGCTATTCCAGTCGCCACTCTGGCCAACCTGTCAGCTACCGCTTCAGCCATAACGCAGGCACCATCCAGCCATCACCACGTGGCACCCCGCCATCTTCAACAACCAAAATAACAGTAAAACAAACAAAACGTCCTGAGACCCGGAACAAAAGAGGCCTTGAGTGCCCACCCCACGAGTTGCCGTTGGCTTAAGACCAGCAGGTCGAAGCTTAGGCCGGTTCCTCCTGGAACTGAGTAGCTCCGGGAAGAAAAAGTAGAGTCTTAAAATAGGAAAGCCTATATGCTTGTCGAAAACGACGGGTAAGGTGCTCGAGGGGATAACCCACAACAGGCTCATTGGTGACCGCCGGTAGAGACAACAAAAGAGAAATAAAA
The DNA here is from genome assembly GCA_034211315.2 of Aedes japonicus. NCBI lineage: Eukaryota > Metazoa > Arthropoda > Insecta > Diptera > Culicidae > Aedes > Aedes japonicus. The sequence continues at coordinate 162,313 of JASCZW010000801.1, read as the reverse complement.
TGACGCATTATGGTTATGAATCGTGCCTACTTAGGACTTTTAAGACCATCAAGACAAAAAAGTCGTCATTTCACGTTCATATTAGAATTAACATATTGAGAAACAAAAATTACTAGAAAAAAACTAAAATAAACTAAGTAAAAAGTTGCCCAATGAATTCTTTATGTACCAAATATGTTTAGTTAATTTTTGTTTCAATCCTTCTTATGTTTGTCTTGCATTTAATAACACTACAAAAAAAAAAATATTTCCTGATGTGTGGTTCATTACTGAAGGGTTTATATTATTACGATAATTTAGTTTTTCTATCTTAGCCAAGAGGCACTGACAGTTAATTCCAAATTATAAAAAACAAAACTGTTTAATCTCGGGTTACAAATCAATATCTATTTGACCTGCAGGGTAAAGCACAATCATACAATGATAAACAGAAAAGTTGGCCTCCAGCAGCTTGACAATCTGCAATTTTCGCAAAAACTTCAATTGCTGCAGCCAAACAGAGTGCTGAATGACAAAGTTTGCCCTACAGCTTTCGAAAGGACCATCCTATTAGGTTTTCCAATAGTTTACCAACGGATTAGGGCGATAATATCATCTGTCGTGTCTGCTAGCGTAATAATAGGATTATAAATAGCTATCCTACTTCCGTTCTCCTTTCGGGCACAGTGCTTGATCCCCAGCATCCGTAGCTTGAAAGACGAAGATGGTAGCGGTGAACCCATTTGCGGTGCATGTACTGAGAGGTTTTCCATAAACAACGTTTTTCAATGAGAGATGTGCTTTACTTTCTGACCAAGCTCTATAATCATCCTATAGTGGAGAAGGTTTATGATGCGTAGTTTATGGACAGTTCCATTAAGTGGTTGTCCTGTTACATTCAAGTGGGTGGGTTTGCGTAAGCGCAGTAGTCATTGAGTGGTCCACCAGATTTTCCGTTTTGACCGCCATACTGCCACGGATGTACCCGTAAGTTTAATGTCGCCAGGAAGGGATTATGAAAATTTCAAATCCATGGTTGACAGTGGTGTGGCCAGATGGTTGAAACCCATATTTCTGATTTCAAGCGCTTAAAGTTGCATTAGATCATATTATTAAACTCAAAACTATATGCAGTGACTTGTGTTTTTTGATCCATTAGTTGGTGAGGAAATTTTCTGAGAGGCATACTAGAACTAGAAAACTCGTGTTCTCCTGTCGTTGACTCTTATCCATGGGCTGGCACGAGGGAATGAATCTTCGGTATTTTATTTCCATCTATCCTCGTCTGCCGCTCAACATGTTTTCCCGTAATTAATGCAATTACAGAAGGAGAGTCTTGGACTGAAGGAATATGTTTTGCGAACAGCATGCAATTGTGGCCATCGTTGATGGGTTGATGAGGCTAGTGCTCGTTGCAACCATTTGTGATTGAGGAGCTGCACACTCCACAGCTCAAGTAAGTCATTCGACTTATCCAGTGGAAGAATAAAGATTTCAACCAAGACTATAAACTGCAATCATTCTCTCATTGAATAATAATGCAAATATTTCCAAGAGCTACTCGACAGTTAACATTTGCTTTATCATTTCGAAGAAGATAGCTTTGTAGGAATAAGCCACAGGAAAAGTGCCTTCATTTGTTGAAATGGGTGTTCGGGTGGTTCAAAATTGAGAGTATTTTCCACGAATTTAGTGGATCTCTAATGAGCATTCTTCGATACAAAAAATCCAAGTTCTGAAACCCAGGGTGATAAATAAAGTTCTGGAACCCAGATTGCCTAATGTTTCATGCTTCAAATTTAAAATTTGTCTTAACCCTTATGTTATCGACAAAAAAAAAACACTTAAGTGATCGACAGGGTACCCGGGTACACAAAAAATTCAAATGATTATAACTCTTGTGGGCAATTGTGGGCAATATGCCAACTTGTTCCTGCAACGGCCATTCTGTAACAGGTTCCCGTGGGTCCTCGAGTGGCCATGAACATATTTAAAAAGAAACCCTGGCAATATGCGTATCAAAATTCATGAAATTTCGCCAGTAGGATATTTCTCAACGTTTTGTAGCTATCTGATGATTTTTTCTCGGACCGGTCAATCCAGAACAGGTTCCCATGGGGCCTCGAGTGGCCATGAACATTTTCAGTAGAAACCCCTGGCAATATGGGTATCAAAATTCATGAAATTTCGCCAGTAGGATATTTCTTAACGTTTAGTGGCAATCTGATGATTTGTCCTCGGACTTGTCAATCCGGAACAGGTTCCCATAGGACCTCGATTGGTCACGAACATTTTCAGTAGAAACCCCTGTCAATATGGGTATCAAAATTCATGAAATTTCGCCAGTAGGATACTTCTCATTGTTTAATGGCAATCTGATGATTTGTCCTCAGACCGGTTTTTCCGGAACAGGTTCCTATGGGGCCTCGAGTGGCCATGAACATTTTTAGTAGAAACCCCTGGCAATATGGGTATCAAAATTCATGAAATTTCGCCAGTAGGATATTTCTTAACGTTTAGTGGATATCTGATGATTTGTCCTTGGACTTGTCAATCCGGAACAGGTTCCCGTGGGGCCTCGATTGGCCATGAACATTTTCAGTAGAAACTCCTGGCAACATGGGTATCAAAATTCATGAAATTTCGCCAGTAGGCTATTTATCAACGTTTAGTGGCAATCTGATGATTTGTCCTCGGACCTGTTTTACCGGAACAGGTTTCCGTTTGGCTTCAACTGGCCATGTTCATGTTTAGAAGGAACCCTTGACAATATGGGTATGAAAATTCATGAAATTTTAACAGAAAGCTATTTCTCAACGTTTTTTGGCATCTGATGATTTGTCCTCGGAACATTCATTTCGAAACAAATTCCCGTGAGGCTTCGAGTGGCCATGAACAAACCTGGCCACAACACGTTGAGAAACGTTGGAATTTTGATAACCACATAGTCAAGGTTTCCTTCTTAAAATGTGCATAACCACTTGAGACCTGACGGGAACCTGTTCCGGACTGACAAGTCTTAGGGTAAATCATCAGATAGTCACAAAAAGCGTTGAGAAATATCCTACTGGCGAAATTTCATGAATTTTGATACCCATATTGCCAGGGGTTTCTACTAAAAATGTTCATGGCCACTCGAGGCCCCATAGAAACCTGTTCCGGAAAAACCGGTCTGAGGACAAATCATCAGATTGCCATTAAACAATGAGAAGTATCCTACTGGCGAAATTTCATGAATTTTGATACCCATATTGCCAAGGTTTTTACTGAAAATGTTCATGGCCACTCGAGGCCCCACGGGAACCTGTTCTGGATTGACCGGACCAAAATAATCATCATTTGGCCACTAAACGTTGAGAAATAGCCTACTGGCGAAATTTCATGAATTTTGATACCCATATTGCCAGGGATTTCTACTAAAAATGTTCATGGCCACTCGAGGCCCCATGGGAACCTGTTCCGGAAAAACCGGTCTGAGGACAAATCATCAGATTGTCATTAAACGTTGAGAAGTATCCTACTGGCGAAATTTCATGAATTTTGATACCCGTATTGCCAGGGGTTTTTACTGAAAATGCTCATGGCCAATCGAGGCCTCATGGGAACATGTTGCGGATTGACAAGTCCGAGGACAAATCATCAGATTGCCACTAAACGTTGAGAAATATCCTACTGGAGAAATTTCATGAATTTTGAGACCTATATTGACAGGGTTTTTACTGAAAATGTTCATGGCCACTCGAGGCCCCACGGGAACCTGTTCCGGATTGACCGGACCAAAGCAAATCATCATATGGCCACTAAACGTTGAGAAATATCCTACTGGCGAAATTTCATGAATTTTGATACCCATATTGCCAGGGGTTTCTACTGAAAATGTTCATGGCCACTCGAGGCCCCGCAAGAACCTGTTAAAGAATGGCCGTTCCAGTAACAAGTTGGCATATGTCCCACAGTAGGATAGAAATAGTTTCTAGGAGTTATTCCTTACATTCTGACATCCATTCTTGCAAATTCAATAGATGTTCCGATATTGTGTCTCCGTACAGGAACACAGCCCTGCCGGCGTCGGTGGTGTAGTGGTAAGCGAGACTGCTACTGGCACCCCAGTGGGTCTGGGTTCAATCCCAGTCGACGACGGTGGTTTTTCTGAGGCGAAAAAATCTTGGTCACGTCTTCCTTCGGAAGGGAAGTAAAGCCGTTGGTCCCGGCTCATATTCATGAACCGTTATAGGGTCCAGGTGGTGGAGTCGTCTCCCTGGCGTCGGTGGTTGTCACCATGTGAGGAAATAGGCCGACGGAAAATAAATAAGCAAAAAAAAAAGGGAACACAGCCCCGGTAACCCGGATTTCCGGGAACCAGATGAATTCAAATGGTCATTGCCTATAATGTCCATAAAGCCAATGAGTTTTGGAATCTAACGGTGCCAAAAGAATAATAATTGGTCCATAAAAGCCAGAGTTATGATCATATGTCTTAAGGGGTAACAAAAATCGAGGTCCCCTCCTTCGGCACTTCTTGCTACTATACGAAATGTTTTTATGTAAAAAGTTGCCTTCCAACTATAATAAGGATGTCACTAAATTTCAGCTTCCTAGTTTAAAATTAACTATGCAATTTAGTAATGTAAACGTTATGTTTGTTAACTGGTGCACTGATCTCGTAAATATTGATCTCCATATTACAGAGTTTTCCTGTAGAACATATTTGCTAAAATTCCCACGAAATCGTATCGAAGACACGTCTTCAAATGTGAAAAGTGTGATTTCAATTTTGTTTGAAGCTTTACAGAATCCTCGTCCATCACACGGAAAAATCCGTGCCCAGATCCGTGAACTGCAGTTATGAATTTAGAACAAGCAAAAATACACAGTGAACTGAATCACGGTATCATGAACTAAAAATCCTGAAAACATGAACTAGTTCACCATGCCCGTTACACGCCTCTTCTCCTTGGACCGATTGGCTCGTTCTCAAGAACCATTTTCACCGGGATGACATTCTTACGACGTGACCAGTCAACCGGTTTTGTGCGGACGATAGGAAGTTCTTCCAAGCATCGTCTCCACGTTCCGTCTTATATTTGGATTTTACCCGTAGATCGTACGCATCAAGGACGAGTTGGTCCGCAGCGAGCATAACTAGTCCATGTTTCGTTGCTGTAGAGCACAATTGGTCAAACCAATGTTTTGTAGATGGTCAACTTTGTTATTCAGCCAACTCTGTTCAATTATAACGTCCTGTGGAATCCGAAGTAAACACGGTTTCCTGTCGTTAAGCGTTAATGAATATCGCATTTGATGTCGTTGTTGGCAGTCACTTATGAGTCCAGATACATGAATCAGTTAACTACCTCGATATCGTCACCTTTGATCTGATCTCGGAATGTGAGACTCAAATTTTCTTGTTGTGATCGTCTTTCTTTTATGTATTTTGATTTCAACGCACTTATGATGAACCCAATTCTGATAGCTTTGAACTTCAGTCTGACGTACGTTTCCGTCATCGTCTCAATATTTAGTATTGCGATCAGTGCCGTAATTAGTCATTTGAATTGCGATTCATTTGCCGAGTGCTCGTATTGGAAACTGATTTACAAAGTGTCATGTGTGATGAAATTGTTGTGCTTGATTATTTTCATCAATCTGTATCACAATGTATTGCTTTAATTTTAATATCTAATGCGTAGGAACGGAATATCGGAATAATCAGATGATGTTTACCATTTGAATGTGACAATGAATATAAACTGATCAGATCATACCGAGAGCTGATTGTGATATTAATTCCAGTTCATCTGGACAGATCTTATATAAAAAAATGCAGCCGTGATACTCTAATAAAGAATGGGCACAGCAAAAAGTGGTCAACTGGAAAGAAATGTTATTTAAAGAAACATATGGAAAAAATCAACCGTAAGACCTTGATTTATTAGTTAATCAAAACACAGATATACAATATATTTTGTCAAGTCAAATGGATGTACTAGGCTGCCTGAAAAGTCCCTTTAATTTTTTACAGATGCCCAGTAAGCGATTTCACTCAAATGATGAGCTCATAGCTGAAACCGATGGCTATTTCGAAGGACTACTATTCGGATGGGATAAAAAAGATTAGAAAATTGCTGGACCACTGTATCGACCTAAAAGGAGAGTATGTTGAGAAATAAAACCGAATTTAGCAAAAAAAAGATGTTTTCGTGTTTGAAATAAAAGGGAGAAAACTAGTATTGTATCAACTACTCGTGCTTTTCGTTTGACACCTTCCATGAGTTTTTGTACAGTGTCATCCGATACTAATTTTGCAGCCAGTTACGCCTGAAATTTTTATCTACAATGGCTATGCTATTCGTTTTGTGAAGATTCCTTTGAACTAAAGTCCAAAGCCCCATTTCGATCGGACGGAGTTCTGGCAAATTTGGTAGATTACTCTTCCTTGGGACAATATTTACAGTATAAGTAATGTACCAACTCTGAGCCAACTTTCCATGATGGCGAGATGCCCGGTCAGACCAGAACAGCACCTAACCGTTTCCGAATGAATGGCAATAGTCGTTCGTCGTGTAAATTTGTCCATTTATTATGCCAGTCGCAGTGATGTCCATATCCTCAGTGTGGTAGAGAGAGATTTTAAATTTTCCACACACTCTTCCTACCTCAACGAGAGGTCTTCTCTCTTGTTTATATTCACCCCCGTGTTTGCATGCGGGTAGCGCATGTGAGTGGAAAAAATGGTTTTTATTCACCCTACACTCAATCGCTCTAGAGTGAGAAGAAGAGCTCTCAAATTCACAGAAGCGAATGCAGTTAAATTCCCTGACGCGTGCGCCCCAGTGAGCTCACTGACGTGGGCTTTTCTACTAATAGCAGTGATTGCAAATTCGCTTTGACGCTACGAAACAAAGGAAGAAAGAATAATGTTTCTTCCCGCCTCCTTTTTTTGGACATATTCTGCAACTCCGACGATGTTTTAACTTTCAATCACACCAGCGAATCACTAAAAGAGTAGAAGAAGAAGTCCTCGCCCCAGTGTACGCGGCAGTGATCGCAGGCGAGAGCACGTGGGCGAAGTCAGACGAGAGCACGTGAGCGCGATCGTTTAAAAGAGAGTGTGGTTCACTCACTCCAGGTACTCCCACCATCGGCGCACAATTTCACTCTGTCTATTTTTCACCGAATAAAAGAGCACCTTGCTTTATCTGAGGTGAGTTATGGTTGTTTCCTCTGTGAAGGTACAAATCTCACGCACCGGCGTAACATTAGAGCGACATGCCATCTCTGCCAATCGTGATGAAAACGTCGCTACTGAGACTGGAGACTGCATCCACATATTGCCTGCCATACGAGAAATTTATGTGGAAACTTTGACAGATTTCGGCTTAAAAAAATTAAACAACATTTCCTGGTTGATCCGACGTATAACACTCTATTTCCAGCATCTGTTTTGAAACAACTTTGCAATATGTTTCATCGTCTTATCAAGCAGTCGTACTCCTTCAACTTAGTGCCATCTAATTTCCGCGCTGGCGATTTTAAATTCTTGTTCTGCATATCGTTACGATTTTGAGCAACACCTACTTCAGATTTCAGACCCGCACTTTTCATCAGTTTTCGGGCGAACGATGGAGATATTTTCATATGTTTGGCCACATTTCAGACTGAGATATTCGATTTTTTCTTAAATTATGTGTTCTTAAATACCTCCGGAATCGACCTTTCCCTTTAACGTTAAACGCTGCTTAAAGGTGTTTAGCTCTTTAGTACCGCTGATTTTGTGATATTTATCGACTTTGCAACATCGAAGTTCTTGGTTCGATGCCATTTAACAGAATCAAAGTGACTGTTGCAAAATGATCTGTATCTTTGCACACTGTATTAAGGAATTTTCGGCAACTGTTCTTTGCTGTGTACATTCTTTATGCTGTCTAAATGTAATCAACTCAACCATGAGCATGAGCATGATTGACTGTCCGAGGTTGCAACTCCGTTGTTGCCAGATCAGCTATTATTACACTGAGGACTAACAGATAATGCTTGGGACTAACATACATCTTCAATGATCCCAAACCAAGGCAATACCGGCGCCGGCCCCTGCCAAATGAAGGCCAGGTAAGGCGTGGAGTCCACTTCACCTCCACGAGAAATCACTGGGATTTCTATTACAGGATAGGGTGACAGCAAGGTTCGTTTTGGTTAACGATAAGCTGTCAAGTGAAGTATTTAAAAATTAGTACCGATTTCCGAATTGTACTGATTTAAACCAATAGTAAGGATGCTATTGGGGCCACTCACAGAGAGTGATAGTGGTATTTCATTAGGAAAACAATTAAATTCATCTCAACGCTTGAGAGCCAACTTGGACCGATCTGCACCAATAGTACGGATGCCGCTGGAGTAACTTACAAAATGGGACAGTGGTTTAGTTGTTCCAAGATAGGGTGGCCTGACGAGCATGGCAAACGAATAATTTGGATCACAATTAATTATGTACTCACCACCGACGTATCTGAACCGGTGAACCACGTCTTCTCATGCTCACTCGATCACTCACGCAACGAATAGTAGGCAACCGAAACAATAGACAAAACGCTACGGCCGCTTACAAAATAATGCGGAAAGAAGTGTGGACCCAACCGATTCAACCTATCAATATGATCGACGCAAACCTATTAAAAATAAATTTGATTAATATAGATACAATGCGTAAAAAATACCCGTCTTGCTCCACGTCTTTGAGTGCACTTCCAACCTCTCGAGCCGCCTGTACCCAACTACCACTTCGGCCACGAAGACCACTCACAAAAAGGAGATGATTGGATGTTATCGTACACTGATACACCCCTCCCACCCCTCTATACAAACAATCCCGGAAACGCATGCAAAATTCACTATCAAAATGAAATCAACTCGGTATCAATAAGTTTTTAACATAACATGCCTTGCATGCTGAACATGTGGTTTCATATGCATGTATGGTAGTTTGATATTCAAATATATGCATTATGTCGGACAGTCAAGCAGCTCTAAATGCTTTAAAGTCAACAACATGCAATTCCAAGCATGTTTTGGAATGTGTTCAATCACTCCAACAGATATCTTGTAGTAATCAAGTAAATTTCTACTGGGTTCCGGGCCATTGTGGAATTGATGGAAACGAGAGTGCTGATGAACTAGAAAGACTCGAATCGTCTCATCTGTTCGTAGGACCTGTACCATTTTGTGGTTTATCTGCTTCTTCACTAAGAATGAATGCCTGAGAATGCTTGAAAGTGGAGGCAAACGGGAACAACACTTTCATAGCTAGGCAAACAAAACTGTTCAAGACTCCAAACATTCAATGACTCGCAAACTACTTCATCTCACCAGAAAAGATTTAAACTTATATGCAGGCCTTAAAACTGGTCACTGTCCGAGCCAATATCATTTGGAAAGGAAAACTTCAAGATGATTCATATCGTGATTTGTGACATGGATAAAGAAGACTCGGAACACTTGTTATGCCACTACTCGGCAATCTCCAACAAAAGATTTAAGTTCTTCAGCAAAGGGCTATTAGAACACTCTGAGATCTAGAGAACAAACCCCATTACGGCAGTACACTTTCGGTGTGTTCAACTGCTCTAGGTCGAATATTGGCGATCACTTCTAGCAATAGTGATGCGTCATGCTGACGATATCTAAAGCAAACAATAAGGGAGATATATCACAATAGATCTAAAAATTGGTCGCAGTGATGAAGAAACCCGACATGGAAAAAAATTGTAGTTTGGTTATCATGGTAACTAAATTAGATCGGTCCAATTTGTTTTTCAATATTTAAAGTGTGTACGGAATCAAATTGCGACACACACAAATATTCGGCAACATTCGCCCGTTCAATCGATCATCTTCAAATTTTCAGGGAGTAAAATAAAACATGTTATACATGTTTTCCCATGTTTGTTTTATTCAATTTCAATTCCATATACAAATGCACGAACCTTCTTCTTTACACAACTCATAATGTCCTGTGCACCATTTGGACCAACATTTTTTTTGCATGGCAATCCATTTTTTCTTCATATATTCCTCCGATTTCCCTTTCTTAGGATGCTTCCAAAGTGCCTGCTGCATGATGGCCGCAGTTCCGGTGCGCTCGGGGGGTTGAGATGCTTCGGCACGAAATTGATCTCCTTAGCCTTGTACCACTCCAAAACCTCTTTCGAGTAATGGCATGAGGCTAAATCCGGCCAGAAAATCGTAGGACCACGATATGACGTCAGAAGAGGAAGTAGACGCTTTTGGAGGCACTATTTTAGGTACCATTGACATTTGGGAAAAATTGTTTGACCTTTTGACGAATGGAGTGCTCCACTTTCCATACGAGCAAATGGCTTGCCAAATCATATATTTGTTGGCAAACTTTGACATCTTCTGCTTTCAAACGTCCTGAGCAGTGAAAAACTGGAGCCCGGAAGCTGTCGGAAGTTTGCTTTTACATACGCCTCATCACCCATAACAAGGCAATGTGGTTTCGTCAACATCTGAGTGTAGAGCTTCCGTGCACGTGTTTTACCTACCGTATTCCACCGTTCATCGCGATTAGGCGCCTTTTGGACTTTGTACGTGTGTAGTCCTTCACGTTTTTTCGCATCTTGCACGAAAGTTTTGGTCCGATTCCGTTTCTTCGTCACATCTGAACTGTTGGGACTCCTCTTGAAAGCTTGAACTACCCGCTTGTGATCCTTAACACCATACGGAGATCCATTTTTGCCACTTTGGTCGAACGTTTTTGGTACCGATTTAAAACACGATACACCGTAGCATTCCCAGCTTCCTGCTGCTGGCACGATAAGAAAGATCCGAATTTTCAAGTTTCTTTGCACCGCTGTTGTTTTTCCGACTCCATCTTCGCAACGATTGCACATCTGCTAGTGAAACTTACACAGCGTAAACAAATACATATTGAACTAATTCCACCCAATAGAAAATACTCAACGGGTAAAAAGTTATAGCCATTTATAAGTGGTGCAATTTGATTCCGTACGACCTTTATTTTCGAAAATGGAGTCGAAGGAACAGTAAGTCCTTGAGAACTATTTGCACACGTACCTCGACAACCCACTGTTTTCGCACCGAGCCATCGGAAATTTGTTGAAAATTCACCAGTCTACAGCGTCTCGTGTCATACAACGTTTCGGGGAACGTTTAACTGTCGGTCGGATGAAGGTGAGTGGTAGAAAAAGTATTCCGCACTATGTGTAGGATCAAAAGCGAGTGGTTGCTGCCGTTAAACGCAATCCCAACTGTTCCGTTCAGGATGTCGCGGAAAAGCTGCACTTGACCAAAAGCTTCGTGCAGAAAGCCAAGAAACGAGCCGGGGTCCGTTCATTCAAAGTTCAGAAAGCTCCAAAGCGCAATAAAAACAGAATAGGACAACTAAAACACGTGCGCTCAAGCTGTACACACTAATGTTGACGAAACCACACTGCTGCATCATCAAACACACGTAAAAGCGGACTCTAAACAAATTCCCGGCATCCAGGATGTGAGTGCGAAAGACAAGTTCGATGTTCCAGAGTCTCTCAGGAAACAGCAATTGTCAAAGTTCCCAAATAAATTCATGATTTGGCAGGGGATTTTTTCGTGTGGTAAACGGAGCAAGCCTTTCGTGACAACTTCAACTGTAAATGGTCGAGTATACATGAATGAATGCCTGAAAATACGACTGCTTCCCTTTCGCAAAACACACAACGTTCCTGCTATTTTTTGGCCAGACTTAACCTCTTGTCACTACTCCAAGAATGTTCTGGAGTGGTACAAGACGAATGGTGTCAATTTCGTGCCGAAAGGTGAAATTTCGTGCCAAAGGATCTTAATCCCCCAAACTCTCCAGAGTTGTGGCCAATTGAAAAATATTGGGCTGTAATGAAGCACGAACTTCGTCATGGTTTGTAAGCGGAATTTTTTTTCGGTTCAAGCGTTGTTCAAAATCATACGCGTGGTATTAAAAAGAAAGTTCGGGCTTTTGGATTTGGTTTAGAAATACAGTAAAATAAAAATACCTAAACCAAGATTAGACATTGTATTTTATTCCCTGAATATTTCATAACAATCGGTTGAGAGACTTGTTTTTGAGGACGAGTTTGTGATAGACAGTGATGCAGTTTAACTGTGGACACCCTTTAAGGAATCAAAGGATTGACGTACGAGTGGAACAGTTTGACATGCATGCCTTAGTTTTCAAACGTAATCAAACAGCATAACGAAAAGAAACTCTCCAATCTTTTGATTCAACGAAGGATTAATAAATGAACATGAAATTAATTTGAACCCTAGTTATCCTATTTTAATTTGGTGAAATAAATTTAACAAACATCTTTTCAAGTGAACTCAGCCATAGGTTACTGCTAGCTGGGGAAAACTAGTACTATTTTTGAAATATTACATCTTTCAACAAAGTTTGCCCACTTCCCATCCTAAGTTGCAGCATTGAACAAGAGGAGACTCAGCTGCAACAGCTGAGCTTGGCCTCATGAAGCATCGAAAAGTTCCTAGTAAAACATGAGCCGTTTCGGAAGGGAGGGCGCGTGCACTGAGTATCACATAATCCTTTAAATTAAGCTTTGACGATCGTTATAAAGTTGGCTGTCGCTAGCAAATGGGAGAAGCTTTTTCAAGCGACATTTCCGAAATTATATACCGGCTTTTGGTCTGGTTCGTACCGAATGCGACCGACAATTTTCCGGTCTGAGAAGGAGAGGAAATGCACAAACGTGAAAACTTGCTCCGATAGGGTCTGATTTGGTGAACCTCGGACAGCAGCCTAGCGATGCGACGATGGCTTTGGCGGTCCTCCATGCGTACGCATTAGAGTGCATCGTTTTGCAACAATTGTCTGCCTCCTTCCAGTTTGATTTTAAATTCCCTAGAATAAAGTGTGGTTAAGGTTGTTTGGGGTTTAAATGACAAAGCATAAGTAAAAAACCAAAAGCATAAAAAAGATTCCTCAGCGGAACACCCTAGTTTCGTACAACACAAACACAAACGAAGCCTGAGCGAGCATGGGATGGAAATGCTTGTCCTTATTAAGATAATTTCGTCACCTACATGTGGCTGCTCATCGGAAGGTAAAACGATATTGTCACATATGATGAATGATGGTGATCTTGCTAGTAGCAACGCTTCTGGCAACGGGGAAATTTCGTCGAGTCCGTGTACCCGCAAATGAACAAAGAATCCACCGTCATAAATTATTCAACAAAACGGGAAAAGCGCTAGCACTCACACCGAATATATCTATGCAAATTACTACAAATAACAACGGTTCAATAAGTACTTTTGAAACGTAGCGGGTTGATTTTAGCCAGCTGACCCAAATACGTAGAGTGATTTCGTTGTTCAGCGCTACCATCATGAAGACTATCAAGCTTCGCGGAAAAGGAATTGGATTGCTATATTGGGTTATTTCGATGCGTGGGAAGACTTATGTTGAGTGCAATCAAATGTTTTGTTTTTTTTTTTTGCAGAAACAAACTAATGCTAGTAGCTCCTGATTAAACTGGAATAAATCACACCATGGAGCTATCACCCACACTTCGTTTTTTACTGAAGGTGCACTCGAGTGCGTGTTCTAGTTTGGCGTCAGTTAAAACACGAAGTGTGAAAAAAAGGTGAAAACTGTGATGAAGTCACAGTATTCCGAGAAGTGTCAAAGTATAATTAGCGTCACCTTTTAACGGCAGCCATTTTGTAATTCTTTTTTTAATAATCACTTCGTTTATTTGTTAGACTCAGGCGTGTGTAACACTTTACGGAATCGATATTCAATATTTTTATTATATACAACATTTTTTTTCGATCCGAGTAAGAGTGATGTGCCAATTACTCGTGGCGAGCTTGACGTTAACATTATAGTTTGGAAGAGGCTAGGCAGGTATTTAAGATTTAAGATTTAAGATATTATTTGCTGCTCATGGTTGGATTTAGTAGATATCCTCGGAACATGCAGTCCCTTTCAGGAACTACGCCGTAGATGGGAGACCACAGCTTGCTGGGCAGGTACAAGTAGCACGGAAACAAAAATATAGTATAACTGGGACACAATGGTAAGGAATTTACTAGAGTGGAGGGGAGGGAAGTTATGGCATTACACTCTTAGATCAGACGAACAAAGGAATTCGTAAATCGCTTGCATGTAGGAAAGATTACGGATTCCCAAACATCTCGTACCTCGCGGAGGGTTGTCTTCCTCGGGCCACAGGGTATCCAATAGTCATGGCAATGCCAAACTGCGTGAGCTATGTCATCATAACCGGTTCCACACCTATATAAATAGCTATCGACCAGGTTAATTCTGTAGAGATGTGCGTCTAGCGAGAAGTGGTTGGACAAAAGTCTTGACATCACACTAATGAAAGCGCGACTTACAATCAGATCTTTGAACCACGATCTCGACAAAACAATCTTGTAATTCATCACCTTTCAAGAAGGAATATCTTAAGATCAATTTTTAACAAAATACATTCTTCAGCAAAATTTGTAGCTTATACAAACAACTTTGATGAAAACACCAATATGCTGCAGGTCACATATAGTACCGTAAATGGTACCCAGGTAACCAATAAGCAGTCCCACAGCGTTTTTACGCCAGCCTACACACAAAAGTTGAAATTTTAGCAAAAAATGCAGTTGCAGTTTTTGCAATCATATCTTGAGAAATCCGCATGATTCTGAAAAGGCAATTTTGCCCATCATGATCTACAAACCTTTTTATGGTATAAACAAAGCCATGCAAGTGTGTGCAAGCGGTTATCGCTGTGTGCCTAGTGCCTCGACAGTCGCAGCAACCGTTGGGTTTTTGTTCAACCGTCAACAACTTCTCAATATGGGTGAGACAATGCAACGGTACAGATCACCGCTACGCGATATGCCACTGTTGCTATTCCAGTGTCAAGTGTTCTATTTTTATTTGCACTCGACATCACCCTCTTATCGCCCTCTCATCCAGTCACCATGCGTTTTATGAAATAAACAAAGCCATGTAAGTGTGTGCGACCGACATTTGCTTCATTGTTGTCACGTTGAGTGCCAATGACAACCGAAGCAACTGTAGGGCTTTTATTCCATTCACCTCAACTTGTTGTGGTGGTGACTGGATGGTTACAATAAAGAGCCGTCATGCTGACGGCCGTGGTTCGACTCTCAGTAGCGAATCGTAGGGTTTTTTTTTGTGAACCATTGAATTTACTACTACTAATCAACTGTACAACCTCACGCACACATTGAATTTTTCTAATCGAATTGATATGTTGCTCTTTTGCCCACGACCAATGTTGCAATTTTTTTCTCCAAGTTGCGATCCATTACGAGAAATGAAACCAAATCATGCGAAATTACATTACTATCTTGCTTTTTTATTTTGGGTGTATCAAGCAATAAAGTCACCTTAAATGCAACATTAATGCCACTGTTGTCTCAATATACGGTTGCTTGACTGCAATGGTATGAAAATGCTTCATAGATGGTTTTGTGCATTCGAAATGCTTATTAAAGGCTCCAAGTATTAAATAGCATTTAAAATCCAATTTTACAATAGCTGGCTTTCAAGATGCTGATATAATGCAAATATAATACTTAAGGCATCCGAAAGGCAGATTTAGGGTTGATTCAACGTTTGCATTCAAATAAAATGGATTGTTTTCGGATGGTGATAAAAGAAAGCTAAGACAGATAATTGCTTTTGATAAATTTCCCAAGGAAGGTAATTATTTAGGCGTACTTGCAAAAAAAATCTACGCTTTTGCGAGCGCCCTTCCGGACGTTAACCAGAACATTCGCCATGGCGGACAAAACATGCGTGTAGGCAGGTTTTTGAGTCCTTTTTTCGTTGTATTTATCAAATCCTCCTCAGTTTTTGCGACAAAATTGTTGGAGTAGATCTTACGCTTCAGGTTGACCCAGAAATTATCGATGGGACGCAGCTGAAGAACGATGGGCGGGTTCATCGACTTGGGTACTACATCGATATTCAGCCACTCCATCTCCTTCAACTACCGCATCGAGTAGTGGGCCGACGCCAGATCCGGTCAGAACACCGCGTCAAATTTGCATACAGTATGCAAAAAAGTTTGTCTACCCCCAGTGAAAATCGTAGTATACGTTTGCGTACTTTTTTGCATAATTTTTTACCATTTTTCATAATTCATCACATAAAATCTCAAAAAATATACATAAACGCCGTATTTTCAATAAAATTATGATAAGTGATGTGTAATGTGATGTGTAATAAGAACCCACCATCAGTGCAAGGATTACCTATGGCTGCAGGACTATTCTCAGCAGATTGTTCTGAGAGAATAGCCTACGTGATGGCTTCTTGTAGCAGGGTCAGCCGATCTCAGTGAGGACCTTCGAAAGACTACGGCCAGAAGGCCGCGTGTCTTCGCATGACAAGGGACTAGCGACTCCACGAACCCTTGTCCAGTCAACAAATCCTTCGACTGCCTTAGGCTACCCCCCCCCCCCCCCTCCAGGGAATCCCCGTTATATAGTTGTTAAAGGAACAGTAGACATTTTTAACATAAATGATTTATAGAAAATTAAGACAAAATGAAAATTTCACGCATATACTGAGTTTTAGATTCAATTAACACATTTATTTTTGTTTTTATTTGCACTAGTAAATGTACTGGGAAATTGCAAATTTCTAATGTTCCTTATAAAATAGTTGTGGGCAATAAAATGAGGAAAAATCTCACAAAATAAGGAATACTTACATTTTTTGTGGTAGGGTAAGACTTCAGCATGCTATGTTACCGCGCTGGCTACATTGCGTTGGTGGGACTGCCTCCTAAGGTAAAGCTGACGAGATACAGCGTTTCTTACTCAGCCGCTCGGCACGCACCTCCTCAATCTAGCTGAAGTCAGAAGGACAACAGTGCCCAGGCTGCACTACCAGCTAAGTACGCAACCCTTAGCTGGCGGTCTTTGTCATCTGTTGACCGTGGAAGCATGAGGTAGAACTCAGAGGACCAGAGCCATGTTGTGGGAACACTCAGTCTCGCATCAGCATTTGTCGACTCACCATTTTGCAGCCCATTCAATAAATTATGATAAGTAAACATAAATTGATAAATCATGGAGGAGCACTCGTCAAATTAAACTTGTTTTCACTAGAAAAAAAATGTTAATTGGTGGCTCTTCGACCCCATCTATTGGGTTTGTTCTGTCAATCGAGGGCTCAATTCTAGTGCTGTTAGTGAGAAGTTGCTTCTGGAAGAAGATTCTTTTCCCTATATTCAAGGGTTTCGCGTATGTGTTTTTGCTCACGGACCCGCTCAAACGTTTTTGGCCCTCCATACAGGAGCTTGATGATCACAGCCAACAATAGAACCATGATCAAATCGTTTTACAGATTATTCTACTTCTATGGAGAGTTATCTTGTTACAATACACGGTGTTCAATAAGTTCGGATACACTTTCAAAATTCTGTTAGAAAATGATAATACGTGTTAGTTTGGATTCGTTCATTGAAAGCGTATAAGCCAACAGTCTACTTGAGGACTTTGCAATTCTCTTGAATGAGCTTCAAATTCTTTGTCGAACGTCGAGTTTAAACGTTTCGAACGCGTCGACGGTACTATGACCATGAGGCATTTCGTCCCAGATTTTGAGAATTATCAGTCGTGAAATGATCCAGTGCTGACCATTCGTATCAGCTTCGCCATCGATATAGGACCAAACAAAAAGTCGGGAGGATTCAAGTCCGGGGAGCTGAGAGCCACAAAGTTTTGTACCAGAAAGTCGGTTAAATTGTCCCGGACACCAGGGTTGAACCACATTTGCCGTATGGGCTGGCGCAATCATCCTGCTGCAACACGTAGTGCTCATCGCCGTCAGATACTGAGACTGGAAGTAACAATCCTTTCTCCAAAACCTCAGTTTTGTAGTACGGCCGCGTTGATTTTGACGTTTTGTTCAATAAACACCATGCAGCTGTAGCTATTATCGTTTCATACTGCCTCCAAACCATCACCGACGCGGCACTTTGGAACCTGAGGGACGTTTATATTGGATTCAGAATGCTGTCCTCGATGGCGTCCACACCCGGTTCATTTGCAATACGTTGAGTCGCAGCCGTCCGAAGCGATTCTGCGTGCCGACGGGGCGCACTCTCACAGTTTAGCTCGATCCAACTCGCTTTTGCCGGTAGCCTCGCTGAAACGCCAGTGGACCCTCACGGTCTTTTGTAAGGCCTGAAACCAAGGTCCTTGGTGAGTATGGTGCGAGCGGTTCCAATGGAAACGTGAGATCTGCAGCCGTTTTCCGGATTGAGCGGTTCTTTTGCGCCGAATTCGCTCCCTCACGATCTTGATGACCCGGTCGTCCGCTGAACGCGGCTGACCGATCCTTGCACGGGTCATTGGTCGAGGATATTCCGGTATCGCCTGATGGTCGGAGACAAAGTTCCGCTTGACCATACTAGTGATTTTCAGCAGCTGATCATATACCGCCGCCACCGTTCAAAAACGCTTAATTGATGAAGTTCCGATACTCTTTCTTGCGCGTAACATAATCGAATAAACAATTCAATAGAATGTCAACACCGCGCATATATTTCTAGAGTATGAATGAAGCTAAAGCCGACACCAATACCCTGATTGACATGGCCACACTAGAATGATGATAAATTGTATTCGATTATTAACACTACTATGACAACTGTACATATAAACTGCGTAGTATCACCATCAACTCATCGCTTCAAAAATATCGCAAATGCTGTGTTGTATTTGACTTGATTTCATATATTCAAATTGTTACAGTCCTTCTGCCTGAGCGTGAAGTGTGCGGGTTTTTCATAACTAGATTTTTTCTTACTCTCAACTAAGTGCTATATATACTCCAACATAATATTTTCAGTGTACTGCCGCAGTAAAAACTACTCTATAGACGGACACTCTTTTATTTTTCTGTAGGATAATTGTTCCTAGATTAGTCTTATCCTGCGCTGAATCAAAAGATTGGTGATCAAATAGATTAGTTTGTAATAGTCTTCGCCTACGTACAGAAGATAAACATAACAAACTATTTTTTTCGCGCTTCAATCCGTTGATTAAGAATAGGATCTATTGTGAGTGAAGAGATTCATATTGGGACATCTTCCATAAATAATTTTCTTTTCTATTGCTAAAATTTCATAATAAAATACAACCAACAATAAACCCTTTACCTGTCCACATTTTTTTTGTTTTTAATATTCTTTGATATACACAAGATCATAAAAAAACGACCTCTCTTGCTCAGAACTACCAGAAACTAAGCAAGAAACAAATACTAAATAAACATATTCTCTGAAAAGTTTATCTAGAAAACTCGAAAATTATGTGATCAGGGCCCAAACATCGATCTTTCACAAATCCCAAGACTCTAACGATTTCCAAATAGACCATATGGTAGGGCAAACATTCTTCTAACAGATGTTGCTCTTAACTCACGAGTGCTTTAAAAAATTGAGAATAATCGAAAAAGACTTTAAATACTTCTTTAACAATTGAATTTTAGGCCCAATCATGAGTTTCTCGAGAAATGTAGATAGTTTTGCCTAGATAAGCTTGAAATCAACAATAAATTTTAGTTGAAAAATTATAGAGATGTGTATGACAGTTCCTAAACTTCACATTAAGATGGCACTATTTTTTTTAAATGCACATCATTTTCAGTTTTTACAACTGTTCATAAGATAACTTTCAGAATGCCATGATATTCGGTGTTTTGGTTTGTGAGTTATTGTGCTAAAAGTAACGCTACTTTAGTCATTTCAAAACGTTTTGTTACTGGAATAAAGCTGTATTGAAATGATATAGCGGCTCTGGAATGATTGTGTTGATGGAAATTATGTTGATAAATAATAAAGCCAATTTTCAACGGGGACTTCATATTTTCTTAGTGAGGCTCGGAACTTCTGATAAACCCTCTGCCAGAATGTCAGTCCAAAAGTCGCCTTTTATGTGAAACTTCAGTGTTTTTCCAATCAATATAGTTATGACCTGGAAGTATGATAATCGATGTTATGTTCTTCCAAATGTCAACTTTCTATTATAAAATAACTCATCGCATAAAAACAGAAAACTTCGACATATGAAAAAAAAGTTTGTCTTTGTACTAAATACGATTTGAATATAGTGAAAACAACATGCAAAACTTCACAAAACACTGCTATTTGCTGTGAGGCATTGTCAAAGTGAAATCTTTCATACACGTCATAGCAATTTAAATTCTAATTTTTAAATTAATATCATATAGACAACATTATTAGTCCTCTGTGTTTAAGTATTCGAAATTCATACTTAAATTTGTTTTAAATTGCGTGCGCTTCAATTCATTTCTCTGAGGGAACTTAGCTGGAGATAAATAAATAAATAACTACGGAAAATTACAACAAATTGTTTTTCAAAAGAGTTCTTATTTTTTCGTGAACCTTCCACTACATCCAGAAGTTGATAATGTGCCAAAAAGTGCACTTTATGCCCGTATTGTAATTTTAGCGATCATATCTTCAAAAAGCTGCATAATTCAGAGAAGCCAATTTTGCCCACATTGTTCCACGAAGCATTTTATGGAAAAACCAAATCATGTAAGCTGCGCGAGCGATTGACTGCACGCAGATTGCTCGCAGACAAATTTATTTGTCTTCATCGCTGTACTGTTCATTGCCTTGACAGTCGATGCAACCGTAGAGTCTTTATTCAGCCATCTTCAAATTATCAAAATGGCCGAATGATTATTACAGGGAGCCGCAACGGTTGTAGGGAAGCGGAACCTATGCTCACCATAGTACATATATTCATCACATTCAGCAGTCATTCAACTTCAAACGTAAAAAGATGTTTAATTTCTCCAAAAATGGACGCATTAACCAGTAATTAGGTCTTGAATATAATTAAAAGCTACAAAAAAGTTTCGGAGACTCAAATTTCGTAAAAATAATGAGCAGTCAGATTTTCAACACAATTGCTTACCTTTGCACTACAAATTCGTCGTATTGATCTAACCGTACTAGGGAATATACTCTTGCCAGACCCCAAGTTAATTCTTTGATTGCACTATATCCTCACACATTTTCGTTGCATAATTGCACAAACCATAAAAATCACACTTCACTTATTACACTAGCCTCACGATAATCTACGAATAAATGATGAAATACTCGAAAACTATGGGATTAATTTTCACAACAATTTAAATACGCTTGCACCTATTCTGAACCGTGTTTACAATCAACGTAATCGCTTGATGTTGCCAAACTATTTTATTATGACTCTTATTCGAATGAAATGGGTTTGGCAGTACTTCAACCTTTTTTCACCTTTTTTTGTGGGAGTGCTACAAATCGCCCATAGTTGAACTATTTTATTTTTCCATAGATTAAATAAATAATAACATACTTCTAATTGTGGATTTTTTCAATATTTACCGAGAAATAAAATTCCATATTTTCCATCTCTGTTGAATTTGGCGACACTGCTCACATAATGTATAGCATACACATCAACGCTAGTGTGCGTGTTCAATCATTCATAGAGCATTCTATGCCCAACGTTGTGGTGAGTCTTGTCAATATTCTCATGGAAGAAAAACAAACAAACCCTTTCATTTTGTCATGGTTATATGCATGCTACCCAACACACGTGAAGTGCTCTCAAATGACTTTATTTTAGGGTGTAGTAGTGGAGAGCGTTAACTTGTTTATGTTTTTTCTTGATTAAATTAGTACGATTAACATATGTACACAGATGAGATTAATGTTATTCGTGATATTATTAATATAGATACATAGCAGTGGCAGTTTTCCGTATGAATTTGGAAGAAAATTATCAGAATCGAATGTTTTGTGTGTTGTTAAACGATTAACGATAAGTGAACGAATAAACTGTGAATAACCTGTGTACTCCGTGTTCGGTATTCAGTGCATATTCACCGATTTCCACTGGGTCTGCTTATTGAGCTCAAGATAGGTTCCGCTTCCCTATATTCGCTGGAAAATGTCTTATTTTCTTTTATATTATTGGACTCCGATCTCCTTCTCATTAAGTGAAATGAAATAAACAAAGCCATGCAAATGTGCGTGAGTGACAGGTTGCACACAGTTTGGTGAAAATCCACCCCTTTTTTGGTTCGAACCTCATACTCATCAACTATTGCACTGCACAACCTCACGTACAAATTGTGTGTTTTGAAGCGAACTGATGTGTTTGTAACAGAGCCGCTAACGGAAAAAATAGAACTAGAGATTTGATACTTTTGCCAGAGTTTTTCTACAAGAAACTTACTATCTAACTAATACATTTTTTTTGTAGCAGGGTGCTTCATCAAGTGAAAACCCATAAAGTAAAAATTGAGCGCTGTAGGTTAACGTTAACCCCGTATAAAGGTCCTGGAACCTGAAGCCGTTCCCTACCTTATCTTTTGGTGAATGGTAGTGACAAGGGTCATCAATTTTCAAATAGTTCAATTCAAAAGTCCAATAATTCTCATGCGGTCATGCCTCTATAAAAATGTAGGAAATTTAATTTCATTCCACCCTGTTGAAAAAAAAATTCATTATCAGGAGGCATAGCCTTACAATGATTTTTTGGTAATTCTGTTATGGTGGGTACGAAAACAACAATTTTTTGACTCTAATTATTTTATTGTAACATCTTTCGCCTTTAGAACATTAGGTTATGCTTTTTATTTAAAGCGTGGCTGTATAGCTCAGTGGTTACCCGTTCTGCTTACTGAGCAGACGGTCGGGAATTCAATTCCAGGCCCATCCCCTTCCTTGCCATTTGTTGTCACTAGCCTCTTTCTATCACCACTAGCTTTAAAATAAAAAAGTGCTTTCATTGTTCGCATCACTTACCACAGTGAATCGATGATCTAAAAATAACCAGCCCCGCTAACACAACAAATTATCCTTCCTTTGACAATTGTGGAGACGCAGAAGTAAACACGGTCTCTAACCAACGATTGTCAAACTAATCAACCTTCCCCCTCCTCAAAAAACGTGAGGACGTGGCCGGTACTGATCTTATAAATAGAATGAACTAGTGAACTTGTATATTGAACATGTATAGTTACCCCCTACTCCATCTATGTGATTCTCTGTGCAATTTCACTAATTCTTTTCAGTAATGGAGAAGCAACTACGAAACGCATGCAAAAGTAAGCAGTATCGTAGACCTAGCATTGATAATAAGAACTTAGAAGCTGTCATCATAAAATGGTCAACTTTTCTAGGATCAACTTAGAAGAAGATTACTTTAATCCCCAGGATAAAAGGCTTCCTGAGCACTGTGTGAAAAAATCCAAATGATCATGTCAATCCATTTGGTTTAAAGCATTTGGTTTAAAGCACCAATCATCAAACGGTCCTTTTTGGACAACTAAAAGATTTCAAAAGTTTAAGTTTAACGGTTTTCTTGAAACGACTATTTTCTTGACATACTGCCATATTAACATAATGACATTTAATTATCTTTTTAAAAACTCTTTTAATTTAAGAGTATTCAAATATGCAATATAAGGTATTAAAATTGATTAAACGTAAGCTAACTAGTAACCTAACATAACCATCAAAATTACGTTCTTAACATAATCCTACTTCTTTTTCAACTTTTCCACTACTCTACAAAAAACACTCCATATTATCCTGAGCATAATATGCTCTCAGTGACACAAATATAATTGCTTGAAGCACTTGACATAAATCCTTCCGTGCGCTGGCTGCTGTGTAGAGTATCTCACTCCATCTGACAAACTAGACCAACAGGTCATAAAACAACGGTACTCGGAGTGGCAGCTGAATCGTGTTGAAACGTAATTTCTGTTTTCCTCCAATCCTCCGCACGATTATCCTAGACATTCATAGTTTAAAGCGGATCAGTGGTGCACTGTCGCATGGCATGCAAACCCCACTCTAACTGCAATTAAAATGTACTTTAAAATGCGTTTTCATTAGATTGCGCATTCACGAACTGTGCATTCCTTCAATGTTTGGTGAAATGCATTCAAAAGCATATAAATGATTTTGGAATGACGTTCTTTATGATTCTCTTTAAAATTCTCAGCTATAGTATTTAGCATAATCGAAACAGGTTTTACCTGTTACAAATTTGGTTATTTGTTATTTTCTTTCATCATCCATCAGAAAAGCGGGTTGATCAATTATTTTAATGTTCCGAATTATTTGTGAGTTATTATCATTTTCATCGAGTAGCTTTGATAGTTTTGATAGCAAATTTCATTATCTTTTTTGTAGACGTGAATGATTTTCAAGTTTCATATTCTTTAAAAAAATATTGTAGATCCTCGAAGGAATCCAGTTGACTGTAGTATAAGGAATGATTCATTTGCGTTGAAGTAATGAAACTAAAGTTATTGAATTTACGTGTATCAGGTTTATCAAAAAGCTGAAAACGTGCAACTACGCAAAACAATGTATGTAATTAATGATTGTGCTGTCGAGTTCAAAATTGTGAGAATCTTGCTTTGATTTTTGTTTACACAAGCTAAGTCAAACTGACTAACAAGGGATACCCAGTCGAACAATGTTCCTTTTCAGCAATCCCAAGAAATTAGAAAATAGAGAAAGTGAGAGAGAGAGAGAGAGCAGAGAGAGAAAAGCGTTACAAATAATTGTTATTTACTATACATCTCTGTGAAATAATGTTGTACACCGTGTCCAATATATTCTCATACACTTTTTCCTTGCATTGGTGTCGTGCAACTACTCAACATGCTTCACGTATGTGTTGGTGTAGTTTTGCACGATGTTTATACAAACGCTTTTAGGTTATGTCCGATTTTTTCATAGGGTGTTTATCTTTTACCAGCGATGAAGGAGTTTCATGCTGTGGTGATAAAAAAGTTTTTGAAAGGTGAGCCCGGGTGCTATTTTCAGTAATTCTAAAAACCTCGGAATAAAGTGGAATTTTGTGTACCGAACCATCCGAAGGTACCGTGACACCTGCTCGTTGGATGACCGGAAGAGATCCGGTCCTACTCGTACGGTGAGGACTGCACGAGTGGTTAAAGTGGTCAGGGAACGGATTAGGCGAAAATCACCGCGCTCTATACGTAAAATGGCCGCAGATCTTAAACATTCAGAGAGATCGTCAATGCACAATATACTGCAATATGACCTCGTATTCCAAGCTTTCAAGAAACGTAAGGTTCACGGAGTTTCGGAACCTTCTAAGCTCGAAAGAGCAAGTCTGCTTTTGTCGCGGCACAGCGGGAAAGAATTTATCTTTTCCGACGAAAAGTTATTCGTCTTGCAACAATCCCACAATGTGAAGAACGACAGATTGTGAGCTCTCTTTTCGAGAACTGTTCTCAAGAGTGTTAGGAAGATTCCACGGTTCCAAAGTGCTGCGTCAGTGATGGTTTGGGGAGGAATTTGCAAGCGAGGCAAATGATCCCTGGTTTTCATCGAAAAAGGCGTTAAAGTGAATGCCGTATATTATCAAATGGAAGTTTTGGAGAAAGTTATCAAGCCATATGTACAAGAAGTGTTTGGAGATAATCACTATGTGTTTCAGCAGGACGGAGCGCCATCGCATACTGCAAATCTCGTTCAGGGCTGGTGCCGAGAAAATTTGACCGATTTTTTGGACATGAATTAATGGTCTCCCAATTCACCAGATCTGAGCCCCTTGGATTATTTCGCGTGGTCATACTTGCTGGCGAAGGTATATGACCACCGGGTGTCTAATGTGAACCAATTCAAACCCGTAATCAAACGAATTTGGGACGAAATGCCGATGGAAGACGGCACTGTGACGGTTTCGAAAAACGTCTGAAGCTGGTCAAGAAGATTAAAGGCGGTGTTATACCAAAACATCTGCAGTAGTTGATCAGTATTATATTGCAATATAATGGGTAAAGTTATCAATAAAATCTGGATTATCGATTTGAAATACTTAGGGTTTTATTTTGTATGAGAATATATTGGACACGGTGTATATGGAAGAACCACAGAAATATAGTCGCATTTGACCAAGACTGCTTCAAGCTCAAGATCGCATTAAATTGTTTGCAAACCTTGTATTCTGATCATATTTTTTTACAGGTAGAGCAAGACATTGATGCAATTTTGGACTATCAATAAGATTGTTAAAAACATACATGACTGTTTCTCGCATAACCCCCTTATTGACGAAACTTAGAGCATGAAGTTTATATAGAGTTGAAGCGTCGAGAATAATTTTGGTAGATATTAAATAACTTAAAATCTATTTTTTTAAAACTTGTATTTTTTTCGTTTAGATTTACTGGCATGTTCCCAGACAATGATCAAGTACTGCAGATGCGAATTTCTGCACGCAAAGTGAAACTTCAGAACCGCATTTCGAAAAACAAATGGCCTAACACGGTTTTTTGAATTTGCTCTATATAACTTCCCCAGCTAAGCATAGAATCTAACACTAACCCTAGGTATTTAAAGTTAGACATTTTAGTTTGTATATTTGTTGTTGTACATTTCATCTGACATATGTTTGTCTTAATGAATAAACCAGTTAATGCTAAAATAATTTAGCGATTATTATTAAAATAATCGTCTTATAAAGGTAGTCAATGGCATATTAAAATCGAACAAGGAATTAACACTATTAAACGCATCGGCAGCAGCACGCAGGCGTTCGTTCATACCATAAAGATGATTACGAGGCACAAGGTGCAAAAATTTTCGTTGTCGTATCACTCGTTCAGGTTCATAGAAGCTCAGTTGATTGAGAAGTTCCGGAGAGTCAATTTCACCGGTGATCACCTTAGCCGCAAAAATAGCTTGCACTCTGCGCCTCCTTCGTTCTAACGTATCGATTCCAAGCAATCGACACCGATCTTCGTAAGCCGGAAGGTTTGCTGCGTCCCGCCATGGTAGGTGGCGTAGTGCGTAGCGAACAAACCTACGCTGGACAGACTCCAGCCTCGTGATCCAACAGCGTTGATAAGGGCTCCAGACAACGACACTATTTTCCAGTAATGATCGCACCAACGAACAGTACAGTGATTTCAGACACAGAGGGTCCCGGAAGTCTTCAGAGATTTTGAAAATAAATCCAAGCTGCCGGTTTGCCATCGCTATTACACTGTGGTAATGTGGCTTGAACGTTATCTCTTGATCGAGAGTGCTTTCAACGCTTCCAGGTTCCTTGGCACCTATATAAGATTCTGGGAAGTTACTTTCAGAATAGGGTCCTGATGTATAACACAGATATGGGTCAGAGACGTGCCCAGATCACCGCAGACGTCCCGCAAGGTTCGATCCTGGGTCTGGTGCTATGGAACACGATGTACGTTGAGGTACTGCGACTTCCCGAATGGATTGAAGATCGTCGGGTTTACAGAATACATCTCCCTCATATATATGGTGAGATATATATTGTGGTGAGATGGATGACTTCCAGGAAACTGGAGCTTGCCCATCATAATACTGAGGTCAAAGTTGTTAACAACCGCAAATCGGAGCAAGAGGCGACGATTAGTGCAGACAACTGCACAATAACTTCAAAGAAGTCCCTGTGAGAATTGCGGGTCATGATCGACGATAAGCTGTCTTTTATCAGCCCCGTCGATTACGCCTGTAATAGCTATATCGGCATTATCCCGTATGATGTCGAATAGCTCGGTGGTGCAAAGGAGCAAGTGTTAGCACCTGACTAGTGTCCCCATGTCCATACTTAGGTACGGTGGGCTGGCATGAATTACTGCTTTGAGCACAAAGATCTACCTAGGTAAGCTCAAGAGTACACACAGGCTTATAAACCATATCGAACGGTATCACGCGATGCAGTCTGCGTTCTAGCGGGATGATGCCATAAGGCATCGTCATAAAACAGGATGCAGAGTGCTTCGAACCTTCCACCAAATGTCGATATGCCCATCGACTAATCTTGGAACTATCCTGCCCAAGAAGCACACAATGGTCATAATTAGCTGTAGTAACTTAATTATGACTTAGCAAGTCATATTTATGTTATCTCAACCGAAAGGCAACAAGTGTGCTACTAGGGTGGTGGGTCGGTAGACGATATGATGGCAAAACGACCAATGGCAGGTCGCAGGGACCAGCTAACTACTAAATACTTAAGTAGTTAGACATAGTGAGTGTTTAATGAACAATAGCCCCCTTCCCGAAGTAATACTGAGAGGTGGTTCCAAGAGGAGCCAGAGGCTCAAGGCACGGGTGGGTTTTAAGTGGGCATTCATACACCCTGATGTCTTCATGTGCCTGGTTTCAAATTTTCTATCCCGTCAAAAAAATCAATTCGATGTTTTGTTTTTTTTTAGTTTCAGGCTTGTCCATCTCACGCCTTAATTGTTTAACCAAGTTTAAAGTATTTTTTGTGACTTGTCTGGGGGTGAAATTGGAACTCGTGACTTAAACGTGAGAGATGTGGATGTGGATTTGGTTACCCCATGTTGAAATATGTTTATGGGGTCTAACCCCAAGGACAAGTTACGAAAATACCCAAACACTATTTTCGTGACTATGAAGAGATAATGAACTAGCCCAGGGTTGAGAAGCTCGATAATCAAGAAATTATAATAAAATATATGTGTTTAAACTATCAATGTTGATTAGTGCATTCCTTGGAACATTAACTGTAAGAAATAAAATTCCAGAAGTAGTTAGCTCGTACTAGTGGGATCTATAATTTCATCGTTCGTCAAATTACTAATTCTGGTCAATGTGGAATTCAACGTTTAACAAGAAATAAATTTTCAATCATCATATCAGACAGCATCCTTATTAATGAGCAAATAACAGGTATTGAGATGACACGAAGTGCGTAATTGTTTCAGAGCCATTTCAAAATAAAACCAGTTTTATTAACATTTTTTTAGGAAATACGTATTATATAGTGTTTTTAACATTAAAAAGATTTAAAGGTTAATCTACAAACTACCAAAAAGGCGTGTAAATGCCAGAACTCTGAGACTGACGTATACAAGCAGCCTTTAGACATAAAAATCACTCGAAAGAGTCTTGAAATTCAATTCACTTAACATATTTTTTGCTGGTTGCGTCTGTTTCTGTTGCGGTAAATGGAATTTGAATTACTTCTTAGTGTGTACAGTTAAGTGTTAAGAAGTCAATTTTTGCGTGACGTAATTAATGGACGTTCTCTAATTGAGCACGTTACTGATTTATGTATATTCATATACCTGTAATTAAATCCCTATCACTTCTTCTCTTTGAAAAATTTTCAAATAAATATTTTAACTCACAGTATTCCATATGACACGGTATGATTGACGAATGATCATTCTATGGTTTCCGCTTTTGTAAATGAGAATAATACAAGTAAGCCAGTTAAAGAAATGAAATAAATGGAGTTTTATAACCATATGTATCATAATGAAAACCCTTTCACTGAGAAACATGTAATCAAAAAGTAAACCGATACCACATTTACACATAATGTAAGCGTCAAACGCGATTGTGAATTTGCACTTCCATTCAGTGCACAGCTAATTATCCATCATTACCATAATTAATCCGATGATTCCCCTTTTTCACACAATATCAAACCTAGATGAAGTGTGGTTTGTGGCAACGAACAAGTCACTCAATCAGCCATATCGGTTCGCTCTAAATTATATAGGGCACTGGCACCAACCGACATTTCTATCACATCTCTCCCATGAAACATTAAAAATTGTTTGATATTGAAGCTTTTGATATGGAACGGTTGATACGGATTTGAAAATATAGCTTAAAGAACAGTGGGGTCATACGACCTCCTGGTTTTCAAAAACTACGTCAAACTGCTCGAAATTTTACATACAGTTGATTTTTTTTCCCTTTATTATCTAGATTTTCAGCCCTGGGCTGGTTCATCTCCCGTCGTAGTCACTCAAGTACCTTTTGGGCATTTTCGTAACTTGTCCGGGGGTGAGATTCGAATTCGTGAATTGGCGTGAAATACTAACGACTACGGATACTATGGATACTAACCACTACGCCGGAGTCGCCCCCTAGCACTCAAATGTCTGAGTGACTACGACGGGAGATAAACTAGTCCGAGGCTTAAAATCTTGATAATAAAGAAAATGAAAAATAAAAATTTCCAAACCCACTGTTTGAAATTTCTTCTGGTCGTTCTTCCAATGACTGAGCTCTTGTCAGTTTAATTCCACATTTCCATGTGTTTTCATTTGCAACATTTCCGCTGGCTGACTTCTTGTCGGGTTTCTTCCCGCAGGTCAACGTGACTGTGTTGGCTGTTATCGAGTTGGAATGAGACATGAACATTAATTTCTCTCTTATATTGAGAATTGAAAAAAATATTTGTTGCCTGAATAGAACAATTTAAGAGTTTGAAACCGTATTCGAAGGTATTCTGTTGACTGACTTGTCGTGCTGAAACTTGAACGACAAGGATTCTAAAACGAACACGCATGCCTTGGTAGTGTTCTTTTTTACCCAGAAAAGTGAGAATTTTACGATTTTGTTTTTATTTCCTATGTTAAAAAAATAAATGTTTACCATCACTGGCGGAGTGACATCTGCAAGCAGACCCGTACAAACAATATGCAAACGTAATGGTTGATTATTACTTCTTGAATTAGGAAAAATTCTCTAACTCGGTCATTTCAAAAGCTACAGAAAAAATTGTTCCCTCAAAGTTCCTCAAAATGTTCTCATCTATTACCTTCATTTTAGATTTCTCTGAAAATAAGGCCCACCCTAGTTTTCATTAACACCAACGGAGGGCCTCATTATTGGAAACAACTTTGTACAATACAGTTTTGCTCCAAACCTCAAACTGAAAATGTATCTTTTCAGCTAAATTCGCATTCTAGACCAGTGCTGTAAAATGTCATTTCGTGCATTTGGATAAATTTACCGATAACTATTTTCAACAGCAGAGTTCTTGAATATGGTGTATGATAAAATTAAAGATCTTGACAAATTCTACGACTTTGTTTAACAATGCATTGCCCTAACTGGTATATAGAAGGTGTTATATTCACTGTTATATTCAAATAATATTCATTGGTGAATATCATTTGAATATTCAGATATAACGCTCTCACGTCTTAGGTTTAACAGTTAGAACAATAAAATTTTGAAACAAATTTATGAAACTAATCAAGCAGCACATTTTTTGCATACGTGCTATTGTAAAAATCTGCTTCTGGAATGAGCTTCTATGCTTAGATGACCCCAAAATCTAATCATAAAAGAAAATAATTGTTCGTGACTACGAAAACTACATCGACGCGCCATCTGTTCCTCAGCAGAAATATTACAAAACCCCTCGTTGATCGACTGCGATAAACGCCCAAAAGGAAATTTAGATTGGTAGTACACGCTAAGATCAGATTACCGAAAATACGGTTTCAATTTTACCGAAAATTAGGTTTTGGTAGCAAAACCTAAAGTATCGGTATAATTTACCAAAACAAAACGTTTGATTTTACTTAGTTCTTCAGTAAAGTGGATTTACAGATTTTATCGTTATATTTTACCTAAATTTGGTTAAAAATGCTCTCATTGAGTTGCTAGCATTTTCGGTAAAAATTACCGTACAAAAATAAGTAAATATTAATGTTTTTCCCGGTTTTCCTGCAATACCGAAATTTCGGTAATCCATGTTTACCGATAATTTCAGTATGTGCACTTTTGTACGATTTTCGGTATTTTATGCCGTATTTTTGGTTTTCTTGTCTTAGCGTGTATGGCGTTGCTCCGTCTTCTGCCGCGCCCCGGTATAAAAGCCGAGGAGTGACAGAAGCCATCCTCTTTTTCTGGGGAGCGACGTCATCGAGTCAACAATCATCAATACACACAGTGAAAGTGAAACTTAAAATTGAGAATATTGTAGTACGGTGAAATTGAGTAGAATGAATCAAACTTAGGTTGAATTAAAACTAAATAAAGTGCGTTTAAGTCAATCGCGTGTGAGTGCTTAGCTTTGTCCGATAAGCTAGTCCACCATCCTAAAACTATTGCTGCAACCCGAAAGCCTTTGGGGAATTTTGCTGCTGCTCGCTGTGCTCTCGACAGGCAATTTTCCTACAATCAGCTTACTTTTTCATCAAATATTTCCAGATTCTTCAAATTTCTGGACAGTTTGATGGGTGATGTCACACAGCACCGCAATGAAATTATAAATTTTATTTTAACGAGTCGCATGAGTTCCAACGCAACACGATTGCATGTTAATGTTTTGAATACTAAACCAAATTAATTAAACAATGAAGAAGTATACTGGTCAACACTTAAATTTATCCTAAATTTCAGTTTCTTTTTGCGATTTAGGTAACAGTTTATTACAATGATGATGATAAGCAAAGCTTTCGTGCAGGATGCGAAAAAAATACGTAAAGAAATACAGACGTTAAAAGTCCAAAAAGAGCCGAATCGCGATAAACGACAGAATACGATGGGAGAATCACGTCCGTTATGGATGACGAAACTAACACACTTAGAAAATGAAACCGAAGTCGGTTGAAATTCAACCGAGTTTTCATCTGCTGAACGCTCGGTTGTCTGTTCGGTTCAAATTGGAACAACCGAGTTCTCGTTAAATTTTTACTTTCTAGCAATCTTTCAAATTTGATGTATGATGTATGATATGTACTACCACCCATTGTAGCACGGAAACTACGTCCGACAGCAATAGGCTCTCCTCTCTGTTATACTTGATCAAGCTTTAATAACCACTGATTATCCTAATCATGCCATTGTATGAAGGGCCAAAAGGGGGTTGGGTGGATCGATAGGCAACATCACTTATACGTATCCACAGGGGTATAAAGAATCTCCTTCCAACAACAAGATTGAACAATTGGTCAAAAGAGCAAGCTATCTAACATGAGGATGCCCCAATGGGCGGGGAGAAGAGCCCGCCCTCTATTCACAAACTGTTAACAATGGGGAGTTGGCATTTCCACTCTCCCCATCCAGAATGCTTCAATCGGGTGCCCTGATGGTCCCTCCCATTCCCATGAAATATTTATATTATAGTGTCTATATTTATGTAAATGAAAAATACTACAATCATTCGTATCTATTATATACGATCTCCATTCGGTTGATCCTAAAATGCAAGAAATTTAGTAAAGTGTTATAGTGTAGAGTTCCGTGGTTCGCGCTTGAGCGCGTTTTCGTTCGTTTTCACCGATAGCAGCATTTCACCAAAATCTTGATTTGTGGTATCCTGAAAATGTTTGTTAAATTTAACAGAACTAACATTTATACATTTTAATTTACTGTTGCCATGATCACTATTTGCAGCTTGATGTTGATTTTATAACAGCAATCCGCTTTTATTTTAGCTGGTTTAATAATTATTGCTCCTGGGTTGGGAAAGCAGGGAAGATTTAATTGACAGGGAGTTAAATACAAATGGACATAAAAAACAATAAGCACTGGTTAAATCATCTATGAAGTAAAATCAATAAAACAATAACGGGTGTCCACTAAAAAATGAGAATGATTTCAATACTTTTCCATCAGAACAAAAACGGCCGCATAGAAATGTCACTTTAGATGAATGAATCGTTGCACTCTCCAGAAAATTTTCATACACTCTTATTTCACTCTAACATGTTCAGTCGTGTTCAGCATGCCGTCGAAACAGGAAGAACTGCGCGCGCGCGTTGTACAATTCTTTCAAGCGAACGAAGATCGTGGAAAAAAATACACGGTGGACCATTTTTGTCGTGAAAAAGTTCCGGTATCCACCGTATACCGTATCCTGGCATGCATGAGAGTAACCCGGAAGAAAGGTTGCGGCCGTCCAGCGAAAATAATGAATGAGAAAACGCTCCGCTCGCTGCGCAGCATGTTCAACAACAAGGATTCGGTAAGTCAACGGGAAGCAGCCCGAAAGTTCCATTGTTCGAAGTCACTCATCTGCAAGACGCTAAAGAAAGAAGGAATAGTGTGTAGAAAGAAAACCAGATCCCCAGAGTACACAGATGAGCAGATTCAAACCGTGAAATCCCAATGCCGCTGGATGACTCGGAATTACGGCGGAAAATCTTTCGTTCTGGACGACGAAAGCTACTTTCCTCTTTCGAAGTCTCAGATACCGGGAAACGACCGATTCTACACTAAGGACAAATCTACTACTCCTCCAAAAGTAATGTATAAGTTCAAGCACAAATTTGAATCGAAGGTTATGTTATGCATCGTAATATCCGATAAGGGTATTTCGAAGCCGTGGTTCAAACCAAGCGGTTTGGCCATCAACCAGGAGGTGTACCAAAGAGAGTGTTTGCAGAAAATACTCATCCCATTTCTTAAACAACATCACTCGGATGGCAAATACGTGTTTTGGCCGGACAAGGCATCATCGCACTACGCAAATAAAACGCTAACGTTTTTGGAGAGCCAAAATATACCATATGTCCCAAAAGACCGGAATCCGACAAATTTGCCACAGTGCCGTCCTATCGAGGATTTCTTCGGTCTTTTGAGTTCCATGGTATACAAGGATAATTGGAAGGCCAAGAACACCAAGCAACTTACCAACAGGATCAAAAGCTGCATCCGAAAAATCGATGTGGCTGCCGTCCAACGGTCATGTTCCAGCATAACGACTAAGCTGCGCCGCACGGCGGACCACGGACCATATGACAATATTCACTAAACTTAGTTTGAAGATTTAAGTTGACCCTTTTAATAAAATAAATCAGTTTGAACAAAACTTCACTGGTATTTTTTTCCTGACCCATTCTTTTCGTTCTCATTATTTAGTGGACACCCGTTATCATCAAATATAATAATATTGTGAGTTATGATACAGTAATGACAAAAATTGAATTATAATATCAGATACAAACCGAATGACAAACAGCGCTGCACGAATCAGATGAACTCAGATTTCGAAAAAGGTCTTTTCGCAAACCGGAAATGAAAAATACATTAAGTAGTAAGTGCAAAAGCCTACCATAGATTCCGTTGCAGCTTCTTTTAATCAAGGCATTAGATACTTCTCAATCATAATGATAATTGGGTATATAAGACATAATAATTCAAAGTTTATATAACCTATAAGGTGAAATTATAAAAAAAAAATATGTTAGAATATAAATCACGAAAACACAAGTAATGATAAAAATGATAAAAATGATGATAAAGATAAATAATATTGGTTATGAATAAACAATGTCCTATAAGATAATATATATAGTGAAGGGATATTATAATAAGAACTGAGTATTACATGTGTGCCGACTGCTGTTTTGTTGCAATTGTAGACAAACTTGCGCATCCATTATGAGCCAGAAAATTTAGACAAAGTATGACAGCCATGAGAAAAAAAATTAATTTTAAATTTTAAATTATTTTAGAATACCTGATGACCTGGAAGACCTGAAAGATAATGGAAATGGAAAATTATGATATGATTTACCGGTCGCACCCCCTCACTTCGCTATTGTCGGATTGACAACATTGCCCAGGCTACGCCAACCAGCGTCTCCATGTTTCAGCTGGCAGTCTTTTGTGATCATATGACTCGTGGAGGCGTGAGGTAGGAACTTGTGAGGACCAAAGGTCGGTCGCACCCTCCTTAGAAGTTGTCAACTCACCATTTGAAGCCCTTTCTAGCAATCTTTCAAATTTACCGAAAAACTCGGTAGACAAAAATAAATCCAATCAGCAATAACCGAACATCGGTTAACTCAAATATTACCGAACGCTGTCAAAGAAACCGAATTTTTTGTAGCAGTTGCAGAATTCGGTTGTTTATGGCAGAGCTGAAATTTCGATTGAAATAGCTTCGAATTTAATAGTGACGAAATCAGTTTTGTAAGTTTCATTGTTTATTTATGCAAACAATCCTCAAATGTTACCAAACGTCCATCCTCTTTTTGTAGTCCCTCGGTAATGTTCTCCATTTTTACCTGACAAAAATACAGTACGGAGAATTTTCACAAACAAACATTTTTTCAGGCCTTTCCGAGTAAGCTAAAATAACCGAGTTTTTCGGTAGACATAGCCGTCGCGAAATCGTCTCGAAGAGATGTGTTTGATGTTTAAGAATATACAGCGAGTGCTCAGTTCAGTTTACCGAGTTTTCTCGGTTTTCCAGTACTGAACTCTTTAATATCTCTGCTTTACCGTACTGCTCAGTTCATGTTTTCATTTTTTTGTCAAATATGTCATATAGTAACCATAACTCGAGTTTGACTCAACCAAATACACCCAAAAATAGTATATTAAAACTAGTTATTCGGTTTCTTATTGGTAACCGATGTAGTTCGGTAGAAAATCGAACCGATTTCGGTGTCATTTTCCAAGTGTGTACGTAAAAGCAGACTACTGGCAATTTCCGGAACTCTTCTTCCTATTCATCATAAGTTTGATGTTCCTAAGGGCGTTAGAAAGCAGAATATGTCAAAATTTGAAAAAAAATAATGCAT
Source organism: Aedes japonicus (assembly GCA_034211315.2). Lineage (NCBI taxonomy): Eukaryota > Metazoa > Arthropoda > Insecta > Diptera > Culicidae > Aedes > Aedes japonicus. The sequence goes on along the minus strand of JASCZW010000801.1, from coordinate 125,919 downwards.
GCTTTGGCACGCAATTAGCTCGTGTAGTAGAGCACCTAATTTGTGACAATCAGGACCGTCAATGGACAGGTATACCTAAAGGAATGCCTTCAAAAGCGCCTTTTTCCACTTCTGAGGTCACACGGTGGTGCTACGCTTTTTTGGCAAGATTTAGCTTCTTGTCATTGCAGAAGTCATTTTCGTGCCGAAGCATCTAAATCCCTCAAACTCACCCGGGCAATTGAGCCATCATAAACAGGTACTTCGGAAACATCCAAAGAAAGTCAAATCAGAGGAAGATATGAAGAAAAACTGGATCTCGATACAAAAACAATTGGTGCAAACGTTGCACAAGATCTTATGAGTAGCGCCTTAAGCAAGGTTTATGCATTTGGGTATGGTAATAAAATAAATTAATGCGAACATGGGAAAGCTAAATAATATGTTCTGTTTTGCCGAATATATTCTTGTGATGCAAGTTGATTCCGGTCACCCTTTAAATTCACTGAATGCTTTATTTTCTCCGAGTCTGTTCCTAATAAACATACAGCCTTCTTTTTTTAGAATTTCAAGCTTATTGTTTTGACAATTCCCTTATCGCCTGCTATCAACTGAGTGTTCTAAATGCACTTCCACAGTTATTAATTAAGCGCTTTCGATGCCAGGTGCCATTTTTGCATTAGTATGGTTGTGTGGCAAGTACAATCATACCCAATGCCCTAGGAGTCGTGTAATTTTCCTTAACAAAAAGTCCTAGTCCAGACCAGGAATCACCTCTAGCGTGATATTGCTTTGTAGTTGAGTCTTTACCGACTGAGCTAAGGGACCAGCCAATGATATAAAAAAAAGTTAAGCAAAAGTTTACTTAAATTTTCCTAAAAGTAATTTTTTCAGTCAATTATTTATTTACTTATTTACCTTGGTTGCTCAGGAAGCTGTTATTGAGTAGAACCAAGGCATATATCAGAACAGCTACACTGGTTATCAGATAAGATTCGAGTTCGAAATGTATTTTTTTTTTCTGGAATTGTGTTGATAATTTTCCACATGCACTGAGTAGTCTCACCTGTTCAAATTTGCCAAAAGGAATTGTTTCTGTTTGCTCACGGTAGCTGATAAACCTGTAATCAACAAGATATCCAAAATCTTATATGCTTCTAACCCATAAGGTACCTACTCCCTCTCACCACTTTTCATTCTCTTGTATGCATGCACAAATGTTGCCATTTCTATTTTCTTCAAAGTGCAAGTAGTTACAAACCAGAGACATACTCAAACCGCATTCCCTCAACAGCATTGTAAGTACATCGTGTATATGCTGTATCATCTATTCATGAGAACGTGATGCACTCGTACTTTTCTTACATTGGATTCATTTAAGTGCCACTTTTTGCTTTCGTTTTTTTTCCTTTTTTTTCTTGTAAAATTAGTGTCCTTCTCCCCAGCAACCATCAGAAATAAGTACAGGGCGTTGGTTATTTTGCTTTCATTTTTAAAGCTGCAACACACCTATGGATGTGTGTTCATTTTCCAAATGGAAAGCCCATAATGTGATTGCTTTACTCTCGAGGCTTCCCAAAGAATGGTTCAACGATTCTTAGCAAAACAGACCATTTCATTATATTAAAATGCAAGTCTGATAGCTCAAAGCCAATCGTTTCTGTCTTTCAAACGCTGCTTCATGATAATCTAAATACTTTCCAAAAGATTACAACCCCCATATTCTTTCTATAATTAGGTTAATCGCGTTCAAAGATAGTGTAGAGGTAGTTTGGTGTTAAGTTTTTTTTAATTTCCTTACAATAAAAACACGATGCAATACGATACTAAATTTGAAGAATTGCTTACAAGAAGAGGGCAAAATTTAAATGTATTACACCCATCCTACATGAGGTCGACATTGGAAATTATATTGACTTCAATCAAGAATGTTAGGACTAAATGACTAAGTGCGTACAATGTGTGATTTGTCTACTCACAACTTCGCGGTGCATCGAAACATTAAGAAGGAAGCATAGGCGTAGCCAGAGGGGCAGAGGGAGGCCATTGCCCCCCCTCCCCCTAACTTTTGAATCTATTTGTATAATTTTAGTGTTTGCTTAAATTGTTATTCTTTAGTGTTAATGTTTGATAGATTGCCCGTTCGCCTCAAAAAAACAGCGCGAAGTTGCCTTGATTTTGTGACAAGATGTAGTAAAAAAGTGCAAAAAGTGGACATCCATGATAATTTTTTTTAAATAGTAAAGACTACATTTTTTCTAACACATGATATTCTTAGACGAAACGACTCATATCCCAGTTTCAGAGACAAGAAACCAGTTGTTTTATCCTATTTAAAGATTTTATCCGTTGCTATGAGCATTAGTAAGATAATAAACAGGATTGACCACCCGAGGCTGCTCCGTTTTTGCCAGATGAGCTGTCATTGCACAGAGAACCACGAGATGATGCTTAGATCTAGCATACATTATCAATGTGAAAAAACTGGCGATCTCAAACTAATGCAATACAAGCGCCTGCCTCGCCCGAATGCGGTTATATCCTAGATATAATCCACCTCTGTTTTTTTTAAATATTAAAACCTATGTCTGATTTAAACTTATTTATACAAATAGTGCTATTGGAGCTAACCACAAAATGGGATAGTGGTTTACTTGCTAAAGGATATGGTGGTACGGTGAGCATGGCAAATCAATATTATGGATCACAATTAATTGTGATCCCCACCACCGGACCACCAGCCCGGCGAACCCCCACATCTCACCTGGAACCATTTTTGTTGTTTTTTTTTTTCTGTGCTCACTCGATTACTCACATCGCTGAATTATAGAAAATCGGAACAATACGAAACGCGCCATATAACAAAAAAGTGGGTAATAAAGCATCGACACAACCTTTCAAAGCCGATGCTCGAAGCAAACTTTTTTTTTGTAAACTTTCAATTTTTACAACTATAGAAGTTTCTTAAGAACAATCTATGCGAATCCATTGAAAATTACAATTTAGGTATTTGGAAAAAGTGAGAGTGTGTAGGTACATTTCGTGCCATCTGGCAACTTTATGCTTCTATTGATGTCCAGGCTCATTGGTTTAGCATCAACCGGTGGATCCTATACTGAATGATATTGTTATCTCCAATCCGCTCAATCAATCGCTATGTTTTGTGGTACATTGGATAGTTTAATATTATTTGATATAACTCAATACAGACGTCATCCAAATTTTGCATATTGACAGGCAATCTGTGAAGACCCACCTAGTACCTTATAAAAAGATGCTTAGAGATTTACCGGAAGATTCGACGAGCTACCTCAAATATTTTTTTCTGTTTCTATGGGAGAAAAACGTTTTTTTTTTGCGGTTTTGCTTTGTCAATATATACACTGAAAATTTATTTTCGTTAATTAGCTTTCACTCGTTTCGTAAACATGGAGTTTGTACATAGAACAAATGTCTCGTAAACTGTACGAAACATTCTTAATGCTTGTCATGGTGCTATCATTGCACCTCTTCGTAGAGTGCACGAAATGAATTTCATAAAGATCAACCAATTGCTGCTTCTTTTCAATCGTACTCATACATGTTGGTATTGCTCCTCGGGTGTGCTGGAATCATTGATTTATTTTTATTATTTTTCCGGTTACATACTGAGTCGATATAGAAGATCTGTCAGTCAATCATGCAACCACCAGAGTTTTTTTTTTTCATTGATAACAAAATATTCGTAGTAGTTTACAATGTTTTCGTACAATGCACGAATGTTCTTTCTGTGCCAATGAATGCTTCGTGATTTGAACAGTTACGCTTGCGGCATTGAGTACGAAGGTAGCTTCTTGAAAAGTACGAATCTATTTTCAACGAATACAACGAATAGATTCGTTAGTCCTACCTTCGATTTCGTAATAAAAGCAAAATTTAATTTTCAGTGTGGGTGAGAGGGTCGTGGAGGAAAAGTACATCTTCAGTACAAACTGTGAACAAACTTGGTGGGTATACTATGCAAAAATCCAACACGACTGTAAAGTGAATATTTTGACACATGACAGTACCCACTAGATTTTACCATGGTTGCTATTTCATGCGGTAAGATTTTGAAACATGTGGAAAAATAAGGTTTTTTAAATCCTTTTTGTTTTTTTTTTAAATCCAGCCTGGTTGCCAAAATTTGACGGGTATTGTTAAGTACTTTGGGTAAGCGTAGAAAAGATAATCCACCCGTTGTTCAGGCGGATTGTCACAAAGTGAGGGCTCAATTCCAGCTCTAGCGTGTAGAACTTGAAAATGTCCCTACTCTACTGATGATCAGAGCGTTGTGTTGTATAATATTATATGTTCAGGGTGCGCATCCGCTGGTTGAAGACGGTGTAATTCTCTCTCTCTCTATCTCTCTCTCTCATTCTCTCATTCTCTTTCTCTCTCTCTCTCTCTCTCTATCTCTCTAAAAAAATATTTTGCCCCACCCTATTTGAAATCATGGAAGGAAGTGCTTCCAAAACTACTTCAAAATCTGCTCCCTTAAAAAACACACTTACGAGATTTTTTGAAAAACTAGGAGATTTCAAACTAACAATTTACTTGTGTACTTTTAAAACCATAAAACACAGAATGTATACAAATGTAAAGACATATTACTCATCCTTGAAACTAAGTGTAGCAGAAAGCGTAAAAATTTACAAACAAAATTCCAAAACATTACTTAACAAAACGCAATGCAGCGGGTATTCGTAGCTGTCTACCTACCACTTGGTAAAAATACAGGTAAAATTATACATATACAAGTACAAGTATACAGAAACAAACACATCTGCTAAACTAGATCTAATGCGATGTGCTCTGGAGAAATCTGTCCAAGACGAAATAGGTCTACCTGTCAAGAGATAAGCTTTTTTCTAGTGGAATTTAATGGAATGTGCAATCGACAAGGTATTTTGAGTATTGAGTTGCTTCCCGGTGGTGATAAACACTCACTTGTTAACTCCGGCGGAAAGGAAACAAAACCAAAAATTGTACAATCACCATTGTGTAAATTCAACCAAATTGAGTTTTCCAGATAATCCACATACTGACATCCTGACTCTGTAATCAAATGATATCTACTAAGAAATAAAAAGCTAAGCACGTTCTGGCTCACATCATCTAGCATTCAAACAGCATTATTGAGATCCTCTGAACGAATAGCTGATAAATGACTTTCTTGTTACCTACTTGCACCTGCATGACATACGCTCACCTCGGGGATTACGGAATGGCACAGGTTCCAGTGTGAGACCACACTTTTTTACGAATCGCATTTTCCATGCTTTGATAAATGACCAATTTTATTTTGTTTCCCGTTCGTTTCCACCGACTGCAGATGAAATACGAAAAGATTTGTGGTGGCAATCTGCTTACGAGTAAAAGTATGTATAGGTATGTGTGGTGACACAACCGAAATGGAGAAGATGAATTAAGTGCGGTGGTTGATGCTGACATAAGGTTTCCATTTTCAGCGCCAAAGTTCTTTTTTTTTTCGTCCTCTTTGATTTTTCCTTTACTGCGGATTTTCTTCCATTGTAATTTCTCCCGAGACATGCTTTATGGATTGATATGTGTCAGGAAGTGAAAACTCCTAATGGGCGGTATAAAACTTCACATGTCAACATGGCGACAGGCATTTTACCATACGAAGCAGATTTTTACATTCTGTTTCCGACGACGACAGGACACGTTCGGTACAATCGTATGTTGAATTAATTCTTTGTTATTAGCGTGATGAAGATTTATTTTAAACGTGGTTCCAGATTCGTTCATAAATGCTCAGCAATTAAACTTAACCAGACAAAAACCGAGTTTCAGTAAAGATTTTTCAATATGGCCTAACCGACAAACGCGAAGAATGACTTCTTCCGTAAATTTCTTGTCGCATAAAGGCTATTTCATGTAATGCCATCCGATTCCACAGGATAGGTGAAATCTCTCTTTCCGAAATGATTGTGGTGGATTGATTCGGCGAGTTTTCAATGACAAGAAATTCGCGGAAAATGGCATTGTTAAAGCTTGTCTGATAGGTCCTTAAGCTATGTCCATTTAGAATCCGGAATAATAAAATCATCTGTATCTCGGTAACGGATTGACGTACATATAAGTTCAATACACCAAAACAAAGGTTATTTACTTCGTTTCTCTTCGTTTTTAATGAAAATTCGCACTTTCTTCATTAGTCCTCCCATCAAACGCTGCATACCTCCGGAGTCAACTTCCTTGGCACATTTGTTCTACATTTTAGTCATCTGAGTCGCGTCCCGAGCCGTTTTTCCACTTGTCTTAAGCTTCCGCTTCAATATTGCCCAAAATCTCTTGCTGGGCCGGAATTGCGGGCAGTTGGGTGAATTTATGTTTTTTATCGATGAAATCTACGTTATTATCGCGGTACCACTGGATGACTTCCCGTCAGTAGTGGCAACTCGCCAAATCTGGCAAAACTTCTCGGGACCTTTACGGGCTTTGATGAAAGGTAGTACGCGGTTTTTGAACATTCTTCCTTGCAAAGCTTCGAGCCCATCGTCTTATTCGTCACGAACACTTTGGTCTTTCCTCCGCAGCTGCATATTCCTTGCCAAATCATCAGTTTTTTGGCAAATTTGTCCATAAAGGCAAACTTAAACTTTGCAGGAACATCTCCTTGTGCCGTCGCCATGTAGAAATTTTTGCCGGGAAGCTGTCCGAAATCCATTTTGACGTAGGTTTCATCGTCGATGAGCAGGCATCCTGCTGGTACAATGTCAGAGCTCGAGTTTTGGTGACTCTTGACTCACTGCACGAAACACCGTGCTTAATACCAAAGAAAGTGGGCGCCTAGGTTAACAAACTGCTGTAAAATAATTCTAGCAGTTGTCACTTTCCATGCCGCTTCAACAAAATAAGTGATTCCGGATTCTAACTGGACAGAACTTTAATGAAAAATCTTTATCGGTTTATCATCGAACAAGAAAATGGACGTAACTTATTACATTTCACTTGACAGTTGACACATGTCGCACAAAATTGTATTCGATTGGTACCACCTTTCAGATTTCAATGAAAGTTTCTGTACACGTACACGTTGTTACAAAAAATCAAAATATGCAGTTCTTTGATTTATCAAAATTTAGCTAGATTGTTTTAAAAAAAAAAATGGCAAATTTTTTAATCCAATCATTTACAAATAAATTGAAACTCAATTTGCTTACGAGATTTGGTTTAATTCAGCAACTAATAATAGTTTTATTTACTGATAACTTCAATTGCAAAGAGCTGATACCTCTAAATAAATATTTTACTACTCCCTTTCCCTCTTGTTTAGTTCTCAGACTAATCAGGGATGGGAAAACAATACATTGATAATATGTTTCAAATTTCACTAATTTATTTATTTCTAATATCACAAAACTCTAAAATTTGTCTTCAAGTTATATTCGAAGCTGTTCCTGTTAATTTTTTTTCTGAATTAGAATAACTTTTAACCTTTTAACCTTTGTACCTTCTTGACATTACTAAAAATGCGACTAAATGTTCCAATTTTTCATGCGATTATCCAATCACCTGGTGGTCGGTCCACCGATCAGAAGTTAATATATACTAGTAGTGATGTAGAAGGAGATGTTCGCTCATCACTATGGGACCCCAAGAGTAGACAGTAATGTTTGCTAGAATGAGAGATATGAAGAAAAGTGTTGATAATTCCGTCAGTGTACGGCAGGTTGCAAATTTAATAGAAGTATTGAAAATTTAGCGAAGGGCTTGGATATAGCGTATTCCTTTTGCCTTACATCCCCGATGCGGGGTAGGCCAAGGCACGAACGAGTTCACTACCTTTCTTGACAGGCCTTGGCTCGAGTACTGCTATATCAAAGCCCCTCGCTCAATTTTCAACACTTTCTCTTCATATCCTTCATTTTAGCATACATTACTGTCCACTCCTGGAGCCTCGTGGAGATGAGCGAAAATCTCCTTATACATCATAATCGTTACTCCACGTACGAAGAACACAAACATAACAATAAGAGTACACTCCTGTTTCATTTTACTGAATTTTTGGGTACAATTGTATACTGTCTCTTTTTTTTTCTCTCAATTTTCGTAAAAAGTGGATCAAATAAAAAATTGAGTTAATCCACTTTTTGAGTAGAAATTGAGTAACATTGCCGTGAGAGAAAAAGAGATAGTATACAATTGTACTCAAAAATTGAGTGAAATGAAACGGAAGTGTATATACTAGTTGCCTATATACTGTGACAATATGACAGCTCCATCCAAGGATGCCATATTCTCAGACATGTATGAAAATTTAGAGACTTTTCATTTTTGTTGCAGTCTTTTTTAACGATACAGACATTTAGCAGACATTTTATTTCTGTAGCAGACTTCTAAAGACATTTGAAATATTTTTTTAATTTCAAATAGAGGTATTCTCTGAAGTTTGGATTTAAAACGTACGAGGATCTGAACAGTATAGTAAATACGGTAAGAAGCTTCGTTTGCAATATTTTAAAAAAGCGTTAGTAGTTATAATTTATTTTTAAAGTAAAAATCCTTGGAGAAACGGAAGCGGTGGACCACTGGGCCCGAAGACACAATGGGCCCGGAGATAAATATCGTCTAGGCCGTTTCTGAGGGTAGCATGGAGTCCGTACATCTGGAAGTGTTCAAAAAATTGTGTTGGCGCAGCCAAATGAAAAAGGCGGACACTGTTATCGAGAAGCGAATAGGTTTATGCGTGCTTCAATCTAAAATATCGGTACATTAGGATAAGTTTAACATAGTTTGACTTGTAGGTTAGATAGTGACTCACAAATCAGTGGCCTTTGTTCACCCACAGGCCTTTCTGTTTGACTGTACAACAGCTTTTTTAGGATAAGTTTTAGCCCTATGAAATCTTATTTTAAGTATATTGTTAATTTAACTTGCAATTACAGGTAAATTTACTTTAAGCAGATCGTAGGTTAGACACTAGCCAATACAATAACTTTAAGAACATTAGGATAATTACAACTAATAAATTTCACTCGCGTGCGATTACGAGCTCTGCATTCACTATGGCGAATGACGTTTTCCTCCGTCTGTCTTTGACACGCACAGTCCATCGCGCATAGACTGGCCGATCGTTGCATGACGTTCAGACGACCGGGTTGCCAGATCGCTCGATGTCCCTGTGGCAACAAGTTGGTTATGTTGGTCCTTTGCCATTATTTGAGCAATTAACCGTTAAAATGGGGTTGCTGAGTATTTTAACCAACAAGCAATCAACTCTATCTATCAACTAAATCAAATATATGTTCCTCCGTATCAAAATACAAATAATCTCACTTATAAGGAACAGTATGATACGTCAAAAGTGGGTGGGTTTAATAAAATCTTATTTCTCATACTCAACTGAAATAGTGCGAAAAATTGTAAAACGCAAAATAACAGTAAATACTCCATTAAATACATGTTTGCGATATAATAAAAATATTTTTTTTATTATTTATTTTCCGTCGGCTTATTTCCTCACATGGTGACAATCACCGACGCCAGGGAGACGACTCCACCACCTGGACCCTACCTAACGACTCATGACTATGAACCGGGACCAACGGCTTTACTTTCCTTCCGAAGGAAGACGTGACCAAGATTTTTTCGCCTCAGAAAAACCACCGACGTCGACTGGGATTGAACCCAGACCCACTGGGGTGCCAAGTAGCAGTCATGCAAAAAACTGCACCACCGACGCCGGCATAACAAAAATATAAACAGCGCCTTTTGAACACCGATAGATAACTTAGAGATACGCTAATTGACAGCCACTCGACTAAAACTATAAAAAAATCCTTTGTACCCGAACATTTTATTTCATAAAAAGTTTCATTGTGGTGTTTTTTTACTAATTAAATAAAACTAATAGTTTTGAATTCATCTGTACAACTTATGTAACGAAAAATTTGCTCTGTTATTCATTTTAATTGTTATGGTTTTTGTTGAATAGAAAAAAAAGAGTGTTGAGTTTTTCAAATGAACACTAAAGTTTGTTTAAAATACAAAACTGGAACGAACGTTATATCTAATCTTATCTCACACTAACGCAGCCAATTCTTAAAGGCATCCTGGAAAATGATGGTTTCTTGAATACATCATTTTTCTTGTCATCGGCCAGGCCAACTGCGTAGTATGTGCCGCAGAGAGGATTCCAAGAACTAGAGCGATTCCAGAAAGATTTAAAATCGCTCTACAACTCTGAATCACGGGAAGGAAGAAAGCGTGGACCTCCCGTACCAAACGCCTCCATGTAGAGTTAAACAGTGTGATAATTTGTACTTTATCGTTGGGAGCATAGATGCTAGAAAGAATAGTTTATGCTCCTTTTGCCTGTGGGTAAACTTTTGGCATTTGAACCAAAAGCCTGGCAATAATTTCCAAGGTTATAGCGCCTTATCTCGCTTAGGTGGACTAAAACTTACGACGATGGATAAATGCGAAGCTGAAAATAGCATAAAAAATATTGTGAAGGGATGATATAATATAAAATGAGAATAACACGTGTATATACTGCCTGCATGATTTTTGATTGTGGTCCTGCTGCAATTGTTAATGGACTTGCTTGTCATGCATGAAGAAAAACAAAATTAAATTTTCATACAATACTCGGAAATTCCATGGATGGTCCAAAATTATACACACTATAAAGAATACTTACATTAGTCTCTTTAAAAATATGAAACTGCACTATTGCATACAATCCAAAAAATAGATGCAGAAACGTTTACATAAGCACACATATAGCGAAAATTACATACCTCGCTCACTTATTACGTTTTTTTTTTTTTAGAGGTCAAATTTTGTTAAAAAAAATAAATTCAGACTTTTCTAGACATTCCCAGATGTATAAAAAATAATCACAGACATTTGAAAAAAATATCTGGCATCCCTGGCTCCATCAGATTGTTAACAGCAGCTCTGGTGAGAACAACGAAACAACTGCGATCTATGGTTTGTTCGTACGTCCTGCTCCATCGCGGAAACATCTACAAGATTCTGGCACTTCTGGAGAAGAGAGAGTCCATCGAGCGGAAGACCGTTTTAAGCGACCGGTGGGTTCAATAGAAGCTCAAACGGAAAATGGAAGGCTAGGTGGCCACTTCTTTCCGGCGAAGTGGAACGTCCTGGTCTTCCCGGCGAAGCGGAACGTGCGGAAGCATGCCAACCCTCCTAACACCTTACGTTGCCAATTAGACCAAGGCCGGTGAGGACTCTGCTGTACACAGAAGTTGTCTCCATTATAACCGGTCTATGGCTGTACCTCGACAGCTTCGCTGTCTGCGGAGAGTCCGCATGTCACCTCCTACTTGACCGATCCACCTTGCTTGTTATGCGCCTCTTCTTCTTATACCCATCGGTTCGTGTTAGAGAATCATATTAACTGATCTGTGTCCGACATTCTTACGACATGCCCGGCTCATCGTTGTCGACCGATTTTATCGGTTTGTACAATGGGAGGTTCTTCCAACAACTGATGCAAATCATGATTAACTCGCTTCCTCTACGTTCCGTCTTACATCTGCACTCCACCGTAGATCGTACGCAAAACCTTCCGTTCAAAGGATTCCAAGGGTGCGTTGGTCCTCCACTAGCAATGTCCATGGTTCATGGCCATATAGTTCATTAGACTGGTCTATTTAATGTCTTGTAGATGGCGAACTTAGTTCGATCTTAGCATCCTTCCGAGTCCAAAGTAGGTAAGATTGTTAGCCATAATGCGCCATTGTATTTCTCTGCTGGTGTCGTTATTTGTGGTCACCAATAAGCCCAGATACACGAACTCGCCAACTATCTCGATTTCATTACCGTCGATCTGAACTCGTGGTAGAAGGCTAACATTGTCTTCACGTGAGCTTCTTCCCATCATAAATTTTGTTTTCAATGCATTTATCACAAGCCCAATCCTTATAACTTCAGCCTTAAGTCTGATGTACGTCTCCACCATCGTCTCAAAATTACGTGCTACAATATCAACGTCGTCGGCGAAGCCAAAACGTTGGACAGACTTCTTGAAGATCGTGCCACTTGTGTCTATCCCAGCTCTTCGGATAACACGACAATTCTGCACCTTGCCGTAGCCCTCTCTGTGATTCAAAGAGGCCCTGCGGCTTGGACGACACACATCACTCGAACTATCGTTGATTTGACCAACCGTGCATGATCTGCCTTAGCTGGTCTAGAGGGAAATGCTGGGTGCATCTAAAGAGATCTAATTTTACATGAATTTGTTTTATGGTTATGTTTTATGTATAACAATCAATCCCCATTGACCAACCAATTAATGTGCAGCGGAAACACATAAAAAAATAACAGGAATTTCTCTTTAGTGGTTTTCAACCTGAAAATAGGGTTGCTCTAAAACAGCAAGATTTAGACCAAGTTACTGATGATATGTTAAGCCTCAAATTTTAATAATGTTGTTTATTTGTTAATTCATACAATCCAAATCGTTTGGACTTCAATTTTGCCTAACTACATTTGTGGTTTTAATTGAAGGATCTTTAAATAATTGGTCTCATTTGGAAAATAATAATTTGTACTTTGAGCTCATTAAATAAAAACTTTTGATTTGCTACTATCATGGATCAGAGGATTTCACGTGGTTATCGGAGATTGAGCACTGAAAATTATTATTGCTTAGCTCAAAGGTCATCAATACACTTTAATTATGGAGATGGGATGTATTTTTTATAACCTCTATCAAATCAATTCCTCATTCCAAAATGTGTGAAGTTCGACGATCCTTTCATGTAAAATATGCAATTTATTAAGGTGGTCAGTTTTCAGACCTTCAAGCTGAGGCCAACATCCTCTAAAAGTTTTAAGCTTTGATTTAAAATTTTGTTCGCTTTATGGTCCCATTGTGACACTTCAGAATAACTTCCCAAACTTACCCTCCAAATAAATCATTTAACATTCCGTCAAATTACGGTCAAGTACTAAACCCATGTCATTTTGCGAACAGTAGACTGCCGCGGCGCATCAAATGAGCTATAAAATATTAATAATGTTCCGCAACGCAAGCCTTCATTCAATTAATAAGTTTATGTTTATAGCATACTCACTCACCCTTCCTCAAAATCCATCTTTTATGCCGTCCCATCATAATGACGGCCAGTGGAGTTAAAAAGGTCAACTCACGATCCTTTACCTTCCCCATCAGCCCTGCTGCTTGAGTACGTGGGAAAGTAAAATATGTTCGCCCTGTGTTATATGTTTTTTACACCTGCTGAGCAGTACATAATTTCATTATCCACCCACAACCACAGCGTGTCGGAACGATAGGCCCTCATTTCACAGACTGGCCATAAACAGGACCATCATTGCCGGATTTGCCTGGAAAGCCATCTCGTTTATATGATTGTGGACCTTTTTTGAGCATGGACGGCGTGGAATCAATCTGATAGAGCATTTATAATTTATATTTGCATAATTTCCATTCATGTTAAGCGAACAAATATTTGTTACCGGGAGTTATGAATTACTCGGTTCCCATTCAACTACCTGTTTGTGGTTAGCAGTATCCTTTTGAAGCCGTAAAATGAGCCCTGATTAAATCTCTAGCAAACAGCCACTTTGAATCAAATGGTGTATTGTAATGATGACATCGATGGCAAATTTGAATGGGAACGTAAACAACGGTTACAAAATAACGACCTCGTCAGATGCTCGGAAACAAATTGTGTTTCATTAGATTTGTAACGATGTGATATTCATCCTTTTAACATCACTGTTTAAGTTCAGTGCTGGCACTTTACTACCAAGCATGTTTCGATATTTAAAAGGTAGCTTGTGCGGAGGCATTTTATCAGTTTGTCAACGGCTCTCGTCAATCTGATCCTTTTGTTATTCCATAACAAATGATGAGAGGATTATGCAATCACTAATATGACGCCTAAACGTAAGCTGCTTTTAAGATAAAAATCGTAATAAATAAATCCAGAGGTTTTCAGCTGACCATCTGACAGATACTTCCTAATAATGCCCAAGATGGAGCTGTTACAATATATCATTTACTGTTCCTTTATGGATCGACCCATAAATCTCAGTGGCAGATGTTTTGCTCTTCATTAAAGAGTGTACTCGAGAAGGCGAAACACTTGCTGAACGTCAGATCCAACAGGCATACCGAAATGCGTCGACTTCTCAAATCTGGTTGCAAATTTGCTTTTGATTCTGGGGTATAGCTCTCCTTTTTTTATTTATTAATAAAGACATCGGCGTCTACAGGTCTATAAGTACTAGCTATCCTGAACTTTGATCAGCTCTCCCGGATCGTAATGACTTGAAACTCCTTCTAGAAGTTATAAGCTTTGATTTAAAATTTTGTTCGTTTAATGATAAAGTTGTGACGCTTCAGCACAACTTCCCAAACTTACCTTCCAAATAAATTTTTTAACATTCCGTCAAATTACGGTCAAGTACTAAACCCATGTCATTTTGCGTAGGAACAAACAAAATATTTTCAAAATAAGAGAAGTAAACTACTTTAGGCAACCTAATTACAATTACAATTTTCACTAATTTTACAATTATTTGCTTCTTTCTCTTCTAAGTATGGTAATCGAAATAAGAATCCATAACTGATTGAGAACTGAGCACCAAGCGCCTCAAACTTGTAGCTATTGTCGGCGGTTCATTTTTTGGCCTCGTCGTTAATTCGCTATTTCATACCCTCTGCCACATAGCCATAATGCGGCTCAGTGGTCTTTCGAATACCGCTTGTTCCACATTATTCGAAGCACTCTACGCCCTTTTTTACAACAATGCCTATTACCATCATCCCCGCTAGGGAGCAGACCGCGTCGCGCGATACCATTTGGTGTGCACTAACCACTCTTAGGCACATAAGCCTATGCGTACTCAAGGCGGTAATCCATGTCGGCCCGCCGTACATCAGTATGGACAGGGCGACACTGACCAGGCTAGGCGTAATTGACGTGGCTGATAAAGGACAGCTTATCGTCGATCATGACCCAAAAGTATCTCAGGGACTTCATCAATTCGATTGAGCAGTTTCCCTCACTAATCGTAGATTTGCGGTTGTTAACCGCCGTGACCTCAGTCTTATGGTGGGCAAGCCCCATATTCCTGGAACTCATGCATCTCTCCACAATGTCAATGGAGTGCAAGGCCATTAGCTCCACCTCATGGATAGATTTACCGCATATCTCGGGTGATGTCGTCTGTAAACCCAACCATCTTCATCCCGTAGTAACTTAACCATAGTAACTTATCGTACATCGTGTTCCATAGCACCGAACCCATGATCGAACCTTGCCTGCCGTGATTTGAAAACGATTCTGACCTACCTCTGTATTGTACACACGTACCCGATTTTGGAAATAACTTCCCAGAATCCTGTACAGTTACCCAGGAAGCTGGAAGCGTCGAAGCGTATCGGTGATGGCCACTAGGCTGATGCAAATTTTGAAATGTTTGCGCCCCTAGGCTTAATCGACGCCAATTTGGGTCCTGATAGTCCCCAAACAATTTTAACACATTCGGTTTTAATTTGGCTTTGCACACGCTATTCAAAGTTTGTATGGGAATTGGTATGAAGAATCTCAAACTCAAATGTATTCCAGATCCCTAACATCTTGATATTATGTCCTTGAACTAAATCTAATATAGATTCATATAGTGTAAGTTGTCAACTATCAAAATGCCGAAGATACCTGACATGTAAATTTTATACAAAAATAGTTATTCAATAAAACATAAAATTTTTGAAATTTTGGCCTTTGCGGCGATTTGCGCTCCTCTACGCTCGATTCTTTTGGCGTCGGACCGCGCCCTTTGCATGCTCCATCTTGCATGGAGGCTGTCTTCAGAGGTCGGTGATCGACTCCGTCCACCAATTCACCGACGATCTTCCATTCGTTGGTTTGACCTTTCTAGACATAGTTACGTCACAGGCTCGTGTATGTGACATAACGAGTCGTTCATAGTCTGTACGTCAAAGTAGGTCGTCCTTCATCTACGGGCAAATGGAATGGATGCTCCTCCTTCCACACGCTGCACAGTGGGCAAGAACTGATGAAAACTAAGGAAAAAATCTGTAACTTTTGTGGCTTTTAAGCGCGGCTGGTTGAAACAACCTCTATTCGATTTTCCAGGAAATTTCACATTGGACTAGTCCTATTTTTTTTATTTTGAGCCTCTCCGAGCAAAGATATCTATAAATTATTCAAAAACATAAGAGGAAGTGGGGTAAAATCAGCCATACTATTGTTCACAGAGTCGTGCGGTAGGTCAAATAACTTTTATTCAATTTTTCAAGAGATTTTACATAGGACTAGTCATATTTGATTGATCTTGAGCCACCCCGAACAAAAATATCTATAAACTATTCAAGAATACAAGGGAAAGTGAGGTAGAACCAGCCATATCTTCGTTCACAAAGCCGTGCGGTGGTTGAAACAGCTTCTATTCGATTTTTCTGGAAATTTCACATGGTACTAGTCCTATTTTGTTGATCTTGAGGCGTGCAAAGATATCCATAAATTTTTCAAGAATATAAGGGGAGGTGGGGTAAAATAAGCTCTTTAACTCCACAAAAATATCCGTGTGGTGATTGGAACTAGTTTCATTCGATTTTTTGTCCTTTTTCGGTACAAATGGTATGTTTTGCTCAGTTAGCCAATCTAATGTTTTTTTTCGCGTAATTCCGGCCAAAACATGATTTTGTCGTCAGCGTGATATTTGTAGATGAATTGCATCAATTTCGGCAAGCATTGGCTGATATACACGTCAGAATTGACAGCTTTGGCCTTGTTTGGGCGTATCAAAGGCTCCGAGATACCCTTCGATGACATGGCTGCCCACACCTTTGGCTCATATTTCGATTTGCTGGCATATTTAACATCGTCTGGTGTTGTTTTAATGTTAGCAGTATAGAAACTATCGTTGCCACTCAATTCATGGTGCGAAAACGTGAAGTAAGATTCATCATCCAAAATTATGCACTTTCCATTTGCAAAATGCTCGCGACAAAGTGCATGGCAGCATTTTGGTATTTTTTCAAGTTGATGCTGGTGCACGCTGACGTTTCCGATAGATTACGATATATTTTCTCAAAATCCGATGGACTGTCATGTTTGAAACCTGAAATTTTCGTGCTAATTTGTGTGTTGATTGGCCAACCTTGTTTTCAGCGCTTGACAGCAGTTTTTTCGTTGTTCTGGCACTTAATTTTGTTGGGCGACCACTTTTCTTTTTTTTCCGGTTCTTTCACGACAATCTTTCAAAACACGGTATATTGTTGATTTTGATATTGGCTCGTCTTTGAACACGCTCAAAATTTCACTTGTACTAAGCCGTCCAAAACGGTTGGCGACTTGTGCTCGTAAATCTAGCTTGTACGACATTTTTAATGGAAACTACTGCGCAATTTGAGTTTGACAGTTCAGTAGGAACACAGATGAACGTGACAAGTACATTGGTTGACATCTGTGTGTTTGTTAATGCTGTCAAATGAACGCCTGAATGTATTCCCAGGACTTATGTTACACATGTTACTGTTTATCGTGAGGCTGTGAAAAGAAATTTACCAGGAGATAAAGACAACCAAGACAGCACTTGAAAAGTCTATGTCCCGTGGTCACCTGATTCAATTATTTAAAACTGAAACTGAAAATTATGGTTATTTCTGTTAGCCATGAATTATTCTATGCTTTGGCTGAAGAGATTATATATGAATCACATAGATATCAAACAAACTTTTGCTGGGGGTACATCAACCATATGTCGAGTGATCCGTCGTTTTTTTTTATAATTTGGATATTTTTAAGTCTCTATAATAAAGAAATCTAATCTAATTTATTCTAAATTTAGAAACAATGATACCTAGTACCACTGACATCGATATTTTGAAGGATGCTGATTCCTATTTTTACTGCACTAGCGTAAACACCATAGCAGGTTCCCTGTTCCATTTCAAAATGTTCATCAATTTGCCCTTTTATAAGATGCGGTAGTCAATCTGTTTTCGAATTGGAGCTAAATCTAGAGATTATTTACCTGAATCAATTTCTATTGAATAGCTAAATTTCTAGTTCGGAGCACTTCTTGTATTGTTGGTGCAGCATTCTTCCACAAATATAAAAGATTATCTCCTCGAGCTGAAAGCAAGAAACAGATAGGGTAACTGTATTTAAAAAGGCTAAGAAATGCTTTGACAATGATAAATTTCTGTGTAAAACACTGGCCAGACTGAGCAGTTATAACATGTTCTAAGCCTATCTTGATGGCCAATTTGTTGTTGAAATTATTTGACAACCGTTATAACATGTTATAACTCTGCAGTCTGAACAAAGCATAAATCTAAAATGCTTTTTCCGTATGGTAAATTTCGTAATACCACCAAAACGCTTGATGAATTACAAATATGATTTATTTGTTCAATCATCGATTAGCTGCCGTTCACAAAATAATTCAATGGGTGCCATACAATAGAAAAATATATGATTTTATAACATCATTGTGTATCGTACATAGAACGATTCTGAATTAAGCTGAATAAATACATTTAGTAAAAAGCATAAAACAAATTTCTTACCCTATCGACCATTATTTCTTGGCCAATTCACCGAGGAATCATAATCCTGTAGAATCCTAACAGACAGTTGGTTTGGTTCTCTGAATTTTATATACCGCATTCACGCTTCACTGACGATCGATTTCAACAGAATCTATTTGCGATGCAGAAACAACCTGACTTGGCGGAAAGCGAATTTGGTTGGCTAACTGTAACTGGTTCCTTTCAAGTATTTATGGATTAGAAGCTCTGGCTTCGATAATTTATTTTCAGTAGGCAAAAATAAATTGGAAACGAATCGGCGGACATCTGTAAACGAGCTACATCTTATATTTTGTTGGCCTTCTATTCAACTAAAATATTTCTTGAGCTGAGTATCATGCAAATATTAGGATTATAGAAAGCAAGCACTATCTGATCCCTCTTAAATATACAAAAGATTTCAAAATAATAATAAAAATAATAATCAAAAAACGTTGAATGATAAGCATTATAGGTCCTCCTTTCCTCCTGGTTAGTGATGAAACTGGAAATGAGAAACATTAACTTTTTATCAGGAAAATATTCCAAATTCATGTCAAATTGTTAGAAAACCAATTATTACAATAAAGAACCGATTAACCGGAAAATGTACTCAAGTTAATTGGGCAAAATTTAGGAAATGGAAAAACCTAAAGAGACTCCGTTTGCATTACATCCGTTGCATGTATT
The DNA here is from genome assembly GCA_034211315.2 of Aedes japonicus. NCBI lineage: Eukaryota > Metazoa > Arthropoda > Insecta > Diptera > Culicidae > Aedes > Aedes japonicus. The sequence goes on along the minus strand of JASCZW010000801.1, from coordinate 106,658 downwards.
ATACATTCATGCAGAGACAAATTTAATAATTCTTCGTACTTGCTAAACTCTTGCTTTGAGATCTTTCCGGTGAAAAAGTCAGCAATTCTTCTATATAAGGACTGAACAATTCATTAAACCTATACGACAAAGTCGGAGGTAGAACTCACGAATCTATTCGTCCGTTTTGGCAACGAAACTGATTTGTACTAATTATCCACCTCGCGTTGATTTCATTGCCAGTTCGAAGCATTTGGCTTACATAGAATGAACATTTGTGTATTCTACGAAAACAATACAAAGATTACATACAAAAATTTGCATTAAAAAAAAAGGACAAAAAATGCCGATTTTTCATGGGTTTACCTTCACACGCAATGACGAAACTACCAATGCAGCATCAATCATACACTGAAAATCAATTTTAGTTTATATTACGAAATCGATGGTAGAACCAACAAATCTATTCATTGTTTTCTGCAACGCAACTGATTTGTACTTATTATGAAGATAAATTCGTAATTAATGGCAAACACGCAACTGTCAAAAGCACGAAGCTTTTGTTGACACGAAAAGGACATTCATAAATTGTACGTGAACAATACAAAGAGCTACGAATATTTGGTTTCAAATAAAAAAAACGTCTCTTTGATTGTTACATGAAGGACTGACAGATCTACTTTATCGACTCGAAATGTAATTGACAAAAAAGGCAACCACGTGGAGTTGTCCAGCGTCTTTTTAATGTTTCTGACATGGGATTTAAACCTGAATTTTTTGAAAGTCTGATTATGAATCCGTGGTTGATCTCACTAGGCCATGCTGACTCGTGACAACATGCTTGATTAATGAGCATGAAGTTATAGCTCTGGACAGCGCTCTAATTTTAATTTTAGGTAACATAAATTATTCCCGCCCATACCAGCATCACCGCCATCATGCATGGGTACGGTATAAAAGAGAAACAGCGATTGGCTGGTCTTCACGAAATTCATTTCGTGCATTTTACACAAAGGTGTAATGATAGCATTTCACCAGATAAAAAGCATTATGAATGTTTCATAGAATATACGAGACATTTGTTCTTTGTACAAAATCCATGTTTACGAAACGCGTGAAAGTTATTTAACGTAAATAAATTTTCAGTGCAGTAACCCATGAGTCAGCAGACAATATTTGACAGCTCTGTCAAAAACGGACATCGTGCGGCACTTTGTGGACGCCGGATACGCCCGTTCCGGCATCTACAACATCTTGGCACTATTAGAAAACAATCAGAACACCGAAAGAAAGCCCGGTTCCAGGCGGCCGACAACGCTGAGCGACAAGAAGCCCCAAAGGATGCTGAAGAGGAAGACCGAGGGAAAGTGGCTACCACGCTGCGTGCGCCTGGCTGGGAGGTCGGTTCAACCGGCCAAACAGTGAAAAAGTACCTGGAAAACACGAACATACATGTCAGGAAGCAGAAGTCGCGTCCAGCTGGTTTCGGAGCTGCAGGCAATAACGCAGCAGCAGCGGCTGAATAGGATGATCCATTCGATATTCCCGGCGAATCGCGTCGTGGCGGTGGTAATGCACGGCAAGACCTATTGCACCCTGGATGGCAACAACTGGAGGGGCACTTCGTATTTTACTTCCCCCACGAAAGAAGTGAGCTCCGAGGTGAAGTTCATTTCACACACCAAGTTCCCCAACAAGGTGCTGCTGTGGCTGACAATCAGCAAGAAGGGGATGCCAAAGCCACTATTTTTTCGCTCCGGACAAGCCATGAACGGGGAAAATTATAGTACAAAATGCCTGCCGGTAGTTGAGTCGTTCATCAAGAAATACCATAAGGGCAAAGACACGGTGTTCTGGCCGGATCTGGCGTCAACCCACTACTCGAAGCGATCGTTGGAGGAGATGGAGCGCCTGAATATCGATGTGTTACCCAAGTTATTGAACCCGCCCAACATCCCCCAGCTTCGTCCCATTGAGGATTTCTGGGCCAACCTGAAGCGTAAGATCTACTCCAACAATTTTGTCGCGAAAACTGAGGAGGAATTGATGAATGATACGAAGAAAGAACTCAAAAGCATGCCTACATGCATGTTTTGTCCATCATGGCGAATGTTCCGATTAACTGCCGGAAGGCCGCTCGCAAGGGCGTAGATTTTTTTTGCAAGTAAGCTTAAATAACATGGGAAATTAATCGTAAGAAGTAATCTGTCTTAGTTTTTTTTTATCATCATCCGAAAAAAAGTCCATTTTTTTATTGCAAACGTTATCTTGTCGGGATACCAATATATAGATAATTCCTGAATGTTATTAGCACACTAGCGCCACGGTGTGAGAGAATCCTCAACTAAAAGGCCTTGTCCTACTGATAACTATTACTTCGCTGAAGACAGTAATATTCTATGTGATCCGTACCTCGCGAGTTTCCGAGAAGGAAAGTGTTGTAAACAGTAGAGCAAGTTCTCTTTGTATGGGTGTTGGTCGTTCGAGCGAATGAATGCTTAAACAACCCACAGACAACAATTTTGAGTTCGTTTTTAAATTCCAGAAATTCCAGAAAGGAAAAGAACAAAAGAGTGCCATTTTTACTTCAAATATGTAATAACTAGACCTCAGAGTATTTGAATTTACGCAGTTCGGTAATGCTTTTGCAGTTAAGTGCAGATTAAGTTGCAGTTGAGTCAACAATGGGTACTTGGCTGGGTAACTTGAGTCAACAGAACTATGTAGTTGCGTTTTCTGAAAGTTTGATTCGTAGATTCCTAACCCAAGATGATAGGAATAGTTCTTGTAATGTTTACAGCAAACTTACCTCTTGAGAATACATAACAGTAATCTTAAAGTTGTCTTAGGGACTGTTCATAAGCCACGTAGACCGAAATTTGACACTTTCAAACCTCCCCCTCCCGCATCGTAGACTTTCGTAGACTTTTTCCAATCGAATCAAGTGGACACGCATTTTGTACGAACGGCAACGAAAAACGAATTTATCGGTACGCGATTCTGCCAAGGAACTAAAATTCTCAAAAGTACCGTGTTATGTGTTGGCAAATCAGTTGGCCAGCACTTGACTGTGGATCGGAAGGATGGAAGTGGAACAAATCAAAAAGTATGCTCCCGACAAATAGACAAGAAGGTGATAGCCATTATTGACAAAAATCCCAATCTTTCTGTGCGAAATGTGGTGGGGAAGTCAAAATCATACGTGCAAAAAATGAAACAAGGGCAAAGACTGAGGTGTTCAAAGTGAAAAAGGTGCCCAACTGTGATGACATGCAAAAAGTCGTGCTAAGGTGCTTGACACCAATTTTTTGCAAACATTTTCTTGCATCAAAATGGACGATGACACATACGTACTCGAAGACTTTAAATAGCTTCAGGGTCTGGAGTTTTATACCGAAATACAAAGGAACGCCGTTGCCAAGTATTTTCGGACAAAGAAGATGTCCAATTTCTCGAAGAAGTATTTGATTTGGTAGACCATATGTAGTTGTGGTTGAAAATCTAAAAGTTTCCTCTCTACCGGCACTATCAATAAGGATGTGTACGATAAAGAATGTCTTCAAAAGCGGTTGCTATTGTTTATCTGAAACCACGACTCTCCAGTCTTTTTTGTCACTATGCGAAATCCGTCCGGGAATGAAATAAGGTACAAGAGGTCAAATACGTGCCAAAAACAGCCAATCCACCAAACTGTCCAGAACTTTGCCCGATAGAGAAGTACTGGGCTCTAGTTAAGCAGAAACTTTTCGAGAAGAAAGCAAATGGCACCGATGATTTCAAGAGAAGATGTAGAATCGTCGAGGCGGGCGTTTCCGAGGATACCGTACTGAACCTGATCCCGGATGTACCACATGAAGTTCGAGAATTTAACAGAAAAAAGGATTAACATCTTAATCAACTTTTTCTAATGTATATATGAATCTATTATTGTGAAATAAACAATCGATATTTTTGAATAAAGTAAAAAAAATATTTTGCTACTATTATTTTGGTATCCGAAATCTAAAGTCTACGACAGTCTTTAGATGCATAGATGCTAATATGAAGATAGTCTATATCACGTTATATAGGTTATAGTGTGAACGGGATGTTATACTCCATTATTTAATTAGCTGCCATATTATACCGATTTGATGTAGGGTAATGGGATGTAATGTGAGCCTAGCTCCTTCATTCGGCCTATGTACCAAATACCTATGTCATTATTTCGGCGATAATCAACAAAATCATGTTGCTATCGAGATGACCAATTTATTTCAATGCAATTTAGACATATTTTATCAATTTATGGTTGTTCACTTGCACGTCATTCTAGATTTCCTTAACTTTTTAGACATCATGATTTTACTGGTTAAGCTGAACAGATTATCTACACAATCTTCGAATGGTCTAAATTTGCCAAAATTGAACCTATAAACCGAATAATTTAGCTAAGATGGACAGAAAATAGTCACACGTTATAAACTAACAGGTCACATAGGCAAAATAAATGTCTTATGAATATCAAAAGTTTAAATCGCCGAGTGAATGAGATGGATCCGACAGACTACCCGAATAAAAGTGTCTGTTCAAATTGCAGCGTTAGAAACGTGTGTTCTTATTTTCTGGTACTGTCTACATTTTCAAGCCGGAGTACTTTGATGCTGACAATTAGTAAACTTTGAATGTTCATATTTCTTGTAGGTGAATCGTGCGAAAATGTTTATTATATCTTGCCTCAAAAGTGCTTCCAAACAAATTTTTAATCCAGTAATACAAAATGAAGTTAAAGTATTTTACTCGTTTATTTTCCGTCGGCATATTTCCTCACAACGTAGTGACAACCATCGACGCCAGGAAGACGACGACTCCACCATCTGAACCCTGCATATCGCACTCATCAACTTCCGCTTACTTCCCTTCCGAAGGAAGACGTGATCAAAGTTGTTAGCCTCAGAAAAAAAAACCACCAACCTCGTCTGGGATTGAACAAATACCTAATGGGGTGCTAAGAAGCATTCACGCCTACCACTACACCGGCTGAGCTAAAGTTTAAAAAAAAGTTGATAAAAAAAAGTATTGAAAATTGTGCATAATAAAAAATAAAAATCTAACTTGTCATCAATCTGCTGATCTAACGATTGCAATCACCGTGCTGATTGAAATATTATACAAGGCACATCATACGCCAATCTTTTGCGCGATATTGACGCGATAAGGCAGGGGTGTATAAAGTGGGAAAATATGTGTTAAAGGTATCTTTTGTGAGAGAATAAATAATAGTAGCTTTTTCTAGAACTAGAGCATCAATTGAAAACTTTCACTAACAACATTTATGATTGATACATTGTTTTCAGTCATATTGATAGTTTTCAATGGTTTGCACTCAACCCAATAATGCACATATAATAAACGATGGAAATATTATACCTAATATGAAAATGAAAATGTCTTTTTTCTGCATTCAATAAAGATCCTCACTAACTAACGCTCTAAATGTGCCTCTGCTTAGTCTATTTAAATAATTCCTTGACAACCGAAATTTTCAGCCCTGGGATGGGTCGTAGTCACTCAAATATTTATTGGGTATAACCGTGACTTGTGATAATCGAACTCGTGACTTTGGCCTGAGATGTATGGCTGTTAACCATTGCACCGGGGTCGCCACCCGCCTCTGCTTATTCGTTTTCTTTTGCCATTGAGCCCTCGTGTGACATCAAACTTCCTCGGAAAGGAAATTAAATTTTCCATTCTATTGACACTTGCTACTCCCTCTTGTGCTACCTACACGGTTCGAATGTTGTACACTGTCGTATACACTTTTGCTTGCTTTATTGAACATGTTTTTATGGATTTTCAGATAACACAGATACCGTAAGATATTTTCACTTCGATTTATCTGTTTTGCACATGCTTATATCACGATATTTGTTCGTGTAGTTGTAAACGCGTATGGCCTTGTTTGAAAACCATAGTCTGGATAAGAAACATCCTATTTAGAACATAAAACACTTATCGTGAATTTGGAAGCCGAACAAACTTTTGATGATGCCTGGTTGATTATCATACGAGCTGAAAGTGTTTCCAGCAGTTGTTCCTTTGCTCTTTCACAACACATTCAAACATGTTCTCCGAAATAGGAGGATGAATGTCAAACAGAGCTTATAAGAAACGCCTATGTTTACTGCCTACCATAGGTACATCACACATGGAGAGCTATCATGTTGCTAGTTAGGTTGAATAGAGAGTTCCTACCTCCCTAGCATTCGAAACCGTTTAGCCTCATACTACAAACCATGTTTGAGATTTTACACGTACAGCTTCTTACATTCCAATTCGAATGTATTTGAAACCTTGACAGGAGGATATGAAGAAAACGGAACTGCTTATGCGGAACAGCACCGCACAGGCGACAAATAATCTACTGGCATTCAAATGAAACCCGTTTTATATTGGCTTGTTTGCCACTGAAGGGTAATGTTGTGGAAAAATCTTTAAAGCACCGGGATGAAGCGTAATCTGTTTATTTATTGCGGTACACACAGCTATTAGGATATGTGATTAACAATGGGCTGGATATGGCTCACCCATACGATATTTTGTATGATAGCTGATGGTTGCCTATGAAATTAGTCTAATGTAATGGATCTGCAGGAGGTGTGTATATTATTTCCAGAGTTGGAGGATTTACGTGGTCTGTGAAGATAAATGAGTAGCTGCGAGAACGGTCGCAGTATGTCGATTAGGATTCTAGGATATGATAAGTTTTATGTCAAAACGGGAAATCATTTGTCTATTTCATTTGTCTTTATGTTTTTATGGTGCGTTCGGCTTGGCTCAGTATTTGATACTCACTGGATTTTGCGTATATTTTAATCATAAAGAATGCGGAGATTACGAAAATTAGGTTCATGAATTTAAAGGCACTGAATTTGTTTTATTGTTGAATCTTAAGACAAGTATTTTTTGATGATGATGATGATGATGATGAGATACTACCATCTGTTGTAGCAAGGTAACATTCCATAGTAGTGGAATAATCTGAAAAACGATTTGGTCAGGATTCTATTGTTGTTTGTGATCATCAAGCTCCTGTATGAGGGGTCAAAAACGTTTGGGTGGGCCCGTAAGCAGAGACAATTACGCGAAACCCGCGAAAACAGGGGAAAGAATCTTCTCCCAAGAGCAAGTTCACACCCATAGCACTAGAATCGACCCCTCGATTGACATAATAAACCCAATAGATGGGGTCTAACAGCCCGCCCTCGTTCCGCGAAAGGCAGTCCCATGCTCCCTATCCAAATCGTTTCACTTTGGTGCCCCGATGGCCAATCCCCTTACACGTTATATATTCAGTATATTTTGAAGTGGTCATTTGATTGCTTACCATGTGTTAGGGAATTCGGCTGAGAGTAAAATTGGTTAGGGTATTTACCGTTTTTTACTTATTGCGCTGTGTTGTCTCAGTGTTTCTGCTTTTGAAGAGTTGATTTTAGGATGTATTGGTCATTAGTGACCAATTCAGAATGGTTCAGCGGGTGCATATGAGAGATCATTCCCGATGAGTTTCCACTCGTTTACTCGATTCCAGAAGACTCAGTTATAGAAAACAAGAAACATTTTACAAATTTCTCCATTAAGGAATATCAGGGCAATGATCCCCCAACGCATCTTCAAGTGATCATTACAAGATGAGAATTTGGTTCAGGCACTTATGAACGTTGATGTGGCAGCCGATTCACACATGAAATCTGTCGCGACCAACTGGACAGAACGCGTCCATACCCCTTTCTGAACCGAAGGGCAAGGGTGACAAGTATTGTATTTTTTTGCCTCAAAATCTAATTTATGCGCACTCTAAACAGCATTTCACAAAACTTCTACTTCTGCACATAAGATGTCTCCTACCCGCCTAAGCTGCTACCAATTGAAGGATGACAGCCCTACTTTCCAGATATTTTTTTTGTCGAAAATAAATAGAGGTGCATTGATGTAACGTTTTCTAACGTATTTGTATGGTTGCCGTTTGTTTAGATATTATATTGGTCTATTGGTGGGCTCTATGATACTGCGTTAATTTACTATAAACATGTAGGATGAATGAAATTTTTTGGGGATTGATTGGACAAGGAAAACAGCAATTTGAACATGGTGACAACCTCTAGCATCCTCAAAATATTTTGAGATTTGGAAAAGAAGGGACCAAATTAATCCTTCAAGATAAGCGGATGCATATTTTCAGCACTACAATGCATGGCCTCGAAAAACCTTCTGTTTTATAAAATACAATCACCGAATCTTGAACATGTCTGATGGTTACTAAAACTAAATCTTTGATATCGAAACGGGCATCATGAAGGATTCGATTGTGCTTTAATAAAGGGTGTTTCGATCAAAATTTGGTCGACTTAAACTTGACGCAGTTCTTTTCATCGAGCATAAACAAATTTTGCATACCCCTCATTTGTGTGTGATGTGTTCGTGTAGCATCATGCCTCTATTTTGATTTTGAGATAAGCACTTCAGTTATCAAAATGTTGTCGGATGAAGAGAAGCAACGCATTAAAATTTTGCACGTGCTTGGCGAAAATCCAAACTACTCTCACGCCAAGTTGGCAAAATTGTTGAATGTGGCTTAATCATCTGTGACCAACGTACTAAAAGTATTCGGTAAAAGTTTGTCGACAGCCAGGAAGGTTGGATCGAGGGGTAGTCGAAAGCTGGAGATCACAGTGACGACAACAAGAGTTGCCCGCTGTTTCGAGCGGATACCCAATCTCTCCATCCGAGATGTCACGAAGAAGCTGGGAGTGGCGTATTCAACTGTGGATAGAGCTAAAAACGAGCTGGACTGTCAACTTACAAGAGAGTGGTGACTCCAAATTGCGACGATAAGCAAAACACGTCGGCCAAAGTACGATCGCGAAAGTTGTACACGACGATGCTGTTTGATTGCGTGGTACAGGACGGTTAAACTTGCTTCAAGGCAGACTTTAAACAGCTTCCTGGACAGGAATTTTATACGGCAACCGGACGAGGAACGGAGGATGATTTTTTCAAGCACATTTAACTGTTAAAATTCACGAAGAAATATCTGGTGTGGCAAGTCATCTGTACCTGTGGCTTGAAGAGCACGTTTACATTGCGACCGGAACCGTCAACCATGAAATTTATCTGAGCGAGTGCCTACAAAAACGTCTACTGCCTTTCCTGAAACGACACAATTGTTCGTTTCTATTTTGGCTGGGTTTCGGACAGGCCTGTTGAGGTGGCAGACTTATCCGGTCCGTGCCTCGACCTACCCCGCAGTGGGATGTTAGGCAAAAGATGACGTCCATGGTTCGAGTACCACTGGACCCATGTCCTTTCGCTCAATTTTTCCAACATGCCGTACACTGACGGAACTTTCAACAAATAAGTCGCTAGTGCAAATAAGTGGCTGATTACCGCAATATGGGTATTTTTGGTACGTTCTTCTGACAACTGCGGGTTAGTTCTTCAGAGAAGTTCTTCACAAAACTTTGGGTAAGTCCTTAAGAGAACTTCATGGAAGTCCTTCATAGAACTTCAGGGAAGTTCTTCAGAGAACTTCAGGGAAGTTCTTTAGAGAACTTCAGGGAAGTTCTTCAGAGAACTTCAGGGAAGTTCTTCAGAGAACTTCAGGGAAGTTTTTCAGAGAACTTTAGGGAAGCTTTGATGAGAACTTCTGGGAAAATCTTCAGAGAACTTAAGTAAAGTTCTGCAAAGAACTACAGGAAAATTCTGCAGTCAGCTTCAGAGAAGTTCTGCAGAGAATATTCGTGGAATTTATGCAGAGAACTTCTGGGTAATTCTGCTGAGAACTTCGGGAAAGTTCTTCAGAGATTCAAAGACATACGAAGTTCTGCAGAGAAATTTGTGAGTACGGAAACCGTTTGAATTTATCCACCTTCCAAGAAGTTCTCTGCAGAATTTCCTTAAGTGTTCTTACATTAATTGTTATGTTATGTATTCTCCGTGCGAGGAGTAACGATTATGATGTAGAAGGAGATGTTCGCTCATCACCATGAGGCACCAAGAGTGCACATTAATGTTTTTGGCTAGAATGAAAGATGTGAAAAGAAAGTGAAAGTTCCGTCAGAGTGCGTCAGATAGGAAATCTAATAGATGTTTTTTTGAAAATTGAGCGAAAGGGCATGTATCCAATGGTACTCGAACCATGGACGTCAATCTTTGCCTAACATCCCACTGCGGGGTAGGTTGTAGCAACCGAACAAGTCCGCCACTTCAACAGGCAAAAATTGACGCATGGAAAGACGCCCATGTACCACTGTGGCTTGTATAGTTTATTCTTAGCGATCTATTGTGTGCACTCTGTTTACTGATGCGCACATGGGAGAGGAACTCTCTCCTTTTTTGGGTTTGTTTTGATTCGCAACGACTGACGATCACTAAAGTTTTTCTCTTCGTCTCCAACGTAGAGACCTCGGAGATAAACATCGTGAAGCGATGCGATACTGGCCCCATTACACATACTACATTAAGTGTTCTGCAGAACTTTTCTAAATTTCTCTTCAGAACTTCCCTGCGGTACTTCCCTATAGGCCTTTGCAGAACGTTTTATTCTAAAATTTATTTTTCATGTAAATGCTTTTTATGTGCCTTAGCTATGTTTACTTCAACTGACCTGACGATCAAAAATATCCATCCGTTTGTGAGTGAAATTCATAGTGTTTCTGATATTGTAACACATGTTAATGATTTGATCTTGGTTGTATTTTTTTACAGATAATATTTAAAAAATATTAATTGATTTTTTTTTCTAGTCGATTGCCTCATCGACCTCATCTAGAAGGTTCCAGGAATGCTGGTCAATAAATTCTAGGTGTAATCACCCATCATGGCTGCTTGGCATTGCCTGTTGTAACGAATTTGATTTCCTGGTGAAATCTTTTCCCATGCTCCTTCGAGTATGTTCCCACGTTTTCTTTGAACTTATCAAACTGGGAATCCAGAATACGTAACTTCCCATTCTTCAAAAAAAACTTCACTAATTTCTCGACGATCTCCTGATTATTGTAAACTTTATGGTTACCCATTTTTTTTCACATGTTTCCTTTAAGCTTTCCCATGCCGCTTTTTGAACCGGTGAAAGACTTTGTTCAAGTTTTATATCTTCTACCATTTCCCATACTTCAGGGCCATTGAAAATTCCTGCCGGTTTTTTGACATCTGATTATTTTTCAATGTTTTGCTGTTCGTAGAAGAAGGCTGCATTTATTTTATATTTGCTCTTCATATATTCGAAAATAATGTCAATTCCCAAATTTTGCTGTCCACTCTTTTGGTTCATTTTTAAGGCCTATTTCGTCAAAAAATCCACCGACACCATGACAAAAGCACAATTTTTATATGTAAGAAATAAAGACTAGGACTCATGCCGCCTCCGCTGTGTAGTAAATTTATCGTCACCATCGAGGAACTCTCATTCATTGGCATGTAGAATAAGAAGCTCTGTTGTTAAGCTCGGACAAGACACTTGCACTTGAAAATTCCATTTCAGCTGACTAATTCACTTGTTGACTATGCCAAAACCACGCGTAAAATGAACAGCTGTTACATTAAGTCAGAGTCTTTTGCGCATAACAGCTACAAGGTGTTCCCATAAAAAACACAGTCTTTTGGGTGGTAACGTATAAATAAATATGAAGATCTCAGGATACAGGTAATACAAAAAGCACTTGCACCACGTAGCGGATGAATTCTGAACTAATGTTTACTCTTTCCAAAAGGCCTTAGCCACTCAAGTATATTTGACGAAGACGCCAACTTCCTATATCTCATGGATGCCTAGATTCAGGATTTCAGATATTTGACATGCACGCTATCGCCACGTAGTGACATAATTCTAAACGTTTTGAGTTTACCATCCTACAGACCTTGATTTTTTTTAATCAGTTAGTTTATTTGTTAGGCTCAGGCGTGTGTAACTCTTAAGGAGTCGATATTCAAAATTGTTGTACACAAAATTTTACTTTGCGATATTAATAAAAGAGGGATGCCAATTACTCGTGACTAGCTCGAGGTTAATGGGTCACATTATCGTTTGGAAGGCGCTAGGTACGTAACTTATTTAAGCCATTATTTGCTGCTTTTGGTTGCGATATCTACCGAATCCTCGCTCTCTGTAATCCCTTTCAGGAACTAAGCCGCAGATGGGTAACCACAGCTTGTTGCAGGTGCAAGTAGCACGGAAACAAAAGGATTGTATAACTGGGACACAATGGTAGGGAATTTACTAGAGTAGAAGGAAGGCGAGTGATGACGTAAAGACCTTGATCTGCTGAACAACTTTTCTGAAGACAATAACTTTCTTTATGCTATGGATCACGAGATATTCTATGATGCAACCAAGAACGTCAAACCCCATTTATCACTCGAGACCCTTCTCAAGGGGATCCGCGTGTGTGTGGAAATATAGGAAATATTTCAGGATATAATGGGGTCCCCCGATTTTGACGCGAACAAGCCTCTTTGGTAAATTATCAATATACTTACCAAAGTAATAAGCCCCGTCTAATATTACTATCGTGAACCATCGATGTTAGCAGGAACATGAATTTGATCTTTTATCTCAAGAAGCTGAGACGTGAAGGAGGAAAGGAGTAAAAATCAGTTATAAGTCAACAAGTAAATTAATCCATGATGATTGTAGTGGGTGATTGAGCAATGCCGATCAAAATATTGGAAAAAGCACAAACTGAACGAGTTGGATGGAATCCAATAAAATTTTAATACAAACTCCAGCTAATGGGGACTATATGATTCAACGATCGCAATAAGCTCGCAAGGTGCATCAAATTTCGTTATTTCATCTAGGTTGTAGTGAAGCGTATCTGCCTTATCAACCAATTCGGATGCTGGTTGGGTTAGCTTTTATCCTCCGGGATACCATTTCACCTGATTGCCTGGTATTGCAATAGCGAAGTGATATTCGATTTCACACAGTCAGACACATACAGATGGTTATGACTGGCATGAACAGATGCGAATAAGTATCTCTGCCGGAGCGTTGCTGTCAGGGAAATTTGGAAGGCAAATAAAATGATAAGAGAGCCATCCAGCCAGGCGTAGTACAAAGTGGAAAAAAGGCTGCTATAGCTGTGCTCGCTGAAAGCTTGGGTTTCAGTGCTTGAAAACTGAATACGTACATAGGAGCCTCCTGTTTACGTTATTGCAGGAAAATATCGGGTGCATTTTTTATTCCTCACAAAAGCCATGCCAAGGTGTTCGTGGAGGCATAAATTTACCCTCAGTGGAACTTTCTTTGGACTTTGAAAAATGTTGTGACAAATTTTGTGTCAATGAAGAAATTTATGCTAAAAATATGTTTTGAAGTTTCCCAGAGCAAATACTACTTTTGTTAATGTTATTTCAAAACATTTTGTTTCATATCACATAATCGCTCGTGAGCTGAGAATATTTTGCTTATGTTTCACTACTCCAGACAATGAAAGTTGTCTGTATTAAAAATGTTACTTTCATCGTGTAAGCAAAACAGAATTATATCCTTCGTTCGGGCTTAATATATTCTATAATGCCAACTTCGGGTAGTAAATGCTGCGCATATAATTTGTTATGGTAACTTCCCAGTCTAGCAAATAGAACAGGGCTCTACCTTGTTTTATTTGAGTATTGGAACACCCTTTCAAATTACATTAGGAACACGATAAGGTAAGCATTCATAGATGCTCCGTTGTATCAGATACATCAACGAACCTTTGGGAATTTAAAATATGTGCGTCAGATTGAAAGCTGAAGCTTAGTAGATTCATGTTGATAGTAATAAATAATTCATCAAAACAAAAAAGATTTACAGCACCACTTCTTGCATACTCAGAGCTTATTGCTTATTGCAAATAAAGTCAATGACTGCTGGAAACTAACAAACCAATGTGCATTTCTGCTGATCGGTAAAACTAAAATGATGATTTCTGTTACTCCATGTGTGAAGCTAACGATTACAATGCACGGATAAACGTTCGTATCACTATAAGTTTCAACCTAGAATTTTGTTTACTGGAGAAAAATATAAAACAAAACTGTTCCGTTAGTTTCGTTCAACGGAGTATCCTCCTCTTTGCCTCCTCGTTATATATTTATTTATTCATTCATTTATTTATTTACTTAAAATTTTTTTCATGAACTTCTTGGTTTATTTTGTATTTTTCAATATATTTATCTATTTATTCTATTAAAAGATTATATGTTTTCTCCACTCAGCTGGGTGAAAACCATGCACTCTCTCAAGAAGGTTTTCGATGTTTAGCGAACCGTTCACCTTTTCATCTCTCTTTATATAATTCCCGAAAATTCATTATCCTATCTCTTGCAGATGCGAACAAATCTCTCTCCAAAATTCAACGAAAATATTTTCTCATATCACATTTTTCACTGTTAACATGCTACCTAGATCGTATACGAGGAGCAAAAAAGACGGAGTTTTAACCTGAAGAAAAATTGTCTTTTTGTCGAAATATAATTTCAGAATGAAACAAGCATGAAGGCTGGTGCATTTTCAGGTGTCAAAATAATTGAAAAATAATTATTGGCATCTAGGATTCACTTAAAAAAAATCGATTTATCAGCTACTCATGCTCTCCGAAAATTATAAACCGCCGTTGCTTCTCTCGCGAAAACTGCTGTCTCTCGCGTCTCTCGTTTCTCACATTCTCATCTGTTTCTCCAAACGGGTGAAAAAGGACGTTTCTCTTCTCAAGTAGGCGATAATTTCGGTCTCTGGTTTTTTCTTATATTTTGATTTATTTATTCATTTATTGGTATTTTCATTTATTTAAATATTTGTTTATTTATTTATCTCTTCATTCATTTATTTATTTATTTCAATAATGAATAATTTATTTATTTATTTCAGAATATATTGATTTACTCAATGATTAATTTATTTATTCATTTATTTAATTATTTATTATTTAATTAATTAATTTAATTATTTATTTATTTATTTATTTGCTTATTTATTGATTTATTAGTTTATTTATGCATAAATTTATTAATTGATTATTTAATTCATTTTTTGAATTATTTATTTATAATATAATTTATTCATATAAATTTTTATTAATTTATTCATTTATTTATTCATTTTTTTTTTTATCAATTTATTTATTTATTTATTTATTAACTGACCTATTTATTTATATGTTTATCTATTCAATTAATGATTATGTATTTATTTATGCATTTATTTATTAATTCATATATTTATCTAATAATCTATTCACTTGTTTATTTACTTATCTATTTTTTTGTTTATTGATGTATTTATATATTTATTTATTAATTTATTTATTTGCGTGCGTGCGCTGCTACGCTGGCAACTAAATGAAGAAAAATGTAATATAACTGGCACGTTTATGTTTTTTTTAAATGAGTGTTTTTTCTTGAATAAGCAGGGGTTTAAACTTTTATCAAAACATGGTTCTTATTCGAGAAACATACGTTTTTTGTTTAAGTAAGCTGGATAGTTCTCATTTTTGGTAGAAATTTGTGTTTCATTTGAATGGGAGCCCTCCCTTCCAATCATTGCCTTCAAAACCCCCCACATACCAAATTTGGTTCCATTTACTTGATTAGTTCTCGAACCATCGCACTGGGCTCATCGATTATAACAATAATTATTTGAGTTTCATTTGTTTGAAGCCCCCCCCCCCCTCCCTTCAGAAAGGGAAGGGGTCTTGAACTACCATAGAAACAGTCTTGCCTTCAAATCCCCCCACATGTCAAATTTGATTCGATTTGCTTGATTAGTTCTCGGGTTATGAAGAAATGTGTGTCTCATTTCCTTCTTGAGAGAGTAGGGGTCTCAAACAATCATAAGAACCTTCCCCAGCCCCAAAAACCTCTTCATATAAATTTTCACATTGGTCGGTTCAGAACTTCTCGAGTCTATAAGAGTCTGACAGACAGACAGACAGAAAATCATTTTTATGTATATAGAAATCTAGCCTCCAAAAACCCCCATATGCTAAAGAGGTTTCATTTACTTGATTAGTTCTCGAGTTATGCAGAAATTTGCTTTTTATTTGTATGGGAGCCCCCCTCCCCCCCCCCCATTTAAAGTGGGGAGGGGTGGTGAAGTGTCATAGAAACATTTCTTGCCTCCAAACCTCAACATGCCAAATTTAGTTTCATTTGCTTCATTGGCTCTCGAGTTATGTTAAAAATTATGTTTCATTTTTATGAGAGTCTACCCTTTCAGTAAGCGGAGGAGTCTCAAACCACAATAGAAACATTTCTTGCCTTCGAAAACCTCCATATGCCAAATTTGGTTAGTTATCGAGTTAGGCATAAATTTGTGTTGTTTTTGTATGGGAACCCCCCTCTCTCCCCCTCCCAGATGGCGGAGGAGTCTCAAACTTCCATAGAAACATTTCTCTCCTCCAAAAACCTCTACCTGTCAAATTTGGTTCCATTTACTTGATTAGTTCTCGAGTTATGCAGAAACTTGTGTTTCATTGGTATGGGAGCCCCGCCCCCCTCCCTTACCAGAGAGGGAGGAGGGGTCTCGAACTACCGTAGAAAAATTTATTGCCTTTATCCCCGCAAGCCAAATTTGGTTCCATTTGCTTTATTAGATCTAGAGTTATTATTAAGAAATTTCAGTTTCATTTGCATGACAGCACCCCTTCTAGGAGAGGGGAGGGGTCTCAAACTACCATAGAAACATTTTTCGTCATCAGAAAACCTCACATGCCAAATTTGGTTCCAGTTGCTTAATTAGTTCTTGATATATGCAGAAACTTCTGTTTCATTTGTATGGGAGCCTCCCTCTCTAGAGAGGGGAGGGGTCTCAAATTTCCATAGAAACATTTCTTGCCTCCAAAAACTTCCGCATTCTAAATTTGGGTTCCTTTGCTTGATCAGTTCTCGAGTTATGCAGAAAAATGTGTTTCATTTGTATGGGAGCCCCCCCTTTCAGAGGAGGGAGGGGTCTCATATTACCTTAAAAATATTGCCCGGCCTCAAAAACCCCTGAATACAAATTTTCATGCCAACCGGTTCTTCCGCTCGCAAGTTAAATCGTGACAAAGGAAACCCCAACTCATTTTTATTTATATAGATTGATTTATATATTTCTGCATGCATTTATAAACTTAGGGTAGGGAATGACTTAAGCAGCCCGAGACCCTATTGCAAGCACGGGGTAAACGTTAAACTACAAAGCTCATTTTTTGCAGTATGATGCTTCACTAGATGGAGCACCATACTGCTAAAAATGAGCGATGAAGATTAAAGTTTACCCCGTGCTTGGAATAGGGTCCTGGGTTGCTTAAGCCATTCCATACCCTATTGATTTATTTATTTAAATACTTGTTCATATATTTAGTTTTTTATTCAGTTATTTTGTCAAATACTTATTTATTTATTCATATATTCATTTATTTATTTATTGATTTATTTATTTATTTGCTTATTTTTTTATTTATATATTTTATTCATTTAATTATTTAATTATTTATTTATTTATTTATTTATTTTTCTCCTTATTTATTCATTTTCTTGTTTATTTATGTATTTACTTGCTTATTTATTTATTTATTCGAAGACTTTTCATTTACATTCAAAGTTAATTAATATATTTATTTATACTTTTGGATGTTTTGTGGAAACAAGTGAGTAGGTAATTTTAATTTGCTGAGGCTTTGCATGTAGCCAAATCGTTTAAGTTAACAAGTAATTTAGAATAAGACATCAATGCGTTTTGTGTTAGCGTATAAGTTTTTGCCCGTCATTCTTCATGATCGACATGATTCGTCGTCATTGGGTCCATGAATGTATAGATGATGATGATGCTAATGTGGAGATAAAAGGGGGTGGTAGAGTAGAGTCGGGAGCTTATATCGTGTAATGTCCAGAAAAGTGTCTGTCCGCGAGTTAGATCGTCACCATACTGATCGCGATAGTTCCCAATTTAAATGTTCGTAAATTCACAGCTAAAATACCGAACGTAAAACCCAAAATGTTATTATACAGTGCGAGTCATCAAAAACCACCACCAACGGTTAGAAAAGTGCACCATAGACGTAAGTTCTGACCGTGCTAGTTTTCGGTGATCATTATCGTGCGTCCTAGAATCGAGCGAGCCAGAGGTGAACAATAGTGCAAGACTAAAGTGGCAATGGCCGGCCAGACAAGATAACGTAATGAACTGTGGTATTCCGTAGAATCTCTAGTTGTTTAGCTATTTTGTGGTGCATGTTCGCTCGTTTGGCATCTCAGGGAATACGCGCGCAATTGTGGTAAAAGTTCTTAGGACCGAAAACTTGGCCTCCAATACACTTGGCCTGTGTCCGACGTTCCCACTGCAGTTTGTGAAAAAAATATGAAGCTCTATTTACCCCAAACTCACTCCAATGGAACTGTGAAGAAAAAGTAAGACTTGTGGTGTGTTCCCGCCCAATGATAATCCTTGTTATGCATGCCATTAAATCTCATTCATTAAATCTGTCCAAAAAAAGATTATTATCATTTTGTTGATTTTTTATTATATAATTGGAAGTATGGCCCTCTCAACCTCAACTCTATTTGCCTTAAATAATCTTTAGAAGAAAAATCTTGTTTTCCGCCATTTTGTATGTGTTCCACCAAATATTAACAACGTAAAATGATCCGGGAGAGCAAAAGACACGACCCGTAAAAGAAAGTTCGAGAACCCCTGTGCATACGACGTTTCTATAACAGGGGTTCTCAGATACATTATCGTATTATCAAGTGTTGAAAGTCAAAAGTAGCCTTCCATTTAAGAACATCATTATCGTTTTGAGTTTTATCTGTTATTCATTGAAAATCTGAGAAAATGTTTCATCTACCAAATCACAAAGCTCACTTACTTATTCAGCCGGAAATTGGTTAAGCTTTCAAAGGTCATTCTAAACATGAACAAACGGGTGCCCATGGAATGTATGCGGAAAATTTGGCCTTTGGTCTTTCGACAGAGGTAAGTGAACCCCCAAAGCGATCAAAATTAACCTCTTTTACTCATGATAAATCTCCCTGAAATCGATTTTTGTTCACGCCAAATGCCTTAGAAATACGTGAAACGTCGAGATCTGGTGATATCTTGAAAAAATAATGAAATATGACGTACAATAGGCTTGCAGTTGCCCACAATGAAAAAGGATATGTTCAAAACTATCATCATAAATATCTCAGCAATTAAATTCAAAACCTTCATTTCAAATTCACTTCACTCCCCCAAAATCGAAAATTGTCTTAGTCCCGGGAAATCAATTTTTTAATATTCAGATCGATAAGATTAATGCATTTTTAAGATATTTGGCATCAAAAAATTTATTTCGATTTCGGTAATTTCATTTATTCCCCCCTTCCCCCCAGGGAGATTTTCAATTGGTCAAAAAAGTCAAACTTTGGCCACTATGGGGAATGACTTTACAAAGTCCGATTGAGCTCAAATTATGCATGGAGACTTTATTCGTGGAGACTAAACTTTTGAGGCCTCCCCTTATTTGAATTTCAAAAAGCATATTTTCATTGGCACCCTAATATACAATGTGTCACTCTTGTTGTATTCGTTTACTTCTCGATCGAAACCAAATGCTCCCAGACCTGCCCTAATACTGTCAAAACGTAGTTAAATGTAAAAGGATCGGATCCAGATCCACCTTAGTTCGACTTAACATCGACGAGATTTGCCCTGCCGATTTTTCGTAGATCAAACCTGGGTTCGCCAATATAGAAACATTAGCTGTCTTATAGTTTATTTGCATTGTTTGCTGATAAAACAGAGTTGATCCTTTGTGTTTTCTTATGAATGGCAAGAGACGCTTCTTAAGGTACTCCCTGTAAATCGCACCGTTGATCGATCCGGAACTGATGAAAAGAGCGCTTATAAGTCGGCCTTGACGTAAATCGCGCCATTTATCAGGATGCAACGGGTTTTCGCAGTGATGATTTGCTTTTCATTCCGGTTTGGGGATTTTTGCACCTTGTAAACATGTAACCCAGTAGACGGCATGGTTTTCTGCACAAAACTGGCTGACACCTTGGACTTCTAAGCGACATCTCGAGTTGAAATGTTTGGACGGTTCTTGAACTGTTGCACCACATTCGTGGCCATGTTACTGTCCATTGGACCACTTTTACGACAACTTTTAGGACCACTCTCTTCATTCCTTCGGGCACATGCTCCTTGAAGGTTTGGATCACACGAGACTCAGCTGTATTTGCAATTCAAAGCTTTTTAGCGATCCATCGGACCATAATATCCTCCTCAGGATTTCGATTGTAAGTGAACACAACTTTTTCCCAGTCGACATCGGTGGTTTTTCTGAGGCAAATAAATCTAGTCATGTCTTCCTTCGGAAGGGAAGTAAAGCCGTTGGTCCCGGTTCATATACATGAGTCAAAAGGTAGGGTCCGGGTAGTGAAGTTGTCTTCCTGGCGTCGGTGATTGTCACCATATAAGAAAATAGGCCGACGAAAAAAAAACAATTTTTTCATGGACAATTTCTTGCTACATGACATGGCTAGAACTACTGCATGAATAACTATAAAATTTTACAGATCTGCACAATACACTATGAATAAGATTTACTCAAATTTTCAGGTTTTTGGTGTGCCATTTTTAACGAATACACCCTTTACTCGACACCGAATTTATTTGCCGTTCATTGATTGAGATTCGGAGTTGACTCTGACCCAGGTTTCAAATCTAAAACGACGTTACGAATACGGTTATTCCACTAGCCCTCTTTTAGCTTTGTCGGTAAAGGCACTACTACAGAGCCAGTGGCTAAGATCCCATCTATGATTTTGTTTGTTTGGAAAACTCCTCCACTTCCTGTATGGAACGGTCTTCAAAATTACCGTGCCATTCACCCACACTGATTGCAACCAATCTTTTGTTTGTAGTTAGGATTCATGATGAACTTGAACAAAAACCAGCATAATTGGCGAAACATCCAGGAATCGTTGCTGAATGAATGAAACCACCCACCACACTATAGAAAACCTTACTGTATACCAATAAATAACTGTGGCAGAGCAAACGACAATAAATATCTACAAGCAGACGTTTTTCTTGATTCAACGAAATATTATCTTGATTAGTGCATAATATCAAAACAAAAAAGCTTTCTCAGAAACATCACGGAGAACCAAACAACACGGCATGATCTGATTATTCCCGTGGTCAGTTCTGTTATCTCACTTACAAACATCTCGAGCTCCCTCCGGAACAACAAACCCGCCTCAACAATCTTCCATCAAGCAGCACAAGCACGTATCTCTGTCTCTCAGAACTTTTCATTTTCATTATGCGCAAATATGTATGCATGTACATTGTATATAGTTGTAGGACTCCCGCAGAAGATGTATGTACGCTTTTCGACGATGGTTATTCCGTACGTTTTTATTGGGCTCCAGTATATATTTCATGCATACAAATGGCTGTTTGTTCGCTCTTCCATATGGACACGACCGACCGCCGGGCCGGATGAATAAGTCTTGACTACACTCCGGACTTTGGCTGTCCAATTCCGTAGTTCACAAAAAAAATAGCTTCTAGCTCCGCTTTAGCTGAAGATACTATCTAGGAGAGAGTGCGAACTTGAAAATTGTGCCGTTTTAATACATGCACGTAATGCACGAAATAGTATTATTTTGTTTTCAAATTGCACGCACAGTAGAAAGAAGTATTGCCCGGACAATTTGAAATATGTGCGACTTTTTTTCAAGTTCATCTATTTGGGGCTCAATCGCATTTTCTTTACGGATCCGATGATCTATTGATTTTTAACAACATGAATGACTGATTACTACGTTTAGTAGGACTTGAATCGTTAACTCGCGGTTTATTCGTGCCATTTTTTGAAAATGGCTTGGACAAAAGAACACGAAAATGGAATTTTGTAGTCTGATCAGATAGATATCGCCAACGTGCGAACGTTGTGGGATATGATCAGAGCTCTCTTTTTGTATTCGGAAGGCGCATTTCATAGATTTCGTATTACTATGTCAAATTGATTTAGTTTAAGGAAAGTTTAATGATGCAATAAAATAAATGACAAAAGCTGGAAAGCTACGATGAATCGATGAATGCAATCTCGTCCTTATGATACTAACCCAACAAACATCAATGGTGAATAATTGCTTGTTCAAACAAATTTGGAGAAGTTGTTTAGCTTTTTCCGTTTAATGTTATCGACACGAATGTTTCTTGAGAAGCTCAAGATATACAGTATTGGTCAAAACATGTGCAACTCAAATCGAGCAATCATAAAAAGCATCAGTAAACTTCAGTGTTTCGAAATCGAAAGGGAGCAAGTTACTGCAGTTGGCGGTTCAGCAGTCTAGATGTTTGCTACATGATTATTGCAGCAATCAGCTGTCAACTGACAGTTCTCGGGCAGTGTTTTGTTGACAAGAGCCATTTTGCGCTAGTCAAATCAAGTGCAACTTCTCGCTTTCTTGGACAAATTCCTCTGAAAGTGTTTAAAAATGAGGTGGAAAAGGTTTCGTTTGTTGACAAAAGTGTCCTTATTTGCGTTATTGTACCATAACAAGGTAAATAGTGCATGATAAACATTGAGAAAGGTCAACACTCATGTTTTCCTTATAGTTATGTGTCTCCTGACAGCTATGGATTGCAACTTCGAAAGAAAATAATCGATGATGACAAGGGCGGAATGTCACAAAAAACGATTTTTGACAAATACCAGGTGAAAAAATGGACCGTTTCAAGACTGTGCTCAAAATTTCGTTCAAACGCGAAGATTTCTGTCGACAATAGAGGTGGAAGACCACGGTCCACCACGTCAAGAGAGGACTCTATGATCGTCAGATGCATTAAGAAGGATCCTTCCAAATCTTCCTTCAAGGTGCAAACGGACTTACAGTTATCTGTATTGGACCAGACAATCAGACGACGTGCCGTTGAAGCCGGACTATTCTCTCGACGCCCTGCAAAAAAACCTCTGATTTCACTTAGGAACCAGAAGAAAAGTTACCTGTTTGGTCAATCTCATATTGGCTAGGATGTGCAGAAATAGCGGACGGTTCTGTTCAGTGATGAGTCGAAGTTCAACATCTTCGGAAGCGACGGGTTTTGCCGTGTACGTCGACCTACTGGAAAACGCTTAGATTCACGGTTCTGCCAGAAGACGGTGAAGCATGGCGAAGGCAATGCGATGGTCTGGGGATGTTTTTCTGCGAACGGCCTTGGTCCAATTCATCGAGTCGATGGAATCATGGACCGTTTCATGTACAATAACATCCTGAAAGAGGTTATGCTGCCTTATGCCAAATGGAATATGCCATTAAAATGGATATTCTAACAAGATAACGACCCCAAGCACACCGCCAAAGTAGTCAAACAGTGGTTTAAGGATAACCAAAGAATGGTGATGGACTAGCCGCCCCAATCTCCGGATCTGAACCCTATCCTGAACCTGTGGGAGATCGTGAATCAGCAAATCGATCGTGAAGGAGTTTGAAATAAGGATCAGTTGTTTGCACAAATCCAAAAGGCTTGGGCAGCAATTCCACAGAACTTCATTGGCCACCTGATCGAGTCTATGCCTCGTAGATGCAAGGCCGTAATTGAAAATAAAGGATTCGCTATGAAATATTGAAAGCCAAATTGAATTTGGTAAACAACACGCGAAGTTGCACTTGTTTTATTCTGGAGGAAAACATTGACTTTTCTTTTTTTTCAGGAATTGTTATGTATGAATAATGATTTTTTTTTTGTTATAATAAACATGAAAAGTGCTGTTTCTACAAACTAAAAAACAGTTTTTTCCCAATTGACATTTACTTAAACCTTCAATGTAGAGTTTCAATATTGAGATTGACTGGTTGCAAATGTTTTGTCCAAAACTGTAGATAAAAACGATTCTGGGGCACGTTTTCAAACAAAAGTATAAAGGGCGAACACGAAATTATTGCGACACATTCAACAGGGCATACATTTTTTACCATTGGGTAAAAATCAACCAAATTTTGCACACTTTCTCATTGATGTGTATTGTTTACATGCTGTCAAACTTGAAGTCGTGTTATTCGATTCAACGAAAATGGAAGTGAACCAACGCGAGTCGAGAGAACAAATTCTTTCCAAACACCTGGAATTTCCTGACCTTTCGCACCGGCAGTTGGGAAAAATGTTGAACATTCACCATTCAACCGTCTCCAGAGTGTTGAAGCGGTTCCATTAGCGGTTGACGTTGGACCACGGCAAAGGAGCTGGAAGAAAACCAGAACCGGAGAATAAAAAGACGGAGGGAAACGTGAAGCGGATGATTAAAGCAAATCCCAACGTCTCAAGCCGTGATTTGGCTAAAAAGATCGGCATGTCGCAGAGCTGCGTCCAGAATGCAAAGAAGAGAGCTGGACTACATACATACAAGGTACAGACGACGAAACGTTTATAAAAGCCGATTTTAAGCAAATTCCGGGGCTGGAGTTTTTCACCGGCAAGAGCAAGTTCTATGTGGACGACAAATTTAAGAAGAAGAAAATGTCAAAGTTCGCCTCCAAATATCTCATTTGGCAGGCTATTTGCTCTTGCGGACTGAGGAGTGAGCCTTACGTGACAAAGGGCACAGTAAATGGCGAGATCTACAAATCTGAGTGCCTCGAGAAGCGCCTTTTTCCGTTCTCGCAGCAGCACGACGAAGCTCCGCTATTTTGGCCAGATTTGGCATTATGTCACTATTCTAAAAGTGTCCTGGATTGGTATGAGGCCAATTCTGTCCATTTTGTTCCAAAGGACATGAATTCGCCAAACTGTCCGGACCTGCGCCCGGTGGAGCAGTACTGGGCAATGATGAAGTGGGAACTTCGGAAGAGCAAGAAGACAGTCAAAGACGAGAAGGACATGTTAAGAAAATGGAAAAAAAAACTGAGAAACTGGTACCGGATGACACTGTAAAGACTTTGATGGAGGGCATCAAGCGAAAATGCGTTCAATTTTACATTCAAGGCTCCATCGATTAACTTTTCTTTTGATTTTTGAAGTAAATATATGTATAAAACTACCCTAAAATTTTGGTTTGATTCTAAATATTATAAGAAAATTGGCATGACATTTTCGGTGTCGCAATAATTTCGTGTTCGCCCTTTATGTCAATGTAACAAAGATTCAATAGTGGATTTCTCAAAACTCTTACCTCACCCATATAAACTGAAATTATCATCGGAAAAAATATTTCTTCAACAAATAAGTAATGTTGGTTTCCGAAGGGGTATTAAAGCCTTTGTTTACAATAACAGATACCAAAAATTCAATTGAGCCATTTTCAAGATAGAGCCAAATAAAACGGGTCACTTTTTATTTATCAATTTTGTCAGCAAGTGTGTGATCAAATGCGTTTTCCGGTGAGTGCTTCTGTCTTCGAGAAACATGAGTAGGTATTCTTGTTTGTATTGTCTATGTAGAGAAACAAATTATTCTGATGTGACAAAAAAATCAATTTATTGTTATGTTTATTGCAGATATAGAATATTTGGCAAGACTTTGTTAAAACATATTCTTGCAAAGGATTATTCTTAAGCAAATGCTTCCGGAGTTGTGAGTGGAAGAAAAAAAGTCGTGCTGACTTGATCCGATCATAATAGAATAAAACTGCTGAATAAGGACTTAAAGGGTGTTTCGACCAAAACTTGGTCGGCTTAAACTTGACGCATTTCCTTTCATCGTGCATTCAAAAATCTGAACACCCCTCATTTTGAAGATGTGTGCGTGAAGCATCATGCCTCTATTTTTATTTTAAGATTAACTTTTCAGTTATCAAAATGTCGTCGAAGGAAGAGAAGCAATGCATCAAAATTTTGGATGTGCATAGCGAAAGTTCAAACTACTCACACGCCAAGTTGGCGAAATTGTTGAAAACCAACTGTTACCAACGTATTAAAAGTGTTTGGTGAACGTTTGTCGACAGCCAAGACAGCTGGATAGGGGGGAAATCGAAAGCCGGAGGCCACAGCGACGACAAAAAGAGTTGCCCGCTGTTTCGAGCGGAACCCCAACCTCTCCGTTCAAGATGTCGCAAAGAAGCTGAGAGTGGCGCCTACAACCGTGGGTAGAGCTAAAAAACGAGCTGGACTGCCGACTTACAAGAAAGTGGTGACTTCAAATCGCGACGATAAATAGACACGTCGGCCAAAGCACGATCGCAAAAGTTGTACACGATGATGCTGACGAAGTTTGATTGCGTAGTACAGGACGATGAAACTCACGTCAAGGCAGACTTTTAACAGCTTCCTGGACAAGAATTTTATACGGCAACCGGGCGGGGAAAAGTGGCAAATTAAACTGTCAAAGTTTGCGAAGAAATATCTGGTTTGGCAGGCCATCGGAACCGTCAACCAGGAAATTGATCTAAGCGAGTGCCTACCAAAAGTCTACTGCCTTTCCTGAAGCGACACAATTCTTCCGTTAAATTTTGGCATGAATTGGCATCTTGCCATTACGGAAAAAAGGCCAAGAAAGGGTATGCTGTCAACAATGTTCAAGTGGTGCTCAATATTGGGCCATCGTCAAGAGGAACCTTAAGAAGACTCAAAAAGCTTTTGTGAGCGAGAAACAGTTCAAGGCAAACTGGCTTTCGGCGGCGTATAAGGTGGACAAGGAGGCTGCACAAAATCTTATGGCAGGTGTTAAACGAAAGACCCGGCCATTCGCATTCGGTAAAAAGGAAGCTTAGCTGAATATTTCTCCTGTATTCTGTATTAACTGAAAGAGAAAGAATTTGACTTATTAATAAAAACTTTGATCGACTCACACACTGTTTGACCAAATTTTGATCGGAGCAGCCTTTAAGTTTCTTCAACATTACTTTTCTCTGTTACAGTTCCAAAAATTTTGAGATTTCCATTTTTTTTATAGAAACACTAAAATTTATATTATCGTTTTATACTCATTCGATTTATATGGAAAAATAACTCGTTTAGCAACACGTATAGTATTTCTCCATAAAAATTTTCGAATGCAGTTATCTTTAAAAAGTCCTTTTAAAGAAATTTAATCAATGTGTCCTTCGTTTTTATTAATAACATCCTCGAGCCGACGCCGGAAGCCAGAGCATGCCTTTCGGACGTAGTCCTCCGACATTGACTGCCATGTGCGTGTTATGGTTGACTTCAGGTTTTCACACTAGGGTGTGATGTTTTGCAGGCTCGTGTTTCAACATATGCCCAAATCGAATAATCCAACGGATTAAGATCTGGACTGCTAGGGGACCACAAATCCTTCGGCCAGAACTTCATGTTATCGTTCAACCATTGTTGGGTTCGATTGGACGTGTGACACTGCGCTCCATCCTGCTGTAGGACAACGTTTTGGTCCTAGAAGAAGTTGGCCTTCACCCAGGGAAGCACTTGGTCCTTTAAAATACCGATACACACTTCGGTATTGATTTTAACTCCAGCATCAATGGAAACAGGCGGCATTTTCAAACCGTTGGCCGCCACCAAGCCAAACATCATGACACCAGGCGGATGTTTGGTTTGAAATTTGAATTTCACTTTTTCCGGAAGGTTCTCCATTTTCTGCGGTGAAATGAATCGGTTCGTGCGGCTGTTGGCCACAGCATCGATGCTGAAAAGCTTTTCGTCGGAGAACAGGATTATCATTTTTTCTTTCTTCAATAAGGAAGGCAATCTCTTGGAACGAGTCACTCGTAGTTCTTTGACACAGTCCATAATCAAGTGGCGTTTCACTCTGGCAGGTCTTCTTTGATGATTCTCCGCATGGATTTTTCCGAAATATTGGCTTCCTTTACTAGATTTTTTATGGAACGCACCGGGTTGCGAGCAATTTTTGCACGAACCAATTTGATCACGTTCGCGTGCGTGCAAAGCGTGGACGTCCGCTTCCCGGCTTCCTGCAGGGACTTTTTTTATGGGGTAAACTGTTGCCAAATGGCACCCTACCACCTTGACAATCTCTTTCGGCTTCTTCTGGGCAAGCAAAAAATGGTGATCACTCCTTTCACGAACATTTTGACGAATTTGCAATAAAACAAATAGAATGTTTGGATGCAGCACTTGAAAGTAAACATAAACAAATACACTCTCGACAGAAATTAGTCACTAGCTACACGAATTAACCCAATACTAAAGTTTGAACATTTTCGCATTATTTTCTGCTGCACCCTGTATACCTGCCCAATCTCGATCAAGATGTGGGATTTAAAGAAAATCAATCTACCTCTATTTATGTCACTTCGGGAGTTCCAGAAGGCTCTCATTTAGGATCCTTGTGATTTATTTTATTTGCTGAGAATAATGGATAAGTGTTCACAAGGAACTAAGTTTTTGAATCTACACTGGCAACATGAAACTTTATTGTGAGACAAAAAATCAACAAAACATCAACAAGTTCTGTTTATACTGGTATTCCATACTTAGTGTAACAAGAGCCTGTTGCAACTAGGTGTTATAAAATTTAGGTTTAGTAGAAATTTAATTTTTCCAATTGTTGCTATTGCTGTAACTGTAATTGAGAAAAGTGTGATAGTCAGGGATTAAGGTAATATTTTAGACACTAAGCTTATGTACTTTGAACATATCTGCTATAACTTCAATGAGCTGTACAAGATTAAAAAAAAAACATTGTACATTGCTTCTGTTAGTTTAATACAAGAATATTGCACTATAGTTCTGAAACACGTGACGAAAGAAAGTACAAAAGCAATTTCTATTATAATGAGTCCGCAAGTTGGGTAGGACGGTGTTCATTGCCGTCTCATAAAGCTTAATGTATGGTCATAAACATAAAAAAAGCGTCGTGAATTTGCAATGGTGTATTTTTATAAACAATATGGTCCCATAAAGAATTGACGCAATTTGTTCAGAATGTGACTTAACTTCAACTTAAGTCGTCGGATAACGCACAAATTAAAAAACGTTATGTTCTGGCGGTGGAATCGTAAACTATATTCGAACTTCAAATTATACGCGACGGCTTAACTAACAAAAACGATCCGGTCGTATCGGAGATTTATTTGGAACTAACTAGTTTTACATTATATGATATCAACGTAACTGGGCGCGATGTTATTCGACATCCTATCTCTCGCCTATACAAATGATCGTGAAGCGATCGGTGTATTCGGTTATCTACTCGGGTCACTCGCTGATCGATTATAGTGGTGTGCTTTCGTTAGGTCGAAAGTTTTTAAGTTCCCTTAATTGGTGACCAGCGTAAACACAATTGAAATTTTATCCAAATATGATTTTAACATGGCATTTTTGACATCAACAATTACTTGCAACTAATTATTATAGTAAAACTATGCATAGTTCATGTTAATTAAAAAAATAAATGTTGTTTATAATAAACATTGCAACAGTGTTGAGTTCACAATGTCAAAATCAAAATTAAAACAGAACTTTCGCGTGCTGATGACTAGAATAAATTATTATTTGAACAATTTTGTACATGCAACTGCGCTTTGGTATAATTAAATATGAATTAGCGTTTAAGAGAACTTATGTACCTAACGAAAACGGTCTACAACTTAACTGACGATAAAAGAAAAAAAGATAACTTTATCTTGAATCAATATTTTGAATACAAAAAAAACAACAAATTTAACTTTGGAAGAGTCAAAAATAGCGAATGGAATAATAAGCTATGAAGGTTTTAATACAATACTCTTGTAGATAGTTTTTCATGAAGCCCATCTTTGTTGATAATAGTTGACGAATAGTTAATAGTCCAAGATACAAAAAGAAGTTTCATAAAACTCCATTCAACTAATCGTAGTAATAAACTAAAATTACTCGTAAGATTTGGAAAAATCTTTTTTCGTTCCTTCTTGCTTCAAGTTATAAAAAAAAAATGCTACAAAATGTTGCTTCTTAAATTGTGTTATCAAGTGAAGCACAACGTTTCAATGATATCGAGAAATTCCATGGACTTAGCGTGGCTTTGTGAAAATTTATGAGAATAGCAAACATTTGCTTTGATGCGAGTTATCCTCTCAGAAATCTCATTAAATGAGATTTAGAATTGATTTAACGAACAATGACTAATAATCACAGAGGAATTTAATTAACTATGACATGAACAACAGAATACTTGATTGCAGCACGTTGGTTGCGAAACAATCAAACTAATCTTATTTGAAGGCGCAATCGAAAAAAATGCTTAGCGGACTATATTTCCTACTCTCTAAGCTGAAGCTGTTGAATTCATCTTTCCGTGGACAATGTTGAACAATGGATCGAAGTATTTTGAGAAAATGTCCTTCTCCTCTGACTGAAACCAGCAGTAAGAAGAGGGCTTTCCCTCAAACGCCCTTAATCTGCCCCCAACTGGGTTCTGACGGAATGTTATCTTCTAGACTTTTGTTTGTTCGACAGACCTTGGCTGCCGAAGATGATGAAGGATCCTACCTAAGAGCTATTACGGCATCTAATGGTTTCCTTGCATTCGAGCCTTTGGTTTTTGATAGCGTTCCTCGTATTTTTTTTTTCCAGTTTTGAGTGGCCATACACTATGCCCTATTGTACTGCTGTCCGTAGGAATCATCTCAGCCAACACGTACTAATCCGAAAAGAGCTTTCCTCTGCCGGCGGAGCGAATTGCATGCAGCTTTCACTTTGATGAATACGAAATTAGAATTTTTCACCGAGAGTGTTGTACAGCATGCATAGCAGATTCTAGGACAAGCACTCAGCTCAAGGCGGTTCCATGGAATGGGCATATAGAACCTCGTGAAGAGAAACAACATCGAAGAATGCGTTATTCGGGCAGAAGACAAGTGAAGTGGAGATAATTTGTATTTTTTCATCCTTCTTGTGCCGTTGCTCTGATACTCGGGAGAATTGTGAGGCTGCGGGACCAAGCAAACACTGTGTGGAGAGTACTTCTGTTGTCTATCCATTTCACGTTTCATCAATTTTTGGCTGATGGTGCAGCTTTTTCCCCTTCGCTCCATTTCGCTAAAAGCAGCGCAACGAAGGCGCTTTAGCAAATTGATTCGGGCACATTTGAATGCTAAATTTGACGTAATTTGCTATCCGAGTTTAGCAACGGCGGCGACGACGACGATGACGATGGTTCGTTCTGCAACCGATTGACACTCAAACTGACGCAATATGATCAAATTTGGCTAAATATGCACGTTTTAATTATGGTTTAGTCGCGTGCGCCTATTTTGACTAGTGAATGTTGATTTGATTTCCTGTTTGGAAAGAATTTTATCAATTAAGGGACGCAGTATTGTGAAGCTAAGCTGATCATAGGGAAATTGGTTTTCGAAAGAGTGCACGAATTGAAGCGATAGTGATTTTCACATTTCGAAGCACAATCAGTGATAGTTTAGTATTTTGATGTTACCCAAACCAAATCTAATTGATAATTAATCTTTTTAAATCTCCCGTGTTCACACGTTTTTCAAATCAGATTCCCAATAGTGTGCATGTTGGATGAAAAGCTGAAAACAAAATCAAGGCCAACTATGCACTCACAAGTCGACCGATGGCTGTCACTGCAATTTATTATTGTATTTTATTATACCCGAGGAGCATGAAAGTACACACCTTTATTTATAAATAACCTCTCACGTCGATTCAATTGAA
Organism: Aedes japonicus; assembly: GCA_034211315.2. NCBI lineage: Eukaryota > Metazoa > Arthropoda > Insecta > Diptera > Culicidae > Aedes > Aedes japonicus. Next base: position 75,086 of record JASCZW010000801.1, on the reverse strand, counting down.
GCATAAAAGGTTTGAGCAGACCGGAAGTTTTCACCACCTCAGTGCCCAGCTCATATGTGCACTAATGTTTTTTGAAAGGCCCTTTAACAAGTTCACTAATGTGATAGAGTGATCAAAAATGATAAACAAAAAAAAACAAACTCAGGAACCATCGAGGTCCAGTGTAGGCCTTTATGCAAGTTTGAGGTTCTCTATAACCCTGTTTCAAATTTTCCACGAATTACCCAGTATAATGAATAACGATGGATAAATTGAGTCTACTTATTGATAAATGTACTTGCTCCGTCGATTAATTCAGAACATCAGATTATTTTAGAATCACATTGAACTGATTTGAGTAACTTAATCGATTAACCATGGCATAAAACAACGTTACACACATTGCACACATTTGAAACACAACAGCTAAACATATCTGTATACTTATATACAGATAACACTTCACATTCACTATGGATAACAATAATACCTTGTAAGCAAAAAGCAGAAGACTGTTGTCAAGTCAATCTATTATCGGACAGATTGTATTTATGATCTGCCATTATAATATCTACCACAGTTTGCCATCCTTAGCAACATAAGAGCCGTTCCCACAGGCACTGCAGCCATTTCAACCTTTCCGTATTATTTACGGTCCTCTCGCAAGCATCCTGCTGGCTTCATAGAATGCGTACATTTTCACGTAATTTACACTAAAATGAGTTTAGACATAATTGAGTAAAAAAATCCTTTCCATTAAAATTTACGCATTACTGAGTAAAAATAACCATAAGTACCAATAATTCATTGGTTACCGTTACAACTTATGAGTAGATTCCACTTCGTTCAGCGCAAGAAGAAAGTTCGTTCGATCCAGCGCTCCGTTATTTGGGAAGATTTATTCGAGTAAGATCCTTCGAAATAATTAGTTTTTTCTCAAAATCTATTCACTCCAGTGCATAGAGTAAGAGTGAGTTTTTTTTAAGCAGGCAGTGTGGTTTTCCAGTGAAATTGGAAAATGAAGCAGTGCTAGCTGGCGAATTACCAACCCGCTTATTATCACTCCATCTCCGCGTGGTGACGCTAACCAGCGATACACTACTACATCGCCAACAGTCATCCGACATCGTTGAGCGAGTGCACCCGAAGGCGTTCGGATTCACCCGTACACCGACGCGGCGCACCGCTCCCCACTGCCCGCATAGAAGTGCGACGTTCTCGCATACGGTGCGTCAGCAGCAGCAGCAGCAATAGATCAGTAATATTAGTTAAGTTGTTTTCCTCTGTCTTTCATCCCACTAGAGTTTAGCTTTAATTTGTGTGTGGTCGTATTTTGTGTTTGTGTGTGATTTAAATTGTTGGGAACGTTCAACGCTCTCACGAGTAAGGCAAATCGTGCATGTTGAAGAGGTTTCTTCAACATGGACGGTTTGGCTGAAAAAGTACCTTTGCCACCTGATGATGGGGAGACACAAACAAAATTCCGACCGCGATCGTATCCGGTTGACTCGGTCGGTCCATGGGTTGACTACTTTCAGCCCAAAAAGAAACCTTTGAATGTATATCAAATTACAAGTGATCTGACGAAGCGATTCCCAGCCGTAACAGAGATCACGAAAGTTAAATTTAATAAACTCCGTGTTGTCTTCTCTAACCTGAAGCAGGCCAATGAGATTGATGCTTCCCAGCATTTTACACTGGAATATCGAGTTTATATTCCTACTCGTGATGTGAAGATTGTAGGAGTGGTCACAGAAGCGAGTCTGTGCGCTGAAATTTTGAAGAGGCCGATTTCCCGATTTAACAATTGTTAACCCTCCGCTTTCCCCAGTTCAGATACTGCAAGTGCAAAAGTTGGTTAAAGTATCGCACAGCGAGGGTGAAAAAAAATTAACCCACACAGACTCGTTTTGAGTGACCTTTTATGGCTCTGCCCTTCCTCACTTCATACAGCTGGGAAAAGTTCGGCTACCTGTGCGGTTGTTTGTACCCCTGGTAATGATCTGCCAAAGCTGCCAGCAGATGGGGCATATGGCCTCCTATTGCGGCAATAAAGCACGCTGTTGCGGGGAGAAACACTAAAATGCGCTTTCTGCTAGGGAACTCCTCCTCAAGCGCATGTCAGGCTGTTAATAAAAATAAAAGCCTTTGCATTGCTTCTGTGTACAATCTTCCTAGAGCACAAATTAATGAAGTACAAACGCTAGGATCGACAGCAACCTTCGAAGAGGGCAGCACGTCTTCCCTGTCTGCATTTGAATAAGGTCCCACCAGCGTTAGTTAGCCGATGTTTCCTATGGTTACTCATGCCCCGGTGGTCACCAAGGCGTGATAGGTATTGGAGTTACTGGACTTGAGGCTATGGCTAACAGTAGGATCTATTTCAAACCTACATGTACGCGAAGTACAATAGCTACGCATTTTCCAGTCATTTACCAACAAAGTTGGTGCGTAGGAATGAGCTTTTTCAAAATTGACCAATCTCTTAGTCTTTAGTAGTTACCCCAACTTTAACCGTTTGACTGCATTCGATAGAATGTAGCAGAACATTCGGGAAATTCAGAAGATATTTGAGTCTTTAACTTTACTTTGCTCGATCACTGTGGTTTGACTTCAAAATGTAGGAGCGGTTTTAAGCCGAATGCACGAAAATCATAAGTACCACGTAAAATTCTGCTGGCTTTATCCTTGACTGTGACGTACGTTGTTGCCTTAGTTTTATGCTAGAGGGTGTTCCGATCAAAATTTGGTCAAACAGTAAGGTGTGCTAGTCGATCAAAGTTTTTATTAATTGCCGGGTCTTTCTTTTAATACCAGCCATAAGATTTTGTACTGTCTCCTTGGATACTTTAATCGCCGCAGAACGCCAGTTTGACTTAAACTGTTTCTCGTTCACAGCAGCTTTTCGAGTCTTCTTACGGTTCCGTTTGACTATGGCCCAATATTGTTCGATTGGGTGGAGCTCTGGCGCGTTGGGAGGGTTCTTGTACTTGCTCGTACAGCTCGTTTTTAACTCTATCCACGGTTAAAGACGCCACTCCCAGCTTCTTTGCGACATCTCGGACGGAGAGGTTGGACCTTCCCTTTCCTGGTTGTCGACAAACGTTTATCGAACACTTTTAATACGTTGGTAACAGTTGCTTTAGCCACATTCAACTATTTCGCCAACTTGACGTGAGAGTAGTTTGGATTTTCGCCATACACGTGCAAAATTGTGATGCGTTGTTTCTCTTCCTTCGACGATATTTTGATAACTGAAAAGCTAATCTCAAATCAAAATAGAGGCATGATGGGTTTACATGCACACATCTTCAAAATGAGGGGTGTGCAAAATTGTTGAATGCACGATGAAAGTAAATGCGTTAAGTTTAAGTCGCCCTAATTTTGATCGAAACAGCCTTTACGGTATAAAAATTGTTGGCGCAATTTTAGAAATCTACGAACTTCTTAAAAAAAATTACCACTCTTGTCTATCTTAATATATGTTGTGATTATTCGTTCACATAACACATCAGCTTTAGTTTCCCACAGGTGCAAAACCTCTCTAAATAATTTGTCCCTTTATTCTTGGATTTCATCACACATGCATCCATCGATGAATTGATTAACACAACAGTAAATTGATTTCTTATCTTTTGGTTGAGTATCCACACTAGCTTTTACACAATTTTCATACAAGAGACTGCATAGTTAAAAGTCGATTCGGCCAAATATCCGTACTTCAACAATCTTCCATTGTTCTAAACTTTGAATAAATTTATTCTAAACACTAAACAAATGTGGAAATCCATTCTCTCGAAGGCAAAAGTTAAATGTATCCAATTTCGCTGAAGCTTAGCAATATATGTGATTCAATGCCAATATGCCATCGGAAGGTAACATCGCATCGGTGGTAGCCAACTCGATCCTATTATTTGCGAAATACCACTCTACAATCCTCCAGCCTCAACAAACAATCGGTTATCCCAATCGAAAATGTAGTGCGATGAATCTGTTTTCAAAAAGGATTACGAAAATCAACACCATAGAACAAATGACGGACCACAACAAACATTATTCTATCATACAGCTAATAGGAAGTGTAAAGGCGGCTTCTTCGAACCTTCAGCCTGCAGTCAGATTATCGTGCAAATTTAATAAATTTCATTCTATCCATTAGTCAAACACGAGAGGGCAATGTTTTAGGAAAGTACACGCTGTCAGATTATCCCGAGGATACAAGGTGAAAACAACGAACTAGCTTCATGCATCACTAGTCCAATGTGATGTGGGATCCGGGAATATATTGTCCAAGGATTTCACTCATTTTTTTATTAGTATCAAGGGATCAGCCTCCTCAACACATTTTCAAGCTTTTTTTTTCAACGGTCACGCATTGCATATTATTGCCTCGGGCAAAGGATCCCAAAAAAAAGCAGAGTCCAAAAACGCACACTGCTCGAGGGCGATAATGATGATGAACAAGATTTAATCATGGTCATTTGCATAATATTTTGTGAATTATATACAAGGTAGCAAAGCCCTTTCATGTTGGCTTTGCTGCATTTGCTTTTGCGGATAAAGGGATTAACTCCAATTAAAAGACGCTACTACCGAGATTCCAATTTGCCAACGATGCATAATGGGTAAAATATATTTGTAATGGCTTGCCTTTTATATTTGAACATTAAAATGATTACACAGGCAACCCTCCACAACTTGGTGTCCAGTAGGTCGACATCATCATGGTTTAAATAAATGCCGAGCGCCGTGGTTGAAGCAACATGGGTAAAATAAATGTAATGGAACTAGGATGATGTTTTTCTCAACAACTTTAATAATTACTTTATGGTCACATGTTGTTAAATTGAATGACATGAAGCCTAGTTGACATAATATTTAATCTATCTACGGTACGAACATTTGTGATCAATGTGAATGTTGTAACTTTGTCATTTGGTCGAAAGAGTTGCTGAATTCACAATGACTTCAAGACTCATGAACAGATAAGGAATTATTCTGTTTTATTTCAAAGAGAGTACAAGATTTTATTTTTTTTTGCTTGTATTTCATGATTCACAATATCATTACAGAATATGTTAATGAATTTGTTTGTTAAAATAAGGTATGGTATACCCTAGCAAAGTAAAATAAAAAACTGATATCAAATAAGTAACAAATTTTGTTATCTCAGATATCATTTTGAACTCACCACAAATTTAGTTATCAATATTGACAAATTTTGTTATCATTTGTTATCAATTTTCAAAGGCGATTTTTGACGAACGTCACTGAATTCTACAAGCATTACCAGCATGTGATGGATATGATATTGATCTACTCACCAGAAGCACTACTTCAGTTTTTAGTGTATGAATTTGATATCTTGTTGATAACATAATTTGAAATTATCTTAAGAAATTTGTTCATATCACAAAATTTGTTATCAATATGAACTCGACGATAATAAAACTAGTAAATATTGTGATATCCAACGAATATTAATTTGTTATCACTTTTATTATTTTGGCTGTTTATTCAGCCTAAATGATAACATATTTTGTGATCAAACACTGATAATTGGATATTAGAACTTGTTATCAACTTGGTATAAACCTTTGCTCGGGTAATTTGTTCATTCCACAGTTCTGATACCACTATTTTCTCACTATTCCTTTCTTATTTTATCCAAGCTGGACGTGGAGCATGGACGTTAATCTTTGCCATATTGTTGGTTGTTGGTTGTCTTCTCCATGGTTGGTTGTTGGTCCATGGTTCGAGTACCATTGGATACATGCCCTTTCGCTCAATTTTCAAAAAACATCTGTTAATTTTCCTACCTGCCGCACTCTGGCGGAACTTTCAACACTTTCTCTTCACATCTTTCATTCTAGCCAAAAACATTGTTGTTCACTCTTGGTGCCTCATGGTGATGAGCGAACATCTCCTTCTTCATCATAATCGTTACTCCTCGCACGGAGAATACATAACATAACAAATAATGTATGCATCTTTTGAGGTTTAAGAACCGGCAGTCCAAGGGAGCCAAATCAGGTGAATACGGTGGATGCGGAAGTTATTGGAGCCGTAAAAGCTTGATTTTAGCCGTGGTTGTGATGCTTTTGTGCGCCGGTGCATTGTCTTGCCAAAACAAAATTGTTTTTTCTATTAATGTTAGGCCGTTTTGTAGCAATTTCCGTCTTCAATTACTCCAATAATGTACAGTAAAACTCGCTGTTGAAGTTTTTATTCTTTCCGAGGTAGTCCATAAAGAGTATGCCATCACAATCTAAAAAAACCGACGCAAAAATTTTTCCGACCCTTTGTGCCTCCCCATACCGCATTCTTTTTACTGTTGTGAAATAGTGGAGCCACCCAAGTAGCACACCACGATCATAATTAGTTGCAGGAACTTGAATATGACTAACAAAGGCACATTTATGTTTTCTCAACTTAATGGCAACATGTGTGCAGGTTTCATCAACAGTAACCAATCGACGCCAAAAGTTCTTCCGATTCAGCATCAGCAAGTCTAAACACTGTTTCGAAGTGATCTCGCGTTCTTGTTTTTGGTCAGGAGTGAGCATGTGCACCCAGCGGCAGGATAACTTTTTCATTTGTAAAATCTCGCCTAAAATATGGCTTGTGCGCTCAGTACTTATCTTTGTGGCAACTGTTAGCTCATGCACTTTCACTTCATATCATATCATAAACTTTTTTTACATTGCAGGACATTAATGACAAGCATGTATACCATAATTAGGACGCGGAAACACCATTTGAAGCAGTTTTATTCTATTTAGTTCGTATTAGTAACAGTATTAATTTTAGTCATATCCTTTAGAATAGGGTCATTGTTTTCTTATTAATCTCAGGTTATTTAGGTCCGAAATTATAGCAAATGAATTTGAAATATTGTTTATTGGAGATGCGAGTAGTTAGTCAGTATATTGATTTAACCCATATTTGATGAAAAAACTTCCACTCCTGGTTGGTGTTGATTAAATTTTGCTTGGTCATTGTGACTTTATTCTTAATCAGAGAAACGGAATATCCCAATTAATCTCTCATATGTGCCCTGCATGGGTCCTCCTTTAGCTCAGTCGGTAAAGTTCTGCCAAACCCAAGTAGCACACTACGGTCATAATCAGTTGTAGTAACTTGATTATGACTTTGCATGTCATGTTTGCGTTTTCTCAACCAAATGGCAACAAGTGTGCTACAAGGGAATCTACACCATGCTGGAGGTAGTTGGGTTCGATTCCGGTCTGATCTAGGATTGTTTCGTTATGGAAAACTTCTCAACTCCCTGAGCATAGCGTCACACAATTTACTAATGTGAAAATGGTGCCTGGCATCGAATGCTCTCAATTGATAACTGTGGAAGAGTATTTAGTTGAGAACAACCAATTATCGAATTGTAAAAGCAATAAGTTTGAAATGCTAAAAAAAGAATGTACACTGCACTTCATTTTGTCCCTGAATCTATATTTAAATTTAATTTTAAGATATTATGACCATGACCCACCAAATATTGCACCATCTGACCATTTATACCTAACTCAATCATACCCTCAAAAACTTACTGCTGAGCCAAACAATAAAGAAGCAGCACTAGACATAGAGCCTACAATTTAGTGAGACAACAACATTTAACAAAAACATCACACATGAGACAACACAGAATTTCAGAACTTACAATAGCGCAATAATCACCAGCTCAGATTTATCAGTGAGACAGTTTGATTTAAGTGAAGTTGATTTTGATTTGAAATGAAATGCATAGGACTGTTATGAATAAACACTAATAGCAATAGGGTTTCCAACACATTTGATAACCATAAGCACATACGAATTATTATGAATAAGACAAGACATAAAATTACACGAACACTGACGAAAGCTCAACATGGACAAAAACATGTTTAAACATATTTATGAACATGAAAGTGAATCAAAATGTCTTTAATATTGTTGTGAATAAGTTCCTGTCACGCCATTCAGCACCTTCGTATCAACCATTGACAAAACAAGCTTCGCTTAAATCTCCACGCTTACAGAAGAAGTTCTCAAGTGGCTTCTTCTCACCTCCGATCCCGTAATCTCACTTATCAACAGACGTACAACTCGTGGTGAGACACAGTTTGATTTACCTGAAGAAGATCGAAACTTAATAAAAATTTACTAATATCCTATTAAGCGTTTTTCTATGAAAAAACGGGGTAATTGTCATATACTGAACAGAGATAGCCATGATTTCTGTGTGTTTTGATTCTATTTAAGCTCCTGATGTATGTTTTTATTGAAAACTGTATGTTACAGAAAGTAGCTTTAAAAGAGATAGAAAAATATCATCTCTCCCAAATTCTCCTTAAACGTACTTTAAGGTGTGTTGAATCAAGTCATGGTGTGCCAAATTTTTTTCAGGTGCTCCATTTCATGTTGTAAGGCCTATAATATGGCGTAAATTTAACGGAAAATTCAATATAAAATGAAAACAAGAAGAAATACAACTATGGGGTATTCAGCAAAATTGTAGCAAATGTCAAAACAAACAATAGCAAGCTGGTAAAAGTTAAAAATGAATGACTTTTAGTCGAAAAACGATTATTTACTAAAATTCGGAATTATCGCAGTAGGCTTTGAAGCTAGACAAAAAATATGTTGTACAAAGTTTTTTATAACAACAATTTCTACAACTTTGCTGAATATATCATCTCACGATATTGACCCATAAAAACGTTAGAGTATACGCCACTCTTGCGTTTAATGCAAGAAAAAAATAATTTCATACAAATTGTAGTACAATAAGTTTGCAACAAGTTCTCAGAAGTAACCAAAGCTCTAATACCACAAATTTCCATTGAAAACCTCATGTCCGCCTAAAATAGCTTACTGGACCACTGTGCATTGTGATATTTATAAAGAAAAAAAAAGGATTTGTATAGGTATGGGTAACTACAGAGAATAGACATCCAGGCTCGAACTTTTTTTTCCAATTTACTGTGTACATTTTCAAAACAACGCCGCCTTGTTTAGGTTACACCAAACTAAAACTGACAGACTATCTAATCTCGAGGTGGGCAAGTGGCGCCATCAACATACGAATCATCAAAACTAATGGAAACGAGCTATAATTTTAAAATGGCAGTTACAGAAATTTACACACGGAGGGCACTCCAGCTTGGATGCTTGTTCTCTGTGCCTATAAGTTCAATTTTGATGGATAATTTACATAACTGATTTTTTTAAGTTATGGAAATTATACATAAAAAGAGAACCTATAGGTTTCAATAAGACCTTTATTGAAAAGCACAATCAGGACCGCTTTTGGGACTTCTTAAGCTTCTTAAGCTAATTTTTTTGGGGTGTAAAATATTTGGACATAACTAGAAATTAGATGAAAAATTAGTATCCTCCATTTAAAAGTATCCTCCATTTAATTAAATGGATTAAATGGAGGATACTAATTTTTCTTCTAAATTCTAGTTACAGGTATTCCTTTAAACAGCTCAAACCCTCTAGGATTCATATTTGGACATATTTAGTTTTTGTAATATAAATGGTTGGATCAACAAAAAAACTCAACAGTGAGTAAAGTGTGATACCGTAATATTTTCTTTGGTGTGTCACCTCAAAATCATGTTGTGAATTGTAGGTCCATCATCATGCTATCAGATGTTTTAGTGGGTCATTAAATTCCGCTTTACCCCTTCAAATCCTACGTTTATTAAGCTTTAAAAAAGAACAGCTTGAACACCCTTCCTTACGGCAGTAAGCAAGAATCTAAGTCATGCCCGATGAAAAGATGAATGTCGGAATGTTCTTCTGCTCTCGTGTCCTTGGCAATCAGCTGCTCGTCTAATCTAGCAACGGAAATAAGACGAAGCGTAAGTAAGACGGGCGTAAGACAATATCGGGCGGCTGGAACCAGGTTTTCTTTTGACGCTGTCACCTTTTTTCAAAAAGAAGAAGGAAGTTCTAAATACCGGATCAGCTATTTTTGGTAGACACGAAGTACCTCACGTTGTCCAGTTTCTTCGCACCTAGGTGGAGCTAGAAGTACGAACAAACCGTCGAGCGTAATTGCTACAGTAGTTTTGCCATGACTTCCGCAATTAGTCAACTGTTAACACTGTTAAATTGTTTCAGTACACATTAGGGTAATAGTACGGAAAATAGCAAAAATCATTAAATTTTTCTTAATGCATACGTTTTGCGGACTAAAATTTAGAGAACCTTTGTAGCATAAAAAAGTGCAAGTGCAATGAACATCAAACATCAAACATCACACATGAACATTTCAATCTTCAGTGTTGATTTAGTACCGCTAGGAAATTCTTCAAATGCAGTAATGAGCTACGGAGCTAGCAAAAAATCATGAAAATTTTAGTCTGCTCTTGGTCACAACAATTTTGGCATAAATTTACGTCAGTTATTGAAATTACACAATAGTAAAATCTTAAAAGCAATTTACACGCCAAAGCGCAATTATTCGAATGGTTCTCAAAATGTATCAAAATTTCAATTTGTAATGCCGAATTGTGAAGAAAATTGCAAATCGCATGAGGTCAAAATACGATATTCGGTGGTTTTGGGACCCAAGTTAACGGAAACTGGCATGGAGCTCTGCGTCTGAAAATATTTGTGAATCAACCAAATTCACTATCCATATCCGATAGTCCAGATTTATCAGTGAAAAAACTTGATTTTAGTGAAGTTGATTTTCATTTAACATGAAATTTAAAGGTTTGTTATGAATAAAAACAAATTAATCCATGAAATAAATAACAATACAGTTTCTCACACATTAACACACCAGAAGTTTTGAAACCTTAAATTATATTTATGATTAAAATAAATTTAAATCTTTATTAATGCTATTAATGTATCACTAGTAATTTACCTATATACCTACCATTAACAGTAGTAAAAAAATGTTTCTCGAATTTGATCTAAGAAATTATGTTTCTGTCATATTTCTTCTTTTTACCAAATTTTGTGTATAAAAGTTATTATGATTTGCAGCATGTCAGATGTGTCGGATGATGGGTTTGTGAAACTAGCCATTTTCTCGGGGAACCTAAAACTAAGGTCCGGAATGTAGTCCTAGACACTCGATTTGACCACCGTTGAACTTGCTATTGAATTCACATTGAGGTTTAAAATGATGAGTTTTGCACGATTGATGCCAATTATGGACTTCGATCATTCAACGGAACGTGTTCCTCAGATATCTCCGAAACCGGCAGACCGAACATAAATCTATAGCGTTCTGTTGGAATGTTTTAGCGGTCATTAGCAGCAAACAGAGCCAAAACAATCAAGAGATAGACAAACATGTGCTAAAAGACAGCTAAAAGACTGATCTGACATTATTAGTAACGCAAACCTACATTCACACACAAACATGCTCAGTTCATCGGGCCTATTCATAAACCACGTAGACTCATACACGTTTACTTTTCTGCAATTTTCCTTTACAAAAGTTCGTTTTATCAATCTCTTACAATGATATTTCGCACTTGCAAAGAAATTGCTATGTTACCGGCAAATAATGTTCAGTAGTCGGGAATTTGAAAACAAATACGAACGCTCAAAATTTCATTATAATTGGTAGGGTTGCTCGTTATTGAAAAGTATTGGACAAGATGTTTTGTATTTAGTCATTAGACTGGCCCTTTTCCCGTTAGACTAGCCTGAAAAAATCAATAATTAAAAAAAAAATTCATTCTGGATAACTGGTTTGACTGTTGTGATTTACCTATTTAAAAAATGTTTTATTATGCTAGTTGAATAATACGTGGCTGCATTTTTAAGATTATACAAACTTAAAAATAAATTAATAGCGTTTGACTGCAATTATGCACTTCTTAAAAATTGTTCACGGACTCGGTTACACATTCAGCTGAATTCACTCGGCATTTTCATATTTAACTGATAACTCGGATAAAAAATCGAAGGATGCCGAGTCTCAGCATCACATGAAACTGAAATGTCGGGTAATTTCATTATCAAACTGATTTTCGGCAATAATAGGAGCCGAGCACAAACGTTAACCAAACTTCAACCGACCTCATCTGCCTATCATGCCGGAATATCGGTATAGCAGTGTCGGCATATTGTTTTTATTCGCAAGTGGAGTAGGTCGTATGTTGTTTGTGGAACGACGAAAAAAAATATATTTATTGACACTACACCAATTGAATTGATAAAACCTCGTCAAAAATTCTAAAGGGTGTCCACGATGAAATTACCACACACAAAATTGATCCGGGAAATTCGAGTTTTCATCCGATTGCCATCAAATTTTCAGGGGTTGATCCTTGTTCTCGTGATGAATGCGCAAGATTTTATCACGCATGAGCAGTTCTTTCGACTCCATTTCGAGTTTTGATCACAGGACTTTAAAACATGTAAATAATGCACTATGAACTAAATCCTCCCAAATTTTCATTAAATTCTACCCAACGGTTGAAAAGTTAGAGCAATTTCATAGTGTGGCAATTTCATCGTGGACACCCTTTATGCCAATTCATGGTCCGGTTCATGGCTGCTTCTCTCCATCCTCGGTTACGCCCCACGCAATAAAAGTCTTTGTTTTGCCTGATCCGCCTATCTAGTGGGCTGTGCTTCACGCCTTGTACCAGCCGGATTGGGTGCAAACATCATCTTTGCAGGGCCTATGGGCATGGAATATTAAATATTTCTATGAATATCTAATTTCAAATTTCGAATATTTACACACAATTTAACCGAAATCTAAGTTAACCTCATTTCTATTTGTTTCTAATTTTAACCAATATAGCAGTTTTCTCATTCCGTGATTCCGAGCTAACCATATGAGTATTCAGTTTGACCTAAACCGAGATTATCGGTTAACATAAAAATGCCGAGATTGAAACCGAGAGGCTTGTGCGGATCTTGGTTTCAGATAGCCGAGACTCGGCATAAAATTCTAAGTGTGTACTCTGTGTCTTATTCGTTTCCGTGCACGCGCGTTATACTTATAGAATGGATTGAAGCGTTGTTATGATCAATCATTCAACGATATTGACATTCACGGATTGGAATTCTGATTTCGGCACACAGGCTCTGAAAAAAACCGTTACATATAAAGGGCGATACGGTCAAAATTTGGTCAATATCAACTTGACGTATTTCTTTCAATTTTGCATTTAAAAAACCTGAACACCCCTCATTTTGAAGGTGTGTGTGTGTGTAGAATGTTGCTCCTATTTTGATTTTGGAATTCACTCTTCAGTTGTCAAAATGCCGTCCAAGCAAGAAGAGCAGCGTATCAAAATTTTGCTCGCGCATCGCGAAAATCCGAGCTACTCGCACGCAAAGTTGGCAAAATCGCTAAAAGTTGCCAAATCAACCGTTACAAATGTCATTAAAGTGTTTGGGGAACGTTTGTCGACAGCCAGGAAGTCTGGATCAGGGGGAAATCGAAAACCGGAAGCCGCTGAGACGACAAAGAGAGTTGCCGGTAGTTTCAAGCGAAACCCAACCTATCTCTCCCAGATGCCGCAAATAAGCTGGGTGTATCGTCTACAACCGTGCATCGAGCCAAAAAACGAGCCGGACTATCGACTTACAAGTAGGTAGTGACTCCAAATCGCGATGATAAACAAAATACGACGGCCAAAGCGCGATCCCGGAGGCTGTACACGACGATGCTGACGAAGTTTGACTGCGTGGTAATGGACGACGAAACCTACGTCAAAGCCGACTACAAGCAGCTTCCGGGACAGGAGTTTTATACGGCAAAAGGAAGGGGAAAGGTAGCAGATATTTTCAAGCACACGAAACTGTCAAAGTTCGCAAAGAAATATCTGGTTTGGCAAGCCATCTGTACCTGTGGCTTGAAAAGCAGCATTTTCATAGCTTCCGGGACTGTCAACCAAGAAATTTACGTGAAAGAGTGTTTGAATAAACGTCTGCTGCCTTTCCTGAAGAAACACGGTTGTTCCGTACTGTTTTGGCCGGATTTGGCATCTTGCCATGACGGTAAAAAGGCCATGGAGTGGTACGCCGCCAACAACGTGCAGGTGGTTCCCAAGGACAAGAACCCTCCCAACACGCCAGAGCTCCACCCAATTGAGAAATACTGGGCTATTGTCAAGCGGAACCTAAAGAAGACCAAAAAAACTGCTAAGGACGAGCAGCAGTTCAAGGCAAACTGGCTTTCTGCGGCGAAGAAGGTGGACAAGGTGGCTGTACAAAATCTGATGGCAGGGGTCAAGCGTAAGGCCCGGCAATTCGGATTTGGAAAAGCGGAAGCCTAACTGAATATTTTTCCTGAATTTTATATTAATTGAACTAGAAAAAGAAATTTAATTTGATTTTTTAAATAAACGATTTCACCGATTTACACGCGTTTTCCCTTGACCAAATTTTGACTGTATCACCCTTTAGTATATATTTTCAGAAAAAAATAATTACGGTATCCGTTAATTGTGGATCTACAAATCCAATTAAAAATAACTCAACTTTAAAGTATTTACAAAATATTGAACAGTCATTTAAATGCAGATTAATAGTTTTTCGTTATGACCGGCTTGGCCGGCTGAGCTGTGAACTGCATGATTCTATCCTTGCAATTTCTAATAAGCTGACGATACAGGTTTTGACCAGCAACAAAATCTCTCTGACATGCTCGCCATAAATGGCCAAATACAAATATATAAGCTTTGATCATGTCATACACATCGCAAGGCTCGGTTCGCAGTAATCCTATATAGCTAATATGATAGCTCAGTGGATGACAACAAACTCATTAAAACTCTATTTGCCTGCGGCAACAATAAGCGATAACTCTAACAAGCTGAGAACACATGGTATCATCAACCATCTGCGAGGCATCATTATAAATTCAATAAATTCAACCCTTTGAGAAATAAATTTGACGTGATGAATATTAATTGAAATTTTCCACTTATGTACTCGAAGCTATCCCGAAGACCACTATTTATTGTGTTAACCACGAAAGGTTAGATGTGATCCTTGTTTGCTGATTTTTGAGCAACCTCAACACAAACAACATCATCATCACTTGAGGGCTTTATTTCTGTCTGATTTATAACACTGCTCAGCCCGTCTGAAAACGGTATCATTCATCCGATGGTATCCAGCTTCGGGATGAGGCATGTTTAATCGTTTCCGTTGTGATAAAGGTACATAGCTGGGTTAACCTTGGTTGTTCTTAAAACAGGATGAATAAACAAGGCTGTAAATAACACAAGAGCGATTAAATTGTACCGTAATTTCATAACAATGTTGGTTTCAAGCACATGCCGTGTATTCTACATCATTGTTCAGCTATTTTATGGCAGCTATTTTACGGGTAGGCAAAATATAACATGTGTTCTCATGTAACATTTCTCACAGCTCAGACCAAAACGTGACAGCGATAAAGATTAATATTAGTACCTACTCTTATTGAAATGAATTTTTCACTGACGGCATCTTTTCTTTTCTCATTCCAGTATTCCCTTCTGCAAACGGTTGTGGAAGCGTGCCAAAAGAAAAGGCATTGTAAATTTCTAGCCTCACCGAAAACTTTCGGTGGCGACCCCTGTCCGGGTCACCGAAAGTTCGTGGAAGTAGCTTATAAGTGTAGACCATGTAAGTATTTCTAGGGTTGTGGTTTTATTTTATTTTCGTATGCTAATTTGAGTTCGGCTTGGCACGTTGCCCTCGTAATAGTAAATAGGAATGAGATGATTATAACACTTAGGTAAAACTGTGCTGAATCCGAACCGTCATGCTACACACTGATGATTGATGAGTTGAATTATATATCTTTTGTATAGTTTAAGAATAAGGGGGGGGGGGGGGTTGTTACTGCTATCGAGGTAATTTGATCTAATTATTTATTTTCTGATAGTTATTGAATTATTTCTGTATAAACGGTGCAAAACAAATAGTATAATTCAATTCGTAAGTATCTCCGGAACCCCCGCTCAAACCATGTGTGGATGATTTGAAAGATAAATTCAATAAAATAAGGTATGATTCAGCATAATCATACATTTTTCTTGCATTTTCAAGCTTTCTACTGATCAAAACTATAATTTAGAGCTTGAAATGTCAGGACTAATGCTTGCACTAGTTTAATTGTGTGATAAATATTATCAAACTGGTATGTCAAGTAATGAAAGGTGAACAATTCTAAAACTGGAACTGGAATCGAAATGTCCAGCCAGCTCTTGCTTTGAAATTGCACATTTGCCGGATAAATTTAAGAAGAGCCCGATTCGGTCAGTATAATATCATGAAAACTTCTTCAAGAAACGATATTATAATTTTGGTGTATGACAAATAAGAATACCAATCTAAAATGGGCGGAATTCTTTAAATTCTTTAAAATGGGCGGAATATTTCACAACAGCAACACGAAATCTTGAAAAACATCAAAAAAATTTGCTTTAACTTGCGGAAACATTCAATTACACTCTGTTCATTACCAAAAAACAAATAATGACAACTGTAACAAACCCCCAAATCAGCCTGCCCATTTCAAGTTAAGGTGGACGAAAGGAAAATTCAATTCCTCCTGGTGTAATTTCACAAATTTCCAAAACACCTGATGCCATGATTTCAAGAACAGAAGCCCCTTCTTTGACTAGGTTGTTCGCATTTGAAGACATTGTCGAAGGTATCTTCAAGTATCTCGAAATGTTTGGCCCACTTAATAGCATTGTCCCAATGCTTCCCACCGCACAGTGGCGGCTGTTCTTATAAAAGTCGGACGAAACCTAAAATGTTTGTATATCGGCCTGAAAATTACATATTTAGTAAATTTTGGGGTGTTGAGTTGATTTTTGACATCAACAATTATTTTAAATGGAAGATAATCTCTCTAAAGTGCAACTGAACCTTTCTTACGAGTATGATATTTTTTCAGTTCATACAAAATTTGAAACCCTTTTTCAGTAGAATTTCAACGTAATCAAAAATAATTTTAATAGGGTAATTGACGGATTTAGTAATACTTTAACCTATTATCGTCAGCCAGTGGACTATTAAGTGTGTGAAGTCAGTCATAAATTGTTTATTCATTTTAAGTCTACACTCTAGAGCATAAGGGGTGGGGGAGGAGTGGGTTAAGTTTATTTTATTTATTGTTCTCTAGGTTGGAGGTGGGTAGTAGGAAATGCATACGCAACAGATTTAGCAATATGAAAAAAAATTAAACCGTCAATTGTATTGCTACAAAAGAAGGGTTATCTAGTACGTTGAAATTAATTGCATATAGTTTGAAGGGGGGTGTATAATACAGATAAATCTATATATATATATGGCAACTCTGCACGCAAACTTCACGCAAACATCAGCACCTTCGTAGTCCCGAATGGCAAACAGCCACGGAGAAAGAGAAGCTCGTTATACAAGATGTGTCACAACTACATACAAGCGAGCTCCCATAAGCGCCCATGCAAATAATTATATCACTAAATTTTTTGCGGTCTACTAATACGCTTGCAGTTAATCTTCTTCCTCACCCTGTATAAATGCTCATTGGATTCGACAGGCTCGTTCGAACACCAATACTTGCATTTTGTGTATGAACTTTGAAATTGTACAAAGTTGAAAAGGTCCGGTGCACTTAATCGGACGGAAGTCAATTAAAAAAAAAAATACAAGTTTTCTTTCTCATCAAAGATGTGCTCGACACCAATCGGTAATCAATATTTTTTCTCCTATGTCATTAAATGTGTTTAAGCTTTCGTTTTTTATTTAATTAGAAATTTTCTTAAAAAGAAAAAATATATTGGATCCGGTTCTTGATATAGCCAGTTCGAACGATAAACGTACTGCTATTGAAAACTACATAGAAAGATTTGTAGGAGGAACCATTCATGAAGAATATGAGAAGCAAATATCAATATTCTTTCGAGAGTTCTTGCGTCGATGGAGTAAATCACAACGGAAAAAGGATCGCTTTTTAAAGGAAAATGGTTATTGGCTCGACGATTTTTTTGTACTTTCTGGACCTAGTTCATCAACATCAGAAGCAAATGTCAATCAAGGTGGTCGACCTTCAAAAGAATTCGGTGATTGCAGCAACCGAAGTAAGCGTCGAAGAACGGAAGAATTGCGTCGTACATGTAGCTTTAGTACGTTCTTATTGCTCTTACTTTGTATTTTTTTTCTCTTTTACATACTTAAATGTTTTTTTTTCTTTATAACTTTATAATAGGTGAGTTGAAGTTTGCTACTGAGGTGGCTTTGCGTGCTGATGGGCAGAAGGAAGTTGCAGGCATTCTGAAGACTGGTGTCTCTACGCAAAGGCTATCTGATGAACAAGCTTTAGCTGTATTTGTTGATGCAAAGCTATCTACGCGTAGCTACAACATCGTAAAAGAGCCTGCAAAAACCATATACCCACCATATGACTCAATCTCTGCTGCTAAAAAGAAGTGCTATCCTCCAGATCAGTACTTCGAAATTTCAGAAGGTCTTTGCAGAATTGATTTACAGCAACTTTTAAATCATACTGTTTCAAGATTAATTAGTCTTGTGCAGTTTAATTTTACTAATCTACCTAATGACGATTTGCGGCTTGTTCTGAAATGGGGGATGGATGGAACTACGTGAGTACAATCAAACATTTAAAAGTTTGGAAAACTCAGACGCAAACGTAATTTTGACATCACTTGTTCCACTAAAACTGTTTCAAGGGGAAATTGTCATTTGGGAAAACTTGTTTCCATCATCGACTCGGTATTGTAGACCAGTTTCTCTACAACTGGCAAAGGAAACTGTCGATACGACCCGTCAAGAATACGACCGGATGAAAAATGCAATTTCAAAGTTACAGCCTTTTATTGTAAATGTTAACGGTAGAGAACTTAACGTCAAATTTGAACTTGTTATGAGTATGGTTGATGGTAAAACTATAAACGCCATAACAAACACATCATCTGCGCAAAGGTGTTATCTTTGCAAATCAACATCCGCAGAATTTAATGACGTTGAAAAAATGTTGAAGAAATCTGTGAACAGTGATTTTCTGGATCATGGCTTGAGCAGTCTACATTGTTTGATGAGATGTTTTGAGTGTTTGCTGCATATTGCATATAGGCTGGAATTCTGCAAATGGGTGAAAACGGCTCATATTGAGCTGTTCAACAGCACCAAACAACGCATTCAAAAGGAGTTTTTCAGCAGACTGAGCCTACACGTGGACAAGCCACGTTCTGGTCTCGGCACAAGTAACAACGGCAACACGGCAAGGCGATTTTTTGCCAATGCGGAAGTCTCTTCTGAAATTACGGGCATTGATTTGTATTTGATAGTCCGATTTCGTACGCTACTAATAGCCATTTCTAGTGGTAAAAGGATTAATGTTTCGAAATTCAAATCTTATGCTACAGAAACCGCTTTTTATTACGTGAAGCTATATGGCTGGTTTCACATGCCTACAACGGTTCACAAACTGTTGATCCACGGAAGTGACATTATCGATCGCTTTTCGATTCCCATCGGAAAGCTCTCAGAAGAAGCCCAAGAAAGTATGAATAAGGAGATTCGACGAACGCGCGCAAGTAATGCTTGGAAAGGATCACGTGAAAGGACAAACGGAGACGTGTTTCGTGGATTGTTGGTTGCATCGGATCCGGTTGCAACAAGCCGGCTACAGACACAACAAGCTGAAACCGAAAATCGATTTGCCAAAAGAAGTTCGGGATTTATTAATCTTTGATGAACATGATAATGATGTTGATCACCATGCGTCTCCATATCCACCAACGGCCGAACAAATTAAAATCATTTTTTAGCATATTTGCGCAACGATGCGCAAAATGGGGCCTAGCAATTCGGAAAGTAGAGATAATTTCCTATATAATTCACACTATCCCACCTTTTCGTACTGTTTCACCAGGTTGTACAGTGAACATTTGTAAAGAAATGTAGGTTAATTGTAATTTTTAAGCATATATTACGAATAATTTAAAATAGTTTGGAGCCATTTTAACAAATGTATTGGTATGAAAAATAAATTTCAATCATTTTCTTTCAAATTGAAGCTTTGTTTGTTCAAATCGGTTGAAAATTGAAAGAGTTACAGGCATATCAAGCAAACCTAAATATTGTGGTTTTCAGATATGAAAATCATCAAAATTGTACGACACAGGAATGTTCAAAGTGCTGCCAAAAATCGAAAACTCATCCAATCCGCACGAAATTTCTAGAAAATGTAATTCAATATATGAAAAACCTAAGAAAAATATACAATGCCAAAAATAAAGACCCAAATATTATAGATTATGACCGGCTTTCGGCCACTGTGCACCGTGAAGTCTATTTTAAAGCAATTGACCCTAATGTGGCCCCTCCTTGCAGCAATCATTTCCTTCGATGGATAATTTGCCAAGTGAGGTCGAGGATTTGATTACTGTTCTGCAGGGGAACTGACAAAGTCTTGTTCCTAAATTGGAATTTTCAGCTCTCAATATCGGTTGTTACGTATTCGCTCGCCCGAAATCAATCTTCCGTTGATTTGGCTTGATCGTGAGGATTGACGTGGAGGAGGAATACTTTTGGGGATCAAATTCCAGGTATTGAAGTTGTCGCTTGTTAGGCTATTATTTAAAAAAATATCCTTTGAATTGTTTCTTTTTACATTCCTCCTAGAGCCTCGATTAACCGAAAACAATTTTCAGATATTTGTTCGGTTTTCCTGCTCTGCGGTTGATCATGGAAGATGTTAACACTTAACGGTACAGGCTGGGAAGAATTGTACGATGACTACCGGTCTTCCTTGATATATGACCTCTGTGACAGCTTCAATATAACAGTTCTTAACAATGGAGAAGTAACACGTTTGGCTTGTCCATTCTCAGTTGGAAGAAGATTAGACCTCAAACTTAGTTCGAATTCATTATCGTTGGATTACACATGGAATGTGATTAAGGATCCTCACGATAGTGAACACCTGGCCATAAAAATTTGGATTGTCCAATCCGTCTGAATCCATATACATCGCCGTACGAGATTACCCGTAATATCGATTGGACAAAATTCAGGGCAGAAGTAGATGAAGCCGTAACGATTAAAGAAGGGTTTCCACCACTGGAGGAATATAACTAGCTGTCCAACCTGATCTTGGATAGCGTGCTTCAATTTCAAACTCGACCTGTTCCAAGAACATCTCATTTCATTGGAAACCTCCTTTTCCATGGTGGGATCAGCAATGCACCGAGGTTTACCGTAAAAATTCCGACGTGTTTAAAATTTTCCGCAGACGTGGAACACCTAAGCGCTTCAAAAAGTACACGGCACTCGAACGCGAACTTGACGTTAGCACATTAAGGCAAATAATTGCTTTTGATAAATTTCCCATGGAAAGTAATTATTTAAGGTTACATGCAAAGCAAATCTACGCCCTTGCGAACGGTCTTCCAACAGTTACCGGACCATTCGCCATGACAGGCGAACCTGCGGGTAGGCGTTTTTTTGAGTTCTTTCTTCGTTTTATTTATCAATTCCTCCTCAGTTTTCGCGACAAAATTATTGGAGTAGATCTTACGCTTCAGGTTGGCCCAGAAATTCGCGATGGGACGCAGCTGGAGAATGTTGGGCGGGTTCGCCGACTTGCAACATCGATATTCAGCCACTCCATCTCCTCCAACGACCCCTTTGAGTAGTGTGCCGATGCCATGGCATTTCTTGATGAACGACGCAACTTCCGGCAGACATTTGGTACTATAAATTTCCCCGTTCACAGCAAGTCCGGAGCGAAAGAAGCGCGGCTTTGACATCCTATTCTCGCTGATTGTCAGGCACAGTAGCACCTTCTTGGGGAACTTGATGTATGACATGAACTTCACCTCGGAGCTGACTTCCTTCGTGGGAGAAGTAAAATACGAAGTGCTCAGCCAGTCGTTGCCATCCAGGGTGAGATAGGTCTCGTCGTCCACTGCGTCATTGCCTGCAGCTCCGAAACCAGAGGACGCGACTTCAGCTTCCTGACATATACTTTTATGTGCCCCAGGTACTATTTCACCGTTTGGCCGGTTGAACCGACCTCCCGGCCAAGCGCACGAAGCGATGTAGTCACTTTTTCCTCGGTTTTCCTCTTCAGCATCTTTTGAAGCTCCTTGTCACTCAGGGTTGTCGGCCGTCCAGAACCGGTCTGACTGTTGTTTAGACGATTAGAGTTCGACTGATACAGCTGTTAAATTTTGTTTGCTGACTCATGGATTACTCTGATTGATGCTGCATGGGTTGTTTTGTCAGTGCGAGTGAAGGTAAACCCATGAACAATCGGCAATTTTTGTTCAATTTTTAATGCAAACGTTAAGAGCCTCAACTAGGCCAAGATACGCGATTACTAGCAGCCTTTTGTGAACGGATTATTGCGTGAAACGTCAACGAACACTCTTTGGAATATGGACTGCGGGATCGAACTCCGAACAACGAGAGCGCGGAGTATTTGGACCAATAGATCCTTAAGTTTGCGTGAAAAGTTTGTCTGATGACGAATCTGGTGCTGGTACAGATGATGAAACTATGAATTCGATAGATGAGATTAGTCAACCCTATGCAATTGTAGAATGCTCTCTCGCACTCCTTTCGTGTAGCACAACGACTCCAGGGGCGGAAAGGATCATGTTGAACCTGCTTAAGAACATTCAGACCACTAAGAGGCGCATGTTGAACTGAGAGGTTGGGGTTTTGCTCTAAACAGTCGTCGCTGTGGCCTCCGGCTTTCGATTTCCCCCCGATCAAGCTTTCTTGGCTGTCGACAAACGTTCACCGAACACATTTAATGCGTTGGTAACAGTTGATTTAGCCACATTCAACAATTTCGCCAACATGCAAAATTTTGATGCGTTGCTTCTCTTCCTTCGACGACATTTTGCTAACTGAAGTGTTAATCACAAAATAAAAATATAGGCATGATGCTACACGCACACATCTTCAAAATGAGAGGTGTGCAAAAATGTTTAATGCACGATGAACGGAAATGCGTCAAGTTTAAGTCGACCAAATTTTGATCGAAACACCCTTTAATCAGATGACACAGGATACTTCAGTAAATCAAGTTATTAATTGCAGTGGCTTATGCCCCGAACGAATGAAAACTGAAAAAAAATTGTAAATGCGGAAAGTGATCAGAGCCGTTTGTGACATCAGGGGCAAAGAAAACGTACATCCTGGCAATGATTGAATCTGTGATTACTGCCAATTATTAGGAAGCAGAATGGTTAAGTATTGTTTCAGTCAGATTTGACAACAGTGCATTATGCGAAAGATACTATAGCATGATATGACACCAATAAAGTTTAATTCTTGCCGAAACTTTTGAATCCTCCGAACTGTCCTTAAATCAGACCAGTCGAGAAATTTTGGGCTCTGAACCACGCTAAAGCAACAGATACCATCAACAATTGCGAAGGAGGCCGTGCATAACGGCGGGTGTGCGTTCCTTTGCATACGGTTAACAATAATGAGATTTGTTTTATTATGAAAAAAAAATCTAAAAAAACGTTAATCTTGATTTTAAATCGTGCTTATGCTTTTTGAGATACCCTAGAGATCATTCATAAGCAAGAATCTCAAACTGCAAAAATGGTGAGGAATGATTATCGCGATATCTTTAACTGATACCCAACTTATTAGTAACAACAAAAATTGTGATCTATTGGTCCTAATGCGCTAATACCTGAGTTTAAACATAAATGAAATATCAAGCAAATAATTGAAAGTTAGAAATGCATTCAATCAACTTGACATAATTTTGTTAGCATATCATTAGTGAAAACTCCGCTCGTCAACTAAACGAAACAGCCAAACATGAATCATGCATCCCGAAAACAGTAGCACGATATCAAACTACGAGGAACAGTTAGAATGCAGCGGTTGTCGGTTTTGTGTCCCTGTCGTGTTTATTTGATTACTTAAATCAGCATTCGAAATATACTGTAGCGTGAAGTCGTTCCTTTGCTGTACTCACGTGGGTATCACGTGGTCGAAATCTTCATTGCGCTCTTTGGTTTCAAAAATTAAAACAACCAACAACCAATCCAGCTTCCAAAGCCACGTCACGGAATGTTTAGCTCCATTGAAACGGAAAACATAACTTGAATTATTTCAGTTTCTCTGAATAGCAACGTTTACATAGTTCCACGTTTTTGTTCGCAATGCCATGTTTCTGCAGTTGCAAGTTCCTATCCATTTCGTTTTACTTCAAAAACTGTAGCATTTTCTTTAAAGAAGTTAGTTTATGGCTCGGACTCGGCAGGATAAAATTGCAATGTACCCGTTTTTTTTCCTTGTATTGCAGATGAATTTCGCAGCAAAATAGCGTGTGAAAACGATGTTATACAATTAATTTGCAATCCATACTCGAGGATAGCGATTTACAGCGCCAGCTACGGTCGAACGGAATACGAAAGTCTGCAGTGTTCTCAGCCACAGGGAGTGAAGGAGGAAAGTAAGTATCAGCAGAATTTTGTTTTATGTTGCGCTAGTGGAGTGATTTTAATCAAACCTTCATTTCTCATCGTGTTAAATTTACCGAAAGGTTAATTCTTAAATATAAGACGAACAGAAACTAAAACTTCATATATGAGGAGAATCACCGACCCATTTTTTTTTTTTTTTTTAATCAGTTCGTTTATTTGTTAGGCTCAGGCGTGTGTAACACTTTACGGAGCCGATATTCAATATTGTTGTACAACAATTTTTACTTTTTGTTATTAGTAAAAGAGGGATGCCAATTACTCGTGGCTAGCTCGAGGTTAATGGGTCACATTTTCGTTTGGAAAGGGCTAGGGATCCCATTTTTTAATTCCATTAATCCTTATGTAACTAATTATTCAAATCAAAATTTGCACATCACACACATTGAACAAAACAAATAATTATGTTTCTCCTTTTGTGTAAAAAACTATCCTGATCAGCCTGGGTTGCTCAGTACCACATAAGTTGTAGATACTTTTTTCTACATATGCACCGTCTAGAAAAGCAGGAATGCAGAGCTTTTCGGAATTTGTTCCTAAGACGTTCGTTTTTCAAGTGCATTACGACCAGTTTCTACTCGCTACACTTCATATTTGCTTTATTCACTTTAGTGTAACGCTTTAAGCAAAAATCAACCATAGCGTCTGCGCCATTACCGCACTCGTATGTCAGTCAACAAACTTTGACCAAATCAATTAGCCATTGGGCATCGGTTCTCGTAAGCTCTGCTTGCCAAATTTGTTTCGCAATAGCTACAAAGAGGCACAAATCGGCAATGACAGCAAAATTCAAGAAAATCTGGTAGTTCCCTCTGTCCGCAGAACGCTGCCCATGTGTACGGTAGCTGTCCTCAAACGAAAGATCCTCAAGCTCATCTCCTGAACACCGCATATCATGCAACACATTTTAATGAGTTTATAAACTGACGGGTGCCTGTTATTCCAGCATGCCTTGCATCTTACGCCACCGAGACTGTCATGCAAAAATGCCACGGCAGGAGAAAATGCACGTTGTCAGCAGATAGCACAACTTTCGGCAAGCCATGTCGTCCCGACTCGAGGATGTATTTAAAAGTTGTTTACACATGTGGTTAGTATCATGTTAATTATATTTCTGCTGAGCTGTTTTAATCTTTGCTATGATTTGCTAGTGTGCGAACGAAACACGATTATCACCACTAGTTTAACTAAATTAGTTTTCCATTATACTGTTTCCTTTTCATTTCGGTGCGACTCATTGGGCCCATCGTGTGAACAGTGCCTCGAAAGGTGCTCAAGGATCGCTTTGAAGCTGCACCAGAAGCAGATGAGCCACTGCAAAGTGACTTGGAACAGGACCACGACGGTCTGTACGATGAGGACCAGTTTTTCCGTGAATCAGACGCAATCCCACCCGGACCGGCACCGAAGCTGCAAGGAGGTCCAACCAATAATCGAGAATCGTCAGACATTCCAGGCTACATAGCTGCAAGTAGTACACCGCCTGTACCACCCCACTCGATGCAGGATATCATAGAAGACAACGAGTATTTTTTCGAAGGTGAGTAGGCTTTATCAGAATCCATTATCTAACGCTTTTGTGTAAATTGCTTCTTCATGCAAAAAGGCAGTCTTATTGTGAATACCATCATTGTACAGATTCATTTCCAATAGAAGTTATATGAACCAGGAAGGGGGGGAGGAGAGGGGGTTTAAAATTAAAGTCATCACAGCACTTCTACTTTAAAATTGTGAAAACATATTCCAGTGATGCATTTTAAATAATGACTAAAAACAGACCTTCTGATGTCAAGTAATATAAGAAGAACTAGTACAATAATGTTTACGGGGTCAGTTATTGATACTTGGCTCGGATTATTTCAATTTTCGATTTTAAAGACAGGTTTGAGGCTATTTTTTTATTGCAATTTAGAGCTGAACCAATTCTATTGCATTTTGAAAATATTATTGCATTTCAAAGATCGCATAACTTCATTCACATGATTTCTCTTTATGATGATTTTCCATCATGTGCTGAAAGAAGCGAATTAAAATACCAAATAATAGGAAAGGGTAAATTTGCATGACTCTGGTTTGATTGATACTAAGCACAAGCATTTTTCTTTAATTTTACATAAACCCAGTCGAGTATTTATACGCGAAACTGAAGAAGTCTGCACATTGTAGATGGAATACGCGTATCTGTCAAGAAAAGCAATAAAGGTAGTTTGAGTTGAATGGAAGTTACTAATTTTTCTTCTAATTTTCTAGTCTGAAAACTAGTTTTTTGAAAAGACTCATGCATTTAAACTAAATTATAGTTATAGAATGTTATCTCAAAACCATAGCTTGCACTAAAAACCCATCTAGAACCAGTTTTAGCCCTAATTGTGAAATACTATAAGTAAACATACATTGAAAAAACAGGAACAAAAAGAATAACTCGAAGTTTGGAAATGTTTGTGCAAAACCAAAGATATATTTTTAAATCAAGTTTGTGCAAAGGCTTATAATTTAAATACGTGTGTAAAGTATCCTTACAACATAGTCGTTTAAAATTAAAAGAAGAGGACTACAAAAGCATGCATGCAGCAGACAGCATTTTCACCAGCTCGACGGAGGCATCCGTTGGCTTTTGTTAATGAGATCATTTGAATGCTAAATACTCTTGAGATTTCCACCAACGAGAAGCACTCACTCCTCAGCAAAATTGTTCGGGAGCTATAGGCTATTCATTAGATGACGCTTTTAAACAAACTGTACGTATGTTAGGGGGGTTTCGATTGATAATGGGAGAAGAAATGTGTAAAGAAGGTTTGTTTGTCAACCTTTCTCAGACAACGAATACGAAAATCTGCTAAATCAACAAAAACTACATGATAACTGATAGTGCACCTTTTTACGGAAGAAGGAAATCACATGCAACGCATTGAAATTGAGGTTTTCCACATCCATTTATAAAAACTTCATACATTTCAATTGTAATTATCATATCCCATACAATTTCTTAGGATTTGAATTACTTTTCAAACTCGTATTCAATCATTAAACCTGCCACAATTCTTGAATCAAAACTCATATACGGAATTGTTTGTTCTTTTAGTAGAAACTTGTTCTTCCTACAATCTTTAAAAGTGTTATTAATTTCTTACTTTTGTATAAATTTATTAAACTTTTCACAGTTTGATTTAAAAATCGAGTATGGATTTCCTTTACCCTTTACACCTCCATTGTATTGACAAATACAATTGATACAAATACGTAGAAGTAGATTTGTTTAGAACATTCTCATTTCTCTCACTATTTCTCTTCGAGCTTCTATTTAAAACATCCTAAATTTGCTTAGTTTTTATTATTTTTTTAAATCCTTTATTGCTATTGTAATGTTTTTTTTTACTTAACAGCTTACAAAACTGCATATATTTAAGTACAAATGGATTGAAGATTTTTTTTTACTGAGCTATTTTCTTGTTTATTCTTTTTTTTAATGTTCTAATTTTCTTTATCATTAACTCTTAATACGAAGTACACCTTGCTCTAAAAAGAAGCTGCAAAATGAACGCGAACATCTTTTACGTGACATATCATGAACCACTAACTGCTTTGAAGATTAGTACAACCAGTGGTGTATTCTCAATAAAGCAAATTTTCCAGTTAAATAATCCTATTAAGAAATAATGCCTAACATTAAGAGTGCTTTCCTTATTTATTGGCATTTGATGTTTTGGCATTCGACGTTCTGTCCTTATAAACTTTTATCACAGAATCCACGAACTGCTTCTGAAAGAGAACCCGTTGCAAAAATGTACGGAAGATACAAGTAGGTCAGTAGCCAGGTCTACATGAAGTAGCAGAGCTTGTACTTGCTTCTAAACTTAATGTGCTAAGCGCACTTCCACAGTTATTATTTGAGAGCTTCCTTTGACAACACCAATGCATGAATTTGAATATACTATGGCTAGCACAATTATACTCTATGCACAAGGAAGTCGGGAAATTTTCCAACCTGAAAAATTCCCAAACCGGTCGGGAATCGAACCCGCCGGCTCCGGCTTGGTAGGCCGTGCGTTTACCGACAACGCATTCAGAGACGCCTCAAACAAATAACCAGTAGTCATATTTCATCGTACAGACGGTATCATAAATTCCTACGTTTTAAGTAAACGTCATATTTACAAATGTTCTTCATCGTATTATGATTGCTAGGTCATGAAAAATACTAATTTACGAATCTAAACATAAATTCAATCGTCTTACATCGTTAAACTTTTCAAATAGAAGTCGTTGTTACAAATTAAATATTTTCCAATTACTTTGGCACGTACAAGCCATATTTTAGCATTCCATGCGAATTTTTTATTTCCAAATATATTTATATGTAAAAAACACAACATTAAATATCTAAACATTTGGGTTGACAGGGGGGTCAGTGGTTGTATACATGTGCAACTTATCTCCGCACATTAAATGAGAGTAGGGTAAACAGGCTGACCAAAAAAATGACATTCAAACAAAAAAATGCTTCAAATTTGAGTCAAATTTGTCAACATTTTCCCATTTCCAAACAAAAATGAAGTTTCTATGTAAAAACATCGAAACTTTCTTAATTTACTACGACTCAAGCACAAACTTATTTGTTCTTAATTTTCTTCTTTGACAAAAAAACAGACATCACATCAATTAACAACAACAATCAATAGCTTGTTTGACTTCACTTCTTTAAAAAAAAAAAAAAACGTTTTTCAATTACGCTTTGGCGATC
Source organism: Aedes japonicus (assembly GCA_034211315.2). Taxonomy (NCBI): domain Eukaryota; kingdom Metazoa; phylum Arthropoda; class Insecta; order Diptera; family Culicidae; genus Aedes; species Aedes japonicus. Next base: position 45,908 of record JASCZW010000801.1, on the reverse strand, counting down.
GAAAGCATTGAATCAACAATTAACTGGCAACGCTTATAATGCACTCGTAAGACTATTGATCTGAACAGCATTTGAAATATGCTGTAGCGGAAGCCATTCCTTTGCTGTCCATTGCGCTCTTTGTTAAAAACGGAAAACACAACTTGTATTATTTCAGTTTCTCTGAATAGCAACCTTTACATAGTTCCACGATTTCGTTTGCAATGCTATGTTTACAATGCCATGTTCTGCATAATAGAAAGCATATCCTTTGACTGATAGGCCTATTTCGATTTACAGACTTCTTCAGTGTCCTGTGACTCTAGTGGAATTTAACGTAATTTGCTCGCGTTTACTAGTGATAGTTTGCAAAAGTGTTTCAGTTCAATTTTTTTTTTAAAGTGCTCAAGTGAAGAATTAATTGAAAATTTCCTAGATTTCCAATATTTTGAAAACTCTCAAAACAGTTTGGACAAAGTTTTTTAGTTCATTTTTTCAAAATCAAAGACTTGACGGGAATTGAAGTATTTCTTGAGATTGTTTTGATGTGGAGCATCATTCTATTCAAAATCATCTTTTTAAAAAGTTTGCTTATAGAAGGAAGTAAACTTATTGATCTGTAGCTAGAAGCTTCAGCTGGATCTTTCTCGGGCTTCAAAATTGAAACAACTTTGGCATTTTCTATTTGTCAGGAAAGTATGCCAAATGAAAACATTTTTTAAATAATTTTACCATGAAAGACAAGGTACTCACTGGTAGTTTTTTGATGAGTATATAGAAAATTCAATCATCACCTGGAGCTTTCATATTTTTGAACTTCTTAGTTGTAGATTTTACTTCATCCAAATCAGTGCCTCAGGATTCATCAAAAATATTTTCCCGGGAGGAAATATTCAGATAATCACGAGCAACCTGATTCTCAATAGGACTAGTAAGACCCAAACTAAAATTATGGGAGCTCTCATACTGTTTCGCAAGTTTTTGAGCTTTTTCCACATTTGTTAACAATATTTTATCACCTTCTTTGAGCGCTGGAATAGGCTTTTGAGGATTCTTCAAAATTTTGGAGAGTTTCCAAAAAGGGTTGGAACTCGGGTCTAATTTTGACACATTATCTTCAAACTGTTTGTTCCTCAGGGCAGAGAAGCGTTTTTTAATTTGTTTTTGCAAAACTCGCCAGATAATTTTCATAGCGGGATCGCGTGTACTTTGATATTGTCTTCTACGGATATTTTTCAGACGGATCAAAAGCTGAAGATCGTCGTCAATTATAATTGAATTGAACTTTACCTCGCATTTTGGAACTGAGACAGCTCTTGCTTCAACTTTAGAAGTAGTCAGAGATTCAAGAGCATTATCGATATCATTTGTAGTTTCCAAGGGAATGTTAGGATCAAAGTTATATTCCATTAATGTTTGATATTGGTTCCAATCAGCTCCATGGTAATTGAAAGTAGAACTGCTAGGATTATAAATTATTTCTTGGGATATCTCAAAAGTTACTGGAAAGTGATCCGAACCGAAGTCAACATGGATAACCAATTGGCTACAAAGTTGACATGAATCAGTTAAGACCAAATCAATATAGACTGTTCCAGAAAGTATAAGCACACTTTCAAAATAACAAAAAAGTCATGTTTTAATAATTGTATTTGGCAAATCATATTTGTATTTGTGTTTTATATGTTTTATATGATATTTTACTCTCATTTAATCAAAATGTTTAATCATAGCCAAGACTCCTAACTTTTCTTCGAACATGACCCATAAGCTTCTGCACAGTGGTACTTCCCACCATTTTGACCACTTTCGGCCAATCTTTTTTTAAATTTTGGATGTCGTCCGTTGGTTTTATTAATTTTCGAAGCTTTGCTTTGGTTAAAGCCCAAAAAGTATCGATTGGCCGTGCCTCCGGGCAGTTCGGCAGATTCATGTCTTTCGGGCAAGAAACATACATTTTGACGTTTGCATTCTAAAGTGTCCTTTGAGTAATGACATGACGCCAAATCAGGCCAAAACACTACTTGACCTTCGTGCTGCCTGATCATTGGCAATAATCGCTTCTGGAGACATTTCTTAACGTATTTCTGAGTGTTCCGGATTTCCGACCACTCTTCAGCGCATCTTCAAACGTACACTGTTCTCTATATTTTCGAATCGAAGATTGTACCGCTCCGACGCTTACACCCTCTTCCTTGGCCAATTTTCTCAAGGAGAGTCTGCTCACAGTGCACGATACTTTTTCGTTGTTCCGTAGTAAGACCGCGCATTTTGATAGGTAACACAAAACTGAGCACTTGAGCACACACACAGCACTGAGCAACTTATCAAATAGTATATTACCATTGGAATTGCTTTGAGCATTATTCCACGAACAGTGGTTTGCATTAAAATCGCCCATAATGAAGAATTTGGACCTTTTACGGGTAAGCCTCTGAAGGTAACCCTTGAGAAGATTCTTTTGCTGGCCTACGCATTGAAATGGTAAATAGGCAGCTAATAGTGAAAGTTGACCAAATTTTGTTTCAACAGAAACCCCCAAATTTTCAGAAACCAGAAGAAAGAATTTGATGTTTGATACGCCTATGAACTACTCCACCAGCTGGACTATCAAGACGATCATTGCGGTATATAAAATAATTAGGATCCCTTATTATTTTATTACCTTATTTAAGATAAGTTTCAGTAACAACGCCAATATGCACGTTATTAACTCGTTAAAAGTTAAACAACTCGTCTTCATTATCTTTAAGAGATCGAGCATTCCAATTTAAAATATTCAGTGTCTTAATACCCATTGCTGAATTTCAGGGTCATGACAATATTGTTTGTAAATTTTATACCAGTTTGAATTGCGTCAAACATGGAGTTAGTATTTAACATACCATTAATCATATCGATCAATGATTTCTGTAAGAAATCCATTTTAGGAGCGGTTATGCTACCTAGGTCAAAATCTTCAACATTTCTGTTGAAATTTTGATTTCTACCGGCTGTAACGGCAGCGTAGGTATTCCCGAATAAAAATAACCATACAATTACAATACAATAATATAAAATAACATTAAAATCTATTTCCGACCATTAATCGTATTGTTCATTAATCAGATAAATGAAAAATGCATATTGTCATTACAATAGATTTACAATACACTCTATATGCCAGGATTTTCAACAATTGAGCAGCAATACAATTAATAGTAATTGACTAAAATTTGTTCGGAAAATAATGATTTTTTCTATAGTAAGATACATAACAACCCCCCTTTTCTATTGTCGGTGTCTCAATTTACATTAGATTCTATTGTGGTAACAATAACTCCTATCGTCATTTTATCGTTGTGAACAATACTATTAATTGTTCATACTATAGATTGTATTGTATGGTTACAATATATTCAATTGTAAATCTATGAGAATTTTTTATTCGGGTTTCCATTACACATTGAAAGCATGTGCTCTGATGACCCCATCCCTGGCATTTAAATTCCCTCCAGTCTTCCTAAGGTGTTCCCACTTTACCAGTATAAGACTGGCTTTTTCCAATGCCTTGAGGTTATTCAGTTCATTTCATTTAAAATGAACTAAATAAAATTCATTAGAAATCCCTTTGAGAGAATCGCCAGGTTGGGATTTCATTTTCATTTTTATTACTTGAACTCGAAGTAATTTAATTAATTCTTTTTTGATCTCGTCCAGGGATTCACCACTGGCCAGACCTTTTAAGACAACCTTGAACAGACGTTCCGTTTTGGTATCATATGTAAAGAATTTGATGCCTCTTTGAGTGAGATACTCGAGGAGAAGTTTGAATCCGATCAAGGTTTCAGCCAAAAGACAGAATTCAATCTGAAAAGAAATTTTGAAATGTTCAATGAAATTCGTGAGTTCCTTACGGAGACCATGACAATCGGAGGAGCAGATCGACATGTTCGATCGAACATGGGTAGTCTGCCATGCCTCTCCGGTATAAGTGAATTTACTTAACAACCCAACTCGTTTCAACTCTGAATAAAGAAAACTTCGTCAAGAATAAAATAATAATGAATATATGAAACAAGGTATCCAACATTTTCGTTCCATAACCATGCTCGGTTCAGTGTTAAGTTATTGTTCAATTCTTCTTAGATCAGTGAACTTTTAATAATTATTTAAAACCTACTTAACCTTATAGGTGCTTGAAAAGTGGGAATATTTTGTGTACAGAAAAAAAATGAATTTTAACAATCGCGTAAAATCTCCCGCTAACTCATTGCTATCAAATCTTTTTTGAAATCGATTTGTTACTATTCTTCATTAACTCCTTCCTAATCCGTTATAATGTTTGAAGAATACAACGAATGCATGAAATACACTCAGTAGCAAAAAAAAAGCCGAGCAAAATTTTCTTCCAAAAACGCGTTGTTCAACCTTCTGTAACTTTGTCAATTATCAATATATTTGGCTGAAATTTTGACAACGTTATAACTAATGTTTCGGCTTTTTTTTGCACCGATATTTTAGCATGGTCATAATTGGGTGAACAAGGAAAATACTCATGTTGGAGCCTCAACTTTGACGCCAGCTGTAGTCCTAACCACTTGATGGAAACAGTTCAAGTTTTGTCCACATAAATTTCTGTATTTTTTTTAAGTCATGGAGAAATTTTTAATATGCTACCTAAATTTTTCACAGAAATACGGTTTTTTGAAATTGGTATGTCCAAAATGACTTTTTTCACATATGTTATGATAACTTCAAATTTATAAACTTTATCAATATAAAATTTTGGTCACATGAGGTCAAAACATTAGTTATAACGTTGTCAAAATTTCAGCCAAATATATTGATAATTGACAAAGTTACAGAAGGTTGAACAACGCGTTTTTTGGAAGAAAATTTTGCTCGGCTTTTTTTTGCTACTGACTGTAAGCAATTGTTGGTCGTCGTTTAACAAAATCATGTGCTTGCTAGTTACCTCATTTGATTTCAAGCACAAGTAAACTTAAATTGTTTTCAATTTTGTTTACAACCGATTTGATTCTCGCAACATCTTGCTTGAATTTACATGAATTGCAAGATTCTATGCCAGTTCTAAGTATGTGCGCTAGATATTGTAGAAAATTTGAATTTTTATTTTTCAAACTGTGAACCGACCATGCTGTTCTCATTGTCATTTTGGAAAATATACGTGATAGTGACTATTTCATTTTATCATTGTCACTGTACAAATGTATCCTCGAGAAAAAAAAACACATTTTCACATTTTCGGTCGGTTTTTTTTTGCTAGTAGTGTGTGATTCGCCCAGCTGTGAATGTGTGATTTTGATAGTTCATTGAATTTTTTTTCTTATGCAAGCGCAGTTGACGAAGTAGATTATTGCTCATCCTATCGACAGCATGCCTTTATTTAGTTTAAATAATTTTATTCGATACCAAATTGAGTTGACCGTTGACATGGTTTGTTTTGAGTATGACCCTTTGCTCGAATGAGTGACCAAAGTGATGTTGTCGATATTTACGTGTTTTGTCGAGCAGCAGTCGGCGCGTTTTATCAGATTTCTTGCCCCTTTTAAAAATCAATTCCAACGACTAAACAGCCAAAATTACGGTTTTACAAATCCATCAGGTTCCTCTTTCGAATCATCTGAGTTTTAAATTAATAAATTATCAACTGTAATTTTTCTCATATATATTGAGGATGGTATGGAGTATTGATATTTTCGCATAAGCGACTTTAAATCTGAAGCCGTTTCGAAACATCAAATCATTTCAAGGTGCACATTCCTAATTTAGATGGAATGTTAACATGGCGTCAAATATGACAACCGATCGACACTAACAACCACTAATTAACGACACTAATTATGAATAACAGAATTTGTATGCATTTGCTATGGGATAATTTGTGTTGCTTTTGACACTTACCGAAGACCAAAACATATTTCATTTCAGAATGTGTAGCATAACTCTATTTAGAGTTGCAAATATTACAAATTTAGATACGAGTAATTCATCAACAATTAATTTCTAAGATTTATTAAGATTATACCACTGATATGGCCTAATTTTTTTTCGTAGATGAAAGATTGCTGTGCAAAAGAAAAACCGTGTTATTTCATCAATGCCTCAAAATCCTTCACCAATCGAATAAATCTATCGTGCTTCACAGTTTGAGTAATGTGCTCAGCTGGACCACTAGTCATACCTCCCGAAGGCGAAAAACAATTCTGGGAAGTCATTATTCAACACGGCTCGTCCACAAGCCCAGGTTTTACCAAGTGTGTCTCTAGCTTTGCTTTCCATTCCATTGTTAAAAACGCTTGGCCTTACTTGCGAATATATTTCTTTTTTCTCTTACATGCGGCCGAAAGACATCCATCTACAATGAGCACAAAAGCTTATTAGGTCATTTGTATTCTTCTTCCAGCAGTGTTGTGCATAAAACAACCGACTTCGAAAAATAACCTCAATTAACTTGTCAATGGACGAGAACATTCCGGGAACTGAAATCATCCAGTTGCCTTAAAATCTGCAATTTAATCACTACCAGCGCTGAATTTTAGGATGGAACACGGTTATTTGCTCTAACGCAGCTCGAAACAGCTTTTTCAATTTCATACAGGGCCAATACAAAAACACGATTTTTAAGTGATTGCAAAAGACATTATACAGGGGAATTTATTTACCTAAAGGGCCGCCTTTGCTTAGTTTGTTCACAGTAATGTTCAAATTTCTGGCATTATTGTTTGTTTACTCTTTATTTATTATACTTTTTATTATCCATGAACCGTTATGTGTCCCAAAAAACACGTTTAAGAGGCCAACAGGGAACGTTTTTACCCACGGAACTAAAATGATCATAACTATGGAAATATTCAATCGATTTGGAATATATTTTTAAAGTTTTGGATTCAGGAACCTCAACCACTTTCTCAAAATTATCTAATATGACCGGTAAACATCATCCGTCTTCGGAAATAACGGATATCCGGATCATGTTACGGAACATGGTTTACTTATAAGAATAGAAGAATAGAATAACAATAGAAAAACAGCAGTAAGGACACTAATAGTCATTCAAAGAATACACAGGAATGAATGTGATTGCCAAATGACAATCCGGTGACTTGATCCTGTAACAGTCACCTCGGAGCAGGTTCCCATGGGGCCATGGATGGCTAGAAAATTATTTGAATTAAACCCTTACAATATGGGTGTAACATTTTCTGGAATTGTTCCAGAAGAAAATTTCTTTATCGTTATGGGAACATTTCTTGACTTGACTTGTAAGACTTTTAGCCGAGGAAAGTTTCGTCTTGAACCATTCTTTAGAGTACGGATAATATTCGGTTAAATAACGTTAAACGGCTAAATAACATTTAACTTATGGTTTCCCTCGCAAGTTGCAAAACTACACACTACCAAAATGTCATGTAGATTTCTGTCTCCTGAGACCGACACATGCACGCGTCCTTTAGCTTATAAAAATGAGGAGGAAAAGATGAGAAAATAAATTCAATCAAACACATCTCTCGTCGGATTGCGTATGTGTCAGTTTCAGGAGACATAATTTTACACGAAATCTTTCTTTACGTTCCCCGACTTTTTACAAACATGAAATACGTCTCGTGTAAAATTCATAATTTCTAAGTGTGTAAGACTGCACTACCATTTAACAAATATGTTGAATTTTTAAGTAGTTGCTGTTACATCCAAAATAAAACTTGGAACTGGTCTCACCCTAATGTATGCAGTTTAATTTCAATAAAACGTTACCAACTGTTATCTTTGAACGAATCTTTTCAATTTCCATCGAAAAATGTGCCAACGTTCTTCGTTGGATGCCACCGATGCAAACCAACAACGCACGTTTTCTAGGGTAATGTTTTGTATCCGGCTTCCGCTGTGATATTTCGTTTAATTTTCCTTAGCATAACACGTGGCACTTTTGCCTTTTGACGCTTGTTGATGAAATACGGTATCACAGGCGGACGCCAACCTTTGCACCACATTCACGGCAAAAATTAATGCAATTAATTCTGAGTTGGTTTGTGCTTCTTCCGCTACGTCCGGCGGATTCCTGACGCTTGTAAAGTGGCCTTTCAATATGCAGACCACATATCACTGCTGTGTCTGTTGCGAAATCAATCAATAATTTACAAAATAAAATAGCAGTGTGATAGTGCAGAAGATCGCTTATTTAGATAGAACTATGAAGATGAACTTAATGTACCCAATGTACTAACAACCGAGATTGAAATTTAACAAATTTCAAATAAAAATATTTTATTGTTTCCATGTATCAAACATTTAATTTCATGCTGTAGTTTTTATTGCCATTCCAGTGAAAAAAAAAGCATTTTGAACCAGAAATTTAACCACTAGCCACAAAGCATCTGAAACCCCTCCAGTGAAATGTCGCATGATATATTCCTGTTGCAATTTAAATTTAACCACTTCCCACAGGGCATCCAGAACCTATTCTAGGGTCACCACAAACCCAATTGTGGGGAAGAAAGGTAACATAAACATTTTTGAAATGTTCATAAAATTCTGAGAACAATGGTACAATTTAAGTTTGACCACTTCCCTCTGACTCACCCCAGGGATTTGGAACTATCATAAAATTCTGAGAACAGTGTCATGTCGCATGATACAGTCCTGTTCCAATTAAGATTTTAACCTGTTACAGGGTCACCAATTTGACAAAATGGGCTAATGTATATTTTATGTTTATAGCATTTCAGTTAACAATATACTGTATTATACCGTCCATTTTGCAACAGATAGTCTAACATAAAAGTTAATGTCAGTTGGGACAAAATAGGCTCCGATTTTTTCTGTTGATTTACAGCCTCCGATGCGTCTTACTTTTTATTTGAAAACTAAAACTAATTGAATCAACAATAAAATGTGCAGATGCAAATTCGACAAAACACGAATATCGAAGTGTGCCTTGTTCGTATACTAATACAAATATTTTTTCACCCGTGAAAATTTCAAATTAACTTTCGATTTTATAGTTGTTTCAATTGACGTGGCAAGTTCTCGTAGTGTTGATTGTTCCACCATCGGGAAAATAAAAAGTGTGAAAAAATTATTCGGATCGTAGGTGGATGTCAAGCGAGCTAGAGTTTGCGATGGATGCGTATAGCAGAATGCTGAACAGAAGATTGTTTTAACCGGTGGAGAAAAAGTGTGTGTGTATGCGTGGGTGGAGAAAAAGTGTGTGTGTTCCGGGAGTTGTTCACAGGAAGAATTGGGTGAGGCATTTCCATTCTAAGATGTTCTTATTCCAGAGAGTGTGTAATGGCACTTTAACCTTGAGAAGTACAAAGCTAGGACATTATTTAATGCTAGAGTCCCAGCCGCTTCTCTTTTCAGAGGGCGAGTAACATGTGTAACATAAGTCCTGGGAATACTTTCAGGCGTTTATTTGACAGCATTAACAAACACACAGATGACAACCAATGTACTTGTCACGTTCATCTGTGTTCCTACTGAACTGTCAAACTCAAAATGCGCAGTAGTTTCCATTAAAAATGTCGTACAAGCTGGATTTACGAGCACAAGTCGCCAACCTTTTTGGACGGCTTAGTACAAGTGAAATTTTGAGCGTGTTTAAAGACGAGCCAATATCAAAATCAACAATATACCGTGTTTTGAAAGATTGTCTTGATGGTAAAGAACCGGAAAATAAAAAGAAAAGTGGTCGCCCAACTAAATTGAGTGCCAGAACAACGAAAAAACTGCAAATTAGCACGAAAATTTCAGGTTTCAAACACGACAGTCCATCGGATTTTGAGAAAACATAACGTAATCTATCGGAAACGTCAGCGTGCACAAAATATACACAGCAACAACTCGAAAAATACCAAAATGCTGCCGTGCACTTCGTCGCGACCATTTTGCAAATGGAAAGTGCAAAATTTTGGATGATGAATCTTACTTCACGTTTTCGCACCATGAATTGAGTGGCAACGATGGTTTCTATACTGCTAACATTAAAACAACACCAGACGATGTTAAATATGCCAGCAAATCGAAATATGAGCCAAATGTGTTAGTGTGGGCAGCCATGTCATCGAAGGGTATCTCGGCGCCTTTGATACGCCCAAACCAGGCCAAAGCAGTCAATTCTGACGTGTATATCAGCCAACGCTTGCCGAAATTGAAGCAACAAATATCACGCTGACGACAAAATCATGTTTTGGCCGGATCTTGCAAGCTGTCATTACGCGAAAAAACATTAGATTGGCTAACTGAGCAAAACATATCATTTGTACCGAAAAAGGACAATCCACCTAACGTGCTCTCAGGCTCTTCCAATTGAAATTTTTTGGAGTTTTCTCAAACGTATGGTGTACGACAATGGCTGGGAAGCTAACAATGAGCAACAATCGGTTAATCGAATCAAGCGGAAGATGAAAGAAATAGACCTAGACACCATCCAGAACCTTATTCAACATGTTCGCCGTACACTGCGTAAAATCGGAAATAATGGTCCATTGAGCGTACTGTAAATATAATTTTCAACAATTTATTAATAGAATAAAATACCCTGAAGAATCCGATTGTTTGATTTCAAGTACCATGCTTTTGAATTTTTCCCAGGGCTTATGTTACATATGTAAATGGCGCAATATGCGGCTACGGCTAAAGTTATTACTTAAGTCCCAACCCTTTGAAGTGAAATAGAGCACCATACAATTTCCTTAAACTAGATGTTCCCAACGACCTTTCTGAAATAAATGTTTGTTCTATACACCAAACAGGGCAGTCTGTTTAACTATTCTCTTCAACTATTCATTTCAATTTTCCTTTGATATCTACGTGAAGGCTACGTGGGTTTCTCGTGTCTTCTTAAGGTAGATACCAAATTCTCCCTATTTCCAACGGTTGCATGGACCTGGCCAGGTGAGCGATCGAGGTGTGTCTTCGTGAAGATTATTGCATGAAGAAACGTCTCAGTAACTGGTTTCGTTTCATGGGGACATGTAATGTCTGCAACGAATTATTCCTCATCGTAGCTCCATCCAGGAGGTGTGCAAACGTCAATGCTAATACTAATAATAATGCAAATTCAACAAAACACGAAGTAAGAAAAAATATTCTATGGAAAATAGAGTAGCACTCTTTATAATGTCAATAAACTAAACTATACCTTCCAAAAAGCTTGCCATTGACTTTAAAAAAACACCTTTCAGTTAAAACACACGCCACACGCGTATCAGTAGTAAAGGGTGTCCACAGTTAGATTGAATCACTTTAAACTCGTCCCCAAAAACAAGTCTCTCAACCGATTGACATGACATATTCAGGGAATAAAAAACAATATATAATCTTGGTTTGCATATTTTTATTTCACTGTATTTCTTTATCAAATCCAAAAGCCCGAACTGTCTTCTTAATACCACGCATAAGATTTTGTACAACGCTTGAACCGACATTTTTATCCGCTTTCAACCATGACTTCAACATTTCCTGTTCTGTGCTTCATTATAGCCCAATATGTTTCAATTGACCGCAACTCTGGAGAATTTGGGAGATTAAGATCCTTCGGCACGAAATTGACACCATTCGTCTTGTACCACTCCAGAACATCCTTGGAATAGTGACAAGAGGCCAGGTCTGGCCAAAATATTGTAGGAACGTTGTGTGTTTTGAGAAACATGCATTCGTTTTTTCAGATCTTCATTCATATATAGGTACTTGACCATTTATGTACAGATGAATTAGAAACGAAAGGCTTGCTCCGTTTACCACATGAACAAATCCCCTGCCAAATCATGAATTTCTTGGGGAACTTTGACACTTGCTGTTTCCTAAGAGACTCTGGAATATCGAACCTGTCTTTTGCAGTCACATACTGGTTGCGGGAAATTTGTTAAAAGTCTGCTTTTACGTGTGTTTCATCGTCCATGATGCAGCAGTGTGGTTTCGTCAACATATGTGTGTACAGCTTAAGCGCACGTGTTTTAGCTGTTCTATTCTGTTTTTCATTGCGGTTCGGAGCTTTCTGAACTATGAATGAACGGAACCCGGCTTGTTTCTTGGCTTTCTGCACGAAACTTTTGGTCAAGCGCAGCTTTATCGCTCGAACGGAACAGTTGGATTTGCGTTTAAAGGCAGCCTCTCGCTTGTGTTCCTTCACACAGTACGGAACACTTTTTTTACCACTCACTTTCTTCCTATCGACATTTAAACGTTCCCCGAAACGTTTTATGACGCGAGACACTGTACACACTTAGAAAATTATACAGTATTCGGTAATTTTTTACCGAACTTTCAACAGCTGAACGTTCGGTAATCGAATTTACCGGGTTTCGGTGTAATTTTACAGTATTCCGGTAAAAAAATTACCGGAACTTGTCAAATTTTACCGAAGTCCGTTAAATTGGATTACCGAACTGTTCAGCTGTTGAAAGTTCGGTAAAAAAATACCGAATACTGTCAAAAATTTTCTAAGTGTGTAGACTGGTGAATTTTCATCATCTTTCCGATGGTTCGGTGCGAAAGAAGTGGGTTTTCGAGGTGCGTGTGCAAAATGTTCTAGCGCACTTGCTGTTCCTTTGACTTCTTTTCTAAACTACGGCACATTTCACAATGAAACTCACGCAGCCTAAATAATACATGATGAGGTCATTTTTCCCAAAATTTCATTGAATTCAACCCAAAAGGCGAAATGTTACAGCTTATTGAAAGTGGTGCAATTTAACTGTGGACACCCTTTAAACGCGAGCAAATTCCTTTAAATTCTACCAAAAAAGCTTGATGATACTAACATTAAACATTTATTGTAACGAATAACACAGTATACGAAAATAGCTTTAGAATATTTGCGTTTCAAAATGGGCTGCTGGAAATGCGATAAAGCTGTAACATTTCACTCTCAAATCTAAACTTTTTCAATTAATTGCGAAGGCTAGAGTGCTACACCGTAGTCTCACTGACTTTGGAATGTTAATTATAATCATAGTCACCATTATGACGTTGCAAGGATAAGCAATTAATTCAAAATTCCTCGCCATGCTGATTTTATGGAAAATTCGTAGCTGAAATCTCAATTCCCTGATCTCGTCGTCGATTGCAGGAAATATTTTACTATAAGTTCTTCTCCTGATTTTCCTAGAACCTAGACCATTTGCTAATTACATTTCGATAACTATCGAATTTAGAGTTCCACTCAAATTAGTGCTTTCAATTGCAGAGAACATCTTTGCATTAGTATGATTGTGTGGAGATTACAATCAAACCCTATGCCCAGGGAGTTGTGTTCTTATCGCAACTTCCACATATATTAGACGATTTTGGGACATTTTGAAGCAGTTTTTTAATATTTGCCATAGAATCATTTCAAGTTTTCCAAGGGCCAGCTAGCCACGTCTACCATACATTTATATTTATCTCGATCCATTTAATGATTTGTGTCTTTCATTTATGAAACAGTTCCAACAAATAGAATAACAATATACATAAACACTCTGGGGCACTGACCAATCGAATAGGTTTCTTTGTCCTTCCTTCGCATTTGAAGTTTATCGCTTATCACAATAAGCTTAATGCTGGCTCTCAAAATAGATAGCTATATTAATTATAGATATTGTTGCATTAGAATAATTGTGTGGCAAGCACAATCGCATTCACTGCCCAAGGACTCGAAAATCGTCTTAGGTCAAACACAGTCACCTCCAACATGGCCTTTCTTTGAGCTCAGGAAGGACGCTCTACTGTGTACTGAGCTAGGGTGGAGAACTACTGCAGCAGTGGACCCATTAATGTGAATCATTAGTGTTACTCAGGCGTATTGAAACCAAACAAATTCTTCTTTTTTGTACAGGATACACTTAAACTTAAACTTTTATGTGTGGTATAGTGGTCAAAAATCAAGATGCTCGGTATTCACACCAACGTAATACGGAAATGGGTTTACTGCATAAATAGTACTCCACCCTATACACCGAGGAAAACTGTCTAAAAGCGCCCTTACTGTTATCCATTCCGCATTTAAGTGTTAAAGTGTTTCCATATTTAAGCATTATTGTACCATGTTTTAAATTAACCGATGGTTGTCGATACTACTGGCAATCACATGTAGAAGGCGACCAACGTCGAAATGTATGGACTTGGTAGTATTCAATCTAAAAATGTATAGAATTTATCCCAGTTTGCTCCATTGTGGAAAAAAGTCTTGAAACCAAAGTATTTTGAAACCACAGAAACCGGATGATTTTTACGCATCTTTTGGTCTAACTCGCCTCGTGAATGATAGTTTTTAAGAATTCGATGAATTAATGACATTGTACATTTTCAAAAACCTGCTTTACTCCCACGGAAAGTTTTGCCGCAAATTATATCAAATTTCAGGCTGGATCTAGTCTCTAGTATTTTTCGAACCTCATTAAAATAGGGCCTAACAGTATTCGAAGCAAAGCCAACCCTTCTCGCAAATCGTGTGGCAAACCAGCAGCATATACAGATAGTGAACGGTTTCCTTTTCGCCATGATGTTGTGCGACAGTAGAACATTTGTTACAATTAATTAGTTACTTTTTTGGGATTTTTTGTTGAGTTAATGCAACCAATCAAGTAGCTCGTGTGTTGCTCCGGTGATCTATGCCTTTGCTAGAAACGGGCTTCCCCAGTAACAAAAAAACATCCTTTTAGAACGATTTATAATTGTATGTTTTGTAAATGTATAAAGATTTTTTCAAGAGTCATAATCGTTAGTAAACAAGCGCCACCGAACAATAGATAACCGAAACAATACGAAACGTGCCATGCCAGCAAAATAGTGCCCAATTTAGCATCGACACAACCATTCACAGGCGCGGCTCGAAGTAAACTTTTTTCAATGTTTACTACTTTCAATGTATACAACCGCACTCCACAAAACACTCTACTACTGCAACTAATATTCGCATCAATCAACTAGAACGTTCGAAAGAACAATCCACGCTAATCCATCCAAACCTACAATTGAGGGACCTGGTTTGTTACCCGAGTCCATAGATACATTTCGTGACTTCTGGCAACTTTGTACTTCTATTGATGTCCAAGCTCATCGATTTAGCACCAACCTGGGGATACCAATAATTTTATTATCTCAAATCCGCTCAACCTATCGCAATGTTTTGTGATATAGTGGACGGATAATTTGTGATAATTCAATGCAGATGTCTTCCAAATTTGGCAAATCGATTGGCAATCGATGGAGCCTCACCTGGAACCTCATATTTAGCAAGATGATGAGAGGCAGACCGGAAGATGAACTACCTCAACCACAAACTTTTAGCTCATTGTACATTGGTAATTTTCTAAATTCTTCTGACTTTTGCCGGATTTTTTAAGTAGATTGATTCAGTAAACTTTAAGAAGAATTTACTTACAAATTTTATGTTTCCCGTATTCATTCTCAAACAACTTTCAAACTGTTGATGGTCAGTTTAATCTAGATTTTTAATCGTTTAAGTCTAGTTTATTATTTTAAAACTTTTATTTGAGACGTTATATAGAGCCAAGTTGTAACTAACAAAACTATCTATTTATTGATAGAAATATTTTCAAAGCAAATTGGTAATAAAATGTGCTTTAAAACGCGCCAAACAAAGATTGGAGGTTTCTCACAGTTATTCCGAGCTAAATTTCCAGCTGGTCGTGCAAAATCATTTTCAAACCAAGTGTTTTCAAAATTTCATAATTTGCTTCCATGCAAAATAGAATTCCTCTGTAGATCTGTGATCTATGAAACTGACAATAGTTACCCAAAGTGCAATTGTTTTAGTCGTTTAAATTTATATTTGAAATGCTTAGCTACTTTCAATTCGCACTTAACCCTCAGTTTCTCAGCCCTTATTTTATTATTGAAGGCCAGTGTTTTCCTGCTAATTGAATAAATCAGTGGAACATATTCAATCCCAGTGTGCTGATTTATGAGATTCACATGCCAATAATAGGTATTGGCGACATTCTCTGGGATAAATATAACATAATGTTACAATTAGTGAAAGTGTACCCTTTCTTCGGTCGCGAATCAAATAAAAAACAATCATCATAATCCCAGATGTCTCTGCTAACAATTCAATCTGCCATGCAATACCAACACCGTTCGGTTGGTACTCAGAAATATATTTCTAGGCTTTCATTTTGTTTTAATATTTCCACAGAGACCAATCTCAATCAATACCAAGACCAAGACCAATTCTATTACCGAAATATAATGCTGACCTTCAGTTCATAAACAACCTGTTTTGTAATCATTGCAAGACGTGGCACGCTCTTCGAAACACCTTCGCAATTCTAGCGGATTTTTATTCCGCTGAAAATTTCTTCTTGCACAAACTTTTTCATTTACGAATTTTTAAAGAACATAGCAATAAATTCTTTAAGCTTTCCGAGCACGCTGGATAAGCACGCAAAATTGTACATCATCATTGTTTGCTCAACAGAGAGACGAAGAAAGCGTGCGAATATTTGAAACTTGTTCGTTTTCTTCGTCTCCTGAAGTACCGTTGCCTTAGCACCCAGTTTGATGCGTTTTCTGCACCTCAGAAGCAACAAAAGGTTGATAATTCGAGAGTGGAATTTTATCATTGCAGAACCGGTATCGCCGCAGTCTCCGAGTTTCCATTTCGAGGGAAACACTACTTTGCTTGCGATCTGGAAGAACTTTGCCAAAACTTCTCCTCGAATAAAAGTTTACGCTACCAGCACATCGGGTACATCGTCAAAGTGCACGAATGATACAGTAGATTCAGATATTTTCCGTAACGTGAGTTTGGATGATGCTAAGGCCAAAAACGCAAACGACCTCGGGATAAATGTGTTGACAATCATTTCCGCATGGATACAAGCGTGTACGTTCGTTAAAAGTAAGTCGTCGAAGACAAGGAAATTCTCACACACTTTCATCATTACTTCATCATTCATTTATTCGGAAGGCTCAATCACGTAAGCTTAACAGAACCAGTTTTTCCTTAGTATTTCTACACAACTCGAGAAGCCAAAGAAACCAAATTTAGCATGTGTGAGTTTTTTAAGGCAAAAAGGTTTTTATGGTAGCTTGAGAACCCTCCCCGTCATAAAAGGACGGGCTCCCATACAAATAAAACACAATATTCTGCATAACCCGGGAACTAATCAAGCAAACGGAACGAAATTTAGCATGTGGTGGTTTTTTAAGACAAAAAATGTTTCTATGTTGGTTTGAGACCCCTTCCCATCCTAAAGGGGGGAGGGGAGGGCTCCGATACAAATGAAATACACTATTCAGCATGACTCAAGAACTAATCAAGCAAATGGAACCAAATTTAGTATGTGGTGGTTTTTGAAGACAAAAAATTGTTCTATGTTGATTTGAGACCCCTCCCCTTTCTGAAAGCGGGGGAACCTATTCAAATGAAACGCAAATCCTTGCATAACTCGAGAACTAATAAGAGAAATGGAACCAAATTTCGCATGTGGAAGTTTTTGAAGGAGGGAAATGTTTCTATGGTGATTTGAGACTCTTCCGTCATATGAGGAGGAAGGGAGGAGGGAGTGCTCTCAAACAAATGGAACCCAAATTTCTGCATAACTCGAGAAATAATCAAGCAAATGGAACCAAATTTGGAATGGACGAGTTTTTTAAGGCATGAAATGTTTTTATGGTGCTTCAAAGCCCCTCCTCCCTCTAAAAAGGGGGGCTCTCAAACAAATGAAACACAAATTTCAACCAAACATGAGAACTATACCTACTGCTTTGCAAATTTGTATTCAGTGGTTTTTGGGTCCGGGAAAGCATCTTATGATAGTTAGAGAGCCCTCCCGCTTCTAGAAAGGGTGAGATCCCATGCAAATGAAAAACAAATTCCTGCATAACTCGAAAACTAATCAAGCAAATGGAACCAAAATTGGTATGGGTGAGTTTTTGAAGGCAAGAAATGTTTTTATGGTAATTTAAGACCTCTCCTCACTCTGAAAAGGTGGGCTATCATACATACAAAACACAAATTTAAACCAAACATGAGAACTATCCCTACCGCTATGCAAATTTGTATGCAGGGGTTTTTGGGTCCGGGAAAGGATCTTATTATAGTTCGGCACCCCTCCCGCCTTTAGAAAGGGGGGCTCTCATGCAAATGAAAAACTATTTTCTGCATAACTCAAGAACTAATCAAACAAATGGTACCAAATATGGCATGTGGAGGTTTTGTAGGCAAGAAATGTTTCTACGGTGGTTTGAGACCCCAAGCAAAAGAAACCAAATTTAGCATGTGTGAGGTTTTAAAGGCAAGAAATGTTTCTATGGTGAATTCAAACACAAATTTCAACCAATCCTGAGAATTATCAAGGTAACTAAGCCACAAACTGTGTATTGTCTGGGTGAGAAGAATGTTCTGATAGAAGATTGAACTCCTTATTACTCAAAAAAAACTCATTAAAAAAAGCGTCAGTTCTATGTAATGTTCATTCATTTAGTTGCAGGCGTAGCAACGCTCGCACCGGGATCAGCTAGTATGTAATAAATCAACAGCCTATATGGATTTAGTTACATAGCCCGATTCCCAGAGCAAGTGCATCTAGTGGCGTATCTTTAAACAGAAAGCAAGCTTTTCCCAAAGTATCTCCCATTAGCTCCTCATACGCCACATTAAATCGGTCCGTACAGAGATACCGCTCCTGTCATCTTTACGGCACCCGTGCCACTAGGAAAGGATGTTCTAGGATGATCCATCTCTAATAGTTGCTGTCGAGGACTTGTTGCTCGAGACTTCATTGACACTCCTGTTAGTGCGTCATATGACTTCCGTACAGTTGACTATCGCAGTGTTGGACGAGTACTTTCTAATTTGGATTGACAGTGCATGCTTGATCCAACCGACTTTAATATCGCTGCTCAAACTGTTTCCCTTGTCTTGGTTTATGTAATTGACAGGCATGTCGCAAAGAGTTCAGACTAACTCTCGGATCCTTTGGATGACTAACGGTCTTCGTTCGCTAAGACCGACCCAAAACAGTAGATCTTAAAAGATTTTCGAAATTATCGCTTAAACGCCATTATAACAAATGACGAATACATAGGGATAAGTTGTGTGTATTTTAAACGCAATCTGAGTGGGTTTCAGGCGACTCGAAAGCACACAGAAAATCCTTTTGGAGATGTGTTAGTCAAAAAAAACCAGTTAGAAAGCATATAATCCATGGTCTTTAATGGCGAAACCACGGGAGTCTGGCATTTAACACACTCAGCTTCATTGATGTGGATTTTGGAACGATCTCGATGGCGCCATCACTTCTTAAAACATCGTTTAATCCTGGGCCTGATGGTGTTCCGTCGGTGTTTCTAAAACAGAATATGGCCTCCCTAGTAGCACACTTGTTGCCATTTGGTTGAGAAAACATAGATGTGACTTGCTTAGTAATAATCAAGTTGCTGCAACTAATTATGATCATAATGTGCTGCTTGGGCTATCTTCTTTATCCACTTCATCAGCTATTACAGCTGTCCCTCCCTAGCAGCATATTTCTTTCTTGCTGGAAAACGGCGGACATGTTTCTGGTGTTTAAAAACGGGAACAAGTGGGACATGAATAACTACAATGGAATTACATCGTTAATCGCTGTATAGAAGTTTTTTGAACTGATCGTAAGGAACTCTCTTGTTGCACATTGTAAGCAGTTTGTAAGTGCTGATCAGCACGATTTTTAGCTGGGCGTTCCACAACTACAAACCTATTGTGTCTAAAGTCGTACAACCATGATATTGCTATCGCTAAACTTAAGGCTAATGAACGAAACCATCATTAGATATTATATGAACGAAACTATCTTAAGATGTGAACGAAACAATCTTAAGATATTACCGGAAAATCAGCGACTTTCGTAGTTAGGAAGACAGATAAAGTCTCTCCTGGGAGAAGCAGTCCTTTATGGAGCACAAACCAAAGAAAACGGCTTTGAATAGAATCGATTCGCTCGTCACCATTATTATATTTCAGACTCCAAACCGCTCAACAGTACTCCAGTGTTGAACATATGATGGTTTCGTTGCCGATAACCTCTTAAGATGGTTTCGTTCATATCTTACGAGGCACCAACTGACAGTTGCTTAGGCGGCTTTCGATCAATAAGTTTCGGGATACCGCAGGGTAGCCATCTGGAACGATTGTCATTTCTTCTTCACTTCAACGACGTACAACATGTTATCAGAGGACCACGACTATCGTTTGCCGATGACCTGAAAAATGATCTGCGGTGGCGAAACATTTCAATAACATCCACTGTCCTAGATTGCTCTATGGTTCTCTAGTGCGTTCTACACTGGAGAATTGTTGAGCGGTTTGGAGTCCAAGTCATAACAATGGCGCCAAGTGAATCGATTCTATTCAAAGGCGTTTTCTTCGATTTGCGCTTTCCTGGAGGGACCCATTTCGTCTTCTTAACCCATTTTCGCCGTTTTCCACAAAACATTTTTTTTCGACGATATCAAAATATAAGTTTTGTGGATGCATTAATGAAATTTAACATTTTTAGAGGTTTTTTTTTGCCGCTTAGGAACACCGTGACAGCATGTTGCGTATACGCAACACTGGCGCATTACTAGACAAATAGGATGCACCATACATTTAAAGCTCAAATGGAACACACTCAGCCACACCTTAATGGGTGGTTAACTAGCTACAAATAATATTTGGCCTTTTGTGAACATATTTCCATTGTGAAACGACAAAAAATATAACCAGTAACTTCTAGTTTATGATTGAAATTGTGTCCATAAGACATGTACCAACTCATACAATGCAATTTGTGAGTTTTTTTTCTATTGGTGTGTGTGAACACAGTTAGTAAGATAGCCAAAGGATATACCTTTCAAACAAACTAATTTGTTTTGATCGTATTCAACGTACATGCATACACGAATTTTTCAAAACCACTGTTGCGTATACGCAACAGCGGACGGAAATGGGTTAACTACGAAAGATGCAGCCAGTTAGTCAACATGGAGCCTTTGCAAGATGTATGGCCCGTAGAGACGTTTGTAAGGTCTTAACTGTCGCATATTCACTACAAGGAAGAATCGACTGCAAAACAATCCTGCAGCAAATCAACATCAATGTCCAACCAAGGCTATTGCGCAACAAGTTAACGTAGAGGCTTCCTTTTCGCCGCACCAACTTTGGGTTGAGTAGCACAATCTAGGAGACAATCCACATCGGCTGTTTGTTGAATTCACTGCTTGTTGTAAAATTATAGTGAATTAATAAGCACATATTTTACTTGCGACTTTTGGTCTTAAAAGCGATACGAACATCATAGGAAAAGGTTCAGAAAATTTTAACGAAATGACGTTTGTTGAGTTTCATGGAAAACAATCCAAGCTGCTGTGTATTACGAGATAGCATAGCATAGCACTATCCTGGATTGGCTGTTGTAGAGACGATGGCGCCAAAAGAGCCGCCTTAGGTGTGCCAGGCTCTTCATCCATCATTTTTTTTTTTTTTTGCTCAACACCTTATGATCAGCTGGGATTGGAGGTAAGTGTTGATTAGATGTCTACTTAAGAAGATGCCGAGAACTCATGCTACCTTCATAGACATCTCGAGTTGGCAATTGGAAGAGATTGTGTGGGAGGCTTTCCTTAGCGAAAAAGCAAATGTATATTTATTTGTATACAGGTCGTTGGGAGTGACGAAGCAAAGAAAGTTAATGCACTCTTTTGTTATCCATTTTTTTGTATCGAAGGCAGGCGTTTTCTACTTTTGATATTGTTCTTTCCTTGTATTCTCCCATACGCGGGGTAACGATCTGTGATGATGTTGTTTTGAGTAGGAAATAATTTCTCATCACCATGAGGCTCTAGGAGTAGACAGCATTTTTTTGCTAGAACAAAGTTGTTAAGAGAAAGTATTGATAGTTCCGTTAGCTCACGGCAGGCTGTGAAAATTGAATAGAAGTAGTTTGAAATTGAGCGGAGGGCATTGTGAGGTAGTATTTCGAAACAGGAAACACAAACTTTTGCCAAGCATCCCCATGCGGGGTAGGTCAAGGCATGATCGAATGCACCACCTTGGCTGCCAGACTGCCATCAATACTTTCTCTTAACAACTTTGTTCTAGCAAAAAAATGCTGTCTACTCCTAGAGCCTCATGGTGATGAGAAATTATTTCCTTCTCAAAACAACATCATCACGTTTTCTACTTGTCTATCATCTGGGGCATGAGCACTAACTATTGTCCTTGCCTTTTATGGCTTATAGTTGTAGCACCATTACTCGCTATCAGAAAAGATCAGAAGGACGCACCGACACAGAGTCATACAAAAACAATAAAACCCCGTATATATTAAAATATATAAGAAGTACACTGAATTCCATTCTATCCCGTATCCAATCCAAAAATCCCGAAAGGTAACCAACAACGTGCAATACCCATCACCACCAGCAGAATACTGTACGGATAACGTTTACTCCACACTACCACAGCCGCTGCTCTACCCGCGATGCTGTTTCTGATTTGACTCAAAACAACAAACAAAATGGAGTCGACTGACTTCTGTTTCTGGCTGGTTTCCACAAACAGAGAGGGGTCTGCATGATGCGGCACGCTAATCATCTTTTTCATTTAAAATTAAAAATAAACCGGGACAAAATGACACGGCAAAAAATTGCACGTCTCACTTCAAGCACCGCATACTACGATCTTCCAAAGCTGCTGTGTTTTACGAGATACGTAAAAAATGTAAATTCTCGAAAGTGTGCGTTTACAGACAGAATTATATGTAGAAGGAGATGTTCGCTCATCACCACGGGGCCCCAAGAGAGGACAGTAATTTTTAGACAGAATTTTCCAGTTCACATTTGCATGTGCACTGTCCATTACTACATTTATTATTTTGCAGAAAAAAATAAATTATCGTGATTCACATTTGACTGATTGCAGGTTTTATAGATTAACGGTAGTATTGCATTCAAACGACAATTAGTACAGTATAGCATAGCGTTAATGTTTGCACACCTCGGAGATGGAGATACGATGAGGTGTAATTCGTTTAAGACATTGCATATCACCATGGATCGCGGTTGTAAAAGTGAATGTAGTGTTCTTCTGCAGCTGCTACGCACCGCCAACGTCGATCGAACAGTTTTCCAATGTGATCGATCGGATGACAACTGAACTAAATGGCCTAAATCCATTGGTAATAGCAGAGGACTTCAACGCTTGGGGGGTGTGCCGCCTTACCAACCCCAAGGTCCAGATTCTTCTGGAAGCCTTTTTTATAGACGGGATGGAAAATCTGCAACCAGACACCTGAAGAACTCAGGGTGTGGGGATGAGGGTGCCAACTCCTCGACCCACTAAAAACCCATCCGTGCCTTAAGCCCTGGACGCTCCCCGGAACCACCTTTCGGTATTACTTCGGGGAGGGGCCTAGTGTGCGTGTTCAGCACCTACTATGTCTAACTACTTAGGGCTTTAGTAGTTAGGTGGTCCCTGCGACCTGCCTTTCGTCGTTTCGCCATTTTTGTTGGAGATCGAGGACGATCTGGGAGGCTGCTACGCATACCGCGTCCCAAACGTCCCGGTCCTGGCACATCCTCAGGATTGTCCGGAGTCGTGACGTGACCGCTTACGGCAATCATGCCGGATCTCGCGCTTTCGAAGCAAGGACGTGCGAAGAACACATGTTCCGCAGTTTCCTCGACTCCCGCGCACTCGCTGCATGCGGAGGACAGTGCATGCCCATATTTATGCAGGTATTGTCTAAAACAGCCGTGGCCAGACAATATCGTTAAGTATGGCCTAAGTATGGCCTGCGGTGATCTGGACACGTTTCTGGCCTACCTCTGTTTTGTATACCAGTACGCGATTCAGGAAGTAGCTTCCGAGAATCTTGTACAGGTACCCAGGAACCTGTAGGCGTTGGAGCGAGTCAGCGATAGCCACCCAACTGGCGCTCCTCACGTCAAGGGTGACCACTGCACAGTATCGTACTCCTCGCCTCTTGCGCTGGATTGCCACCTCAGCCGTCTTGGTGACGGACAGGATGGCATCCACCGTCGACTTCCCTTTGCGGAAGCCAAACTGATTATTAGACTGACCACCTATACCCTCCGTGTACGTTGTCAGTCTGTTAAGGATTACCCTCTCGAGCACCTTACCCGCTGTATCCAACAGACATATAGGTCTATATGCCGATGGATCTCCTGGTGGCTTCCCTGTCATTGGTAGCAACACAAGGTTCTGAATTTTCCAGGCGTCCGGGAAGACGCCCTCATCCAGACACTTTGCATCACCACCCTGAACATTTCGGGATCCAGCAAGATAGCCGTCTTGATGGCCAGGTTCGGTATACCATCCGGTCCCGGTGCTTTGTTCACCTTTAGCAACTTTGCTATCGCAATGAGTTCCTCTTTCGTCACCGTCGCCTCGTCGCCGGCCCCCGTTGTGCCGTTATCAATGCCCACGTGGTCACGGTTGTTCGGCGGAGCCGTCCACTCTTCCGCCGCTATGACAGTATTAAGGTTTGGGATACTGGAACGCTGGTCATGGGACAAATCTACTGCGGCGGAGGGCCATGGACTCGGGTCGTGGCTCGGAAATTGTCGAAGGCCTTTTCGACGTACAAAAATGCCATTGCAGATTTCTTTCCAACGGACCTGTTCCATTTGAGGATGTTAATTACTGAGAATCAGCTTTTTGAACAACTTCGAGGTGGAGGACAAAAGGCTAATGGGGTGATAGCGCTGGTAGGATCTTTGCCAGGACCGCGAATAGGGATTACTTTGGCTATTTTCCAGCAGGATGGTAAGTAGCCAAGTTCCTAACATCTGTTAAAAACCGCTGCAAGGTGTCGGAAAAAGTCAACACTCAAGTTTTTCAACTCGAAGTTGACAACACCGTCGACACCAGCGGTTTTCATGTTCTTGGTTCGCTTGATGGCAACCTCATCAGCCGAAGTAATACTATCATCAGGGACAACTATGGATGTTTCGGCAACTTTAGATATTGCCTCCGTAAAAGTAGGCTCATGTGGGCTCACAATAGATTGGCAAAGGTTGTGTGAGTTCATGTTGACCAAATGTTGACCTAATGCATTGGCCTTTTCAACAGGGGTGATAAGTTGAGATGGTACCGAGTTCTGGTCGAGCGGACTAAGCGGCGGAATTGATCTTGGCTTATTTTTTAGAATTTTGTTCAACTTCCACAATGGTTTTGCACAATCTGGGAGAGAGCGAATTTTAGCTTCAAAATGCCTATTTCTGAGATCCATCATCCTGTCTTGAATAATTTTAGTAAGATGGTTTGAATTGGTTTTAAGGTGAGGTAGACCGGTGCGTTGAAATTGTCTTCGGATCGAGTTACGGATTCCGATAATGCACTTGATAGTCAGTAACAGTATCAAGATTCAGAGAATCACTCACCTAGTTAACTGGAGGAACTTGTTGCTCTCGGGCCCGAGAGATATCTTCCTAGATGGCACGCAGTTGTCGGTCGATATCTTCGGGAGTGCAACGTAATCGACACAGTCGTCGACACATCGCTGGAACAGTTCCAGTCTGGTGATTTGATGCTGGTTGGCCGAGGAGCCAACTTCGGCCACCACCGGATAGTGGTCCGAGCTGAGCTGCTGGAGCTGACTTGAGGTGTGTTTTGGTGATAATGGCGATGTCGATTTCCTTCTTGTTGAGGAAATCGGTTAGTTCAAAGATTTTGTTCCGAACGAAACAAGCATTCCAGATAAGAATCTTGATGGTGGCTTCACGGTCCAAATTCGTTGATGAAATTCATTAGCACCATGCTGGCAGCGTTCACTTGTTGCTCTTTTTAACGGCAATGGCGTAGTTGTTGCTGCAGGTTCTGGATGAACTCCATCATTTGTTCCGGCGTGTAGAGGTCGTCACCAGACTGATGGGTAGCTGAACTATTTATTGCTGGATTTCCCCAGACTGGTGGAGAGACATGTTGAACTTATGGGGCTGTCGCGGCGGCTACAAGTCGGTCTATCACTAGTAAACGCGAGCAAATATCTTTAAATTTCACTAAGAAGAGCTTATCCTTTAACAGATAGGGGTATTTCGTTTGCGACTTACAGACTTCTTCAGTATCGTGTGCTTGAGTGTACGGCTAATCTCGGCAAAACAAATGAATCGGACACTCTGGTTAAAGCTTATCTTGCACATGCAGTGCTTTGCTTAGTTAAATTACTAAATCACTAATATAAATTGCTTCAGAAATTATGGATAAAATTTGAGTTTATATGACACAAATACCTTTTTGATAACATTTTCTGTGGAGCTCTTCAGAAACAATCTAAACATTTTATATTCAAGCTTAAAATAAAAGTTTTTGTTTTCTTAGTTCATTTGTCGATGTTTGAGTAAAGCATATGTTGATTTGTGACTGTTTATGCTGAATAACGCAAAACACAATTCCATCAACAGTAGTTTTAAGAGAAAACTGCTTTTGAATCGTGGTGTCAATGACTACAAACCTTTGAAAAACGATGATGTCTCTTTCTGCCTTGCCTAAACAGTGATCACACAAAATATTGCCAGTCATGTTTTTAGTTGTTATCTTCCTGAAATTACAAATCACGGTACTGCAGTAATACTGCAGATGCAAACAATGTTGTCAAAACGATAAGAAAGATTATGTCAATAGACACTGATTACAGACAATCTGCCTACTTTGATTGCACGTACTTCAACAGTTACAGACTCTTTGACTCTAAGCTCATCATAGCTTATTTGCTTAGCAGATAGGGTAACGGGATGTAATGTTAGCCTAGCTCCTTGATTCGGCCTATGTACCAAATGTGTAATTATTTCTTCGATTATCAACAAAATCATGTTGCTATCAGCATGACCGATTTATTTCAAAGCAATTGAGACATAATTAATCAATTTATAGTAGTTCTTTTCCGCGTAGTTTTCGATTTCCTTGACTTTTCAGATACCATGACTTTATTGGTTAAGCTGAACAGATTATCTATACGATCTTCGAATGATCTAAATTTACCGAAATTGAACCTACAAACCAAATAATGCAGCCAAGATGTACAGAATATAGTCACACGTTATAAACTAACAGGTCACATTGGTAAAATAACAATGATTTAACAAGCAAACGGTAGACCCAATGTTAGGGACATATTTTTTTCTATCTTCCCAACTATGGCCTGTTGTATGAAAAGCGTAGTAAAAATGATGTTATTGGTAATATTTACAATACAAATGTCTGAGTTCCGGTTGAATGTTGTTCATATTGCTCATCTTAACACAAATTAAAGGAACAAAATCTGTGTAGAGTGAATTATTTTGTTTTGATTGTCGAATGACCGCTAAATCATATTTAAAAATTACTTAAGTGTTTCTTAGCAGTTAAAGTATAGTTTGATTTGTGAAATTGTTTGTTGGGTAGAGCGAATACAGTTGGGAGCGCCTTGAATCAGAAAATCGGGAAGAAACCCGTACGAAGATTGCATTTTATAAATAATCAGTCGAATGGGACGAACTTGCATCCATAAATAGACCCAATTTGGTACCGATAGACTGACCTAACATCCATATCCCTCGAAAGTTTCTGACTTGATAAAACGAGTTGTGTAACTATTCGTGATACATACTACCAGATGGCTTATTAAACATATCTTAGGAAGTGTATAGCTAGTACAATTTTGTTTCTAGCTCAAATACTTTATGAGTTACAAAGAAAAATGTAATCGATTGTTGCATATTAGGCTGAGTCAAGGGACACATACCCTATCTGTAAAGCAATTACATTAGAAGCCAGACAAATTAACTTGAGTTGTGCGGAGAAATTGTATACACTTAAATTAGCTCAAAACAGGCAATGAGTAATTTGTGATCAGAAATAAGCTAGTAATGGCAAGGAAGAAGAAGAACCGTCTGCCATGCAAATAACATAAATCACGAAACATAATTGATCAGTACTCACCAATCATCGATATTGAAGAAGACTATCATTCAGTGCCATGTTGCAACAACACCGGGTTTGATAAATTAAATGCAAAATTTTGTTTTTTTTCTTTGTTGTAGAGCACCAGGAGAAGTTCTACGTCTACCTGATTGTGGCGGTGGCAGTTGCAATCGTTCTTTGCCTTTCGATAGTGATTGGACGAATAGCGGTACGGAAACGCCGCACAGGAAAGGAAACCGATAAATTCCAGACATCAAATACAGGTGAAACGACGCTCCCGAATGGCTTCACTGACGATATATCGGAAATAGATGCGGATATCGATTTACAAACTCCACTGCCGGTGCCGAGCGTTTCCAGAAGTGATGTAAGTAGATGCCCACAATTCTGGTTGAATTTGTTAGCCACCAATGACGGAATTTCTTGTATGTGAGCAAGAATATCCAAGCCAATCAATGTAGGGTTGCTGCTCTGTTGTTCATCTTATCATGTCGCATTAATCCTAGCCGAAAACAAGGGAGTGGCAATCAGTCGAGTATTTGCGAAATAAAGGCGAACGTAAGCAAATATTATATCGAAAAGAAAGCATCTAGTTCATATTTCAGTCTATATAGCGTTCTGAAGGGTGTATATTAGGCTGATTCAAAATTCGAAATATTTGCTCCCCTAAGCTTAATCGACGCCAATTTTGGTCCTGATAGTCCCCAAAAAATGTTAACACATTTGGTTTTAATTTGGCTTTGCACACGCTATTCAAAGTTTGTATGGGAATTAGTATGAAGAATCTCAAACTTACATTTCCAGATCCCTAACATCTTGATATTATGTCCTTAAACCAAATCTTATATACATTCATATAGTGTAAGTTGTCAACTATCAAAATGCCGAAGATACCTGGCATGTAAATTTTATACAAAAATAGTTATTCAACAAATATAATAATAAGAAGTAAAAATATGTAATGTATATAAAAAATAAAGATATAAAATATATAAAATATATATAATAATATAAATAAAATGAAATACATAAAATATATGAATATAAAATATAAAAAACATATAAATAATAAGAAAACACAAATAAGAATAAAACATCATACCTAAAGTGTGTATTTTATGTTTTATTGAATAACTATTTTTGTATAAAATTTACATGTCAGGTATCTTCGGCATTTTGATAGTTGACAACTTACACTATATGAATGTTTATAAGATTTGATTTAAGGACATAATATCAAGATGTTAGGGATCTGGAAATGTAAGTTTGAGATTCTTCATACTAATTCCCATACAAACTTTGAATAGCGTGTGCAAAGCCAAATTAAAACCAAATGTGTTAAAATTTTTTGGAGACTATCAGGACCCAAATTGGCGTCGATTAAGCTTAGGGGAGCAAATATTTCAAACTTTGCATCAGCCTAGTGTATATAATACCATGGAATAATAATCGGAACAGTTACCCTACACCTTTCTTATCGAAACATCTGATATTAAAGTGCTATATCGGGAATGTTACAAGCAAATTTCATGAGCATTTTCTCTGTCTGGCCGTTTGGCTTTGCTAATTGGACTTTTGATTAAAAGCATGGGCACTGTAGAGACGATGATTGTCTGTACAGAATATTTATGATATCTGAGATTCATGCCACCAAAAATTCAAAATTGTTTATCAAATTTGCCATCTTCAGATTCCATTGATTTTCACCTTAAAGTTAGAACAA
The DNA here is from genome assembly GCA_034211315.2 of Aedes japonicus. Taxonomy (NCBI): domain Eukaryota; kingdom Metazoa; phylum Arthropoda; class Insecta; order Diptera; family Culicidae; genus Aedes; species Aedes japonicus. The sequence continues at coordinate 16,305 of JASCZW010000801.1, read as the reverse complement.
TTTTCCGCAAAAAGAACGTCAACAAAACTTGATAAAAATATTGAACATTCTTCACAAAAAATATGCTTGCAATGGAACAGATGTTAACATGTTGTTATGTTAACATCTGTTCCATTGCAAGCTTCTTTTTTGTGCAAGTTTTTTTTTTTTGTAAATCTTGGTTAAATTCTAAAACAATAAATTTGGTTTCCAGGACCTCAATTTTACACCAAGGTCATTGACATGTTAGCTGTGAACATATCCAAAAAGTCGTTCGGAGTGGATAAATTTGGCCAGAAGGTTCTCGTAAGGCAAGCAATTCGTTGCTGTAATTCTGAAAAAAACAAACAATGGCTAGATAAAAAAGGTAAAAGGTTAAAAAACATGAAACTTTAAAATAAATCTTATTTTAATAAATCGTTTATGTAGATTGATACAACAAGCTATTTATTAGAATTATGATTGAAGAGTTTCAATTGATTAAGCCTAAAGTAGGTTTAATCAAAAAACCTCGTAAAGAATTAAAAATTTTAAAACGCAAGTAACAATTCTATTCAAGTCGGGCATCTTAGTCCAAATTGCTTATATGGTCCACTTTTAAAATCAGCCAAAAATTGCATGGCTAAAGGTTTTTTTTTTCGTCACTGAAAGGTTGTAAATCTTGCCCGATACGTATGGCTGGCTGACATGCATCTTCTTACCTTATAAAGAGCTTAAAGCTCGATAACCTTAACGTTATTCTAATAGATTTATTTTTTCAGAGCTACGGAACATACAATCCTTCACCTGGACTGTACGGAAATCTGGGACCATCCAATATATCACATACCTCAACAACAATGTTGGTGCCACCATGTTCGATGGGCGCGATGATGAACACCACTCCACCTGCTGGCTATCTGAGCGGACCAATCAACATAATACCATCTCAGTTTAGCCACAGCATAGGTAAGTACGTGGTTAATGCCACCTTGTGCTGCATTGTGATACTATGTGGCTTGATGGAGGATCACATGTTCATTACAAAACAGTATCGTAAAATCCCGAACACTTTTCGAGCAACAGGTTAAATATTCCGAGGACACAAGCGTAACTTATTTCATTTGTACAGTGTCTTCTCGGCGTCATGTGAACTCTTTTGTGTTATAAAAAAAAGTTGATTGATGCAGAGACGGATAGCAAAGCAATACTTGAAGTAGGCATATATTGAAGATTAACAAACCTTGATATACCATCGTGAAACTTTGAACACTATGTAAATTAAAAAAGAATAGGCTTGGTGTCCCTTGACTCAGCTTAATTATAACCCCTAAATTAATTGAGCTGGAAACGATATTCAACTAGTGAAACGTGAACTAGTAAAAGCTAAATAAAAATTTTGCTTTTCTGAACCCTGAAAGATTGAACAGCTAACTTTATAAAGACGGAAGCTTTATATGGATATTTATGGAAGTGATGTCAGTCTATAAGCACCATATTGAGTCTATCCGCAGCTTCGTCTCATCATAAAGAGTTGTTGTTCAGAAAATACTATATAAGGTACAGCCTAGGCTGATGCAAATTTCGAAATGTTTGCTCCCCTAAGCTTAATCGACGCCAATTTGGGTCCTGATAGTCCCCAAAAAATTTGAACACATTTGGTTTTAATTTGGCTTTGCACACGCTTTGTATGGGAAATAGTATGAAGAATCTCAAACTTACATTTCCAGATCCCTAACATCTTGATATTATGTCCTTAAACCAAATCTAATAAAGATTCATATAGTGTAAGTTGTCAACTATCAAAAAGCCGAAGGTACCTGACACACTGAAAATTTATTTTCGTAAAGAAGCTTTCACGCGCTTCGTAAACATGGATTTTTTACATAGAATAAATGTCTCGTATATTGTATGAAACATTCATAATGCTTTCTATCTGGTGAAATGCTATCATTACACCTTTTTGTAGAATGCACAAAATGAACTTCGTGATGACCAGCCAATCGCTGGTTCTCTTTTTACCGCACTCATGCACGATGGTGTTTTTGCTGTTATGGGCGGAAACAATTTATCTATCCCAAAATAAAAATCAAAGCGCTGTCGTGAGCTATAACTTCATGCTCATTAATCAAGATTGTTCTCACTAGTCAGCGTGGCCTAGTGAGATCAACCACGGATTTAGAATCAGTACTTTCCAAATATTCAGGTTCGAACCCCATGTCTGAAACAATAAAAAAACGCTGGAAAGTTCCACGTGGTTGCGCTTTTTTTGTCAATTACATTTTCAGTCGATAAAGTAGATCTGTCAGTCGTTCATGCAACCACCAAAGAGACGTTTCTTTTTAATTTGTGACAAAATATTCGTAGCCCTTTGCATTGCTTCCGTACAATATACGAATGTTCTTTCTGTGTCAACAAAAGCTTCGTGCTTTTGACAGTTGCGCGTGCAATTAATTACGAATGTATCTTCATAAAAAGAACAAATCAGTTTCGTTGCTGAAAACAACGAATGGATTAGTGAGTAATACTTTCGATTTTGTAAAATAAACTAAAATTAACTTTCAGTGCATGTAAATTTTATACAAAAAGCTAACACCTAAGCTAGCACCTACACTGAAAATTTATTTTCGTAAAGAAGTTTTCACGCGCTTCGTAAACATGGATTTTTTACATAGAACAAATGTCTCGTATATTGTATGAAACATTCATAATGCTTTTTATCTGGTGAAAGCTATCATTACACCTTTTTGTAGAATGCACAAAATGAACTTCGTGATGACCAGCCAATCGCTGGTTCTCTTTTTACCACACTCATGCACGATGGTGTTTTTGCTGGTATGGGCGGAAACAATTTATCTATCCCAAAATAAAAATCAAAGCGCTGTCGTGAGCTATAACTTCATGCTCATTAATCAAGATTGTTCTCACTAGTCAGCGTGGCCTAGTGAGATCAACCACGGATTTAGAATCAGTACTTTCCAAATAATCAGGTTCGAACCCCATGTCTGAAACAATAAAAAACGCTGGAAAGTTCCACGTGGTTGCGCTTTTTTTGTCAATTACATTTTCAGTCGATAAAGTAGATCTGTCAGTCCTTCATGCAACCACCAAAGAGACGTTTCTTTTTAGTTTGTGACAAAATATTCGTAGCCCTTTGCATTGTTTCCGTACAATATACGAATGTTCTTTCTGTGTCAACAAAAGCTTCGTGCTTTTGACAGTTGCGCGTGCAATTAATTACGAATGTATCTTCATAAAAAGAACAAATCAGTTTCGTTGCTGAAAACAACGAATGGATTAGTGAGTAATACTTTCGATTTTGTAAAATAAACTAAAATTAACTTTCAGTGTAACACCTAAGCTAGCACCTAACACCTAAGCTAGCTCATAATCGAATTAAATTTTCTACCAACGCGTGGCCTCCACATCAGAGAACCGTTCATTTGCTCTTTTCCTAGCTACTGCGGATCAGCGTATTGAGATTTTTGAAAAAAAAATGTATTCATCGTTGAAATATTCGATTAAAATTCGGTTTTAAACATTACTTACAATTTACAAATTCGCGGTTAGCCTACTATGTTTCTCACCAACCAGTTGCTCTGCTTTGGAAAAGATCTGATCACAAGGTACAGCGTTGCAGGAATGCACAATCATCATTATCTGATGATGATGCCGATTGGGGTGTAGCTTGCTGATTTTCATACGATGTATTAATATTCTTCCGCATTTTAGACCTTTGTTCGTCGCGTTGTAAATTTCCATATCTCCAAAACTTTGCGTTTAAAAACCACGGATCGAGAAAGATGGCTTGAGCGATCAGTTCATTCGATTCTGTTTCCCCGATTTGCTTGATGAGATCATCTTCCAGTTAATCTACCAGCCTTACGATATTTGGAGGAAGAAAATCGTTTGAATGCAGTTTGATACGTTCCGTCATAATGTGGGCAAGTACTGAGCTTTAGTTAAGGAAACACATTTTTCTGACGAAATTACACTCGAAACCTCATTGAAAAGGCCGAGAAGCGGGTTGAATCCAATAAGGTCAAACTAGAACTTACAGCATGTTTGTTCAATGACAAACGTTTTAACATTTCGAACGTGGATGACAAACGTTCTAACATTTCGAGAACGTGTTCTCGTCAGAACATTCTGCTATAGCTTAGGAGGATTTCGTCCTAATTTAATCATACACAGAGAATCATTGAAAACCAATGTTGAGCGAGAGCGTGAAGGCAAAATTTCCATCTGCTTGCGGGTTTTAATTCCACTCTCGCACTTTTTATGGCAGTTTCGAACGTTCCTCTAGATTGGGAGAAAATTTAATCAGATGATGGGCCTTTCCATCTCGTTCCCGCTCTCGCTCACTCAATGCAGCTAGCTTAAGCAGTCGGCCAGAAGCTCCCATATCACATGGTACAGTTTGTGAGCTATATTGGATAGGTGCATCCGTTCGCGCTCTCGTTCTCTTGTGAAATTGCAAACAGAAATAGCTCCCGTTCACATATTAGTATTTTTTGTGAGGTGAGCGGTCGAGCTACCGCTCAATTAAACAGAGCGTTGAGTCACTCGTTCATCCTGTTCATCCACCTCTACTCCACTCACGATCAGTGGTCTATCGTTATCTGCCCCTTTACACAAAGTCCACCGGGCGAGGTTTCCGATCGGGCCCATGAGTGACCCCTCATGATTCACCACTGTTCTCCCTCTCGCTCTGGATATCGACTGCCTCTTCGATGACGAACGGTATAACATCCACACTCAATTCGAGCGCCTCCATCAGCTTTTTCGGTGACCCATATTCTGCTTGGTTTGGTGTCGATTTCTGAGAAGAGCAAATCCTCTTCTATGGGAATAGGAAAGAGAAGGGTGTAGATCTATGCTAATGACTCACTGGACTGCTGATTCTGCTCAAGATCGTGAATAGGCAGTTGGTGTACTAGTTCTTTACCTCAGTTCATGAGGGGATTCCTGCCTCTAATTGTTGTACGGTAATGCTACTTACCGTGAGAGTGCCTGAGAATTTTTAGAAATTTACATTTGAATCATACTTCCCTCTCTGCATTATATAAAATCAGATATACGTCTGTTTGAAAAAGTACTCGAGAGAGTACAGAAGTGACTGCCAAGGAAGCTCATACGAAAAACTTGCCTAAGGTTCAGAAGGAAACTTTCCAGTATTAAATCAAAGAGCTTTGCAGAAAGACCTGAAGAGAACTTCCCTGAAATCTTGAATAATCACTGACGAACCGAAGAAGCAGTCTGCCAAAACATTAAATCAAGAGAGTAATGATATTCATAGCCCATGACACCACATTAAAATTAAAACCATTTTCCAAACCGTTCGCTAGGTACTCTGAGCTAGGACACAAATTCATGAAGGAATTGCCAATTTATTTGATTTCCATCTCACCATGTTTGAAAAGATTTGATCGATAAGAAAACCATCCTGGAAGTTTAGCAGAGAGGTATAACAAAATTTCTAAAAAGTTTTTTGAATATATCAGAGATGTTTTTGAGCATTCTTCCAAAATTCAGAGAATCATCGATTCTTAAAAATTTACCACCTTAGGCTACTAGAAGCTTAGGGAATCAATTTGAATGATTTATCAGAACCACTGAATGTGGAATGTTCAAAGAAATATTGCTGTCAATAAATTAGGTTCGAATGCAATATTTTATATTAACAAAAATTAGGAATGATTACTTTGTACTTATAAAACATACGCTATGTACCTGTTACATTCTGAGAAACTCTTCTGGACAACCTGAAGTACCCCTATATTTCCCCTTCTTATCCACCTGAACATCGATTCTGAACTTCAAGGAAGCTATCTGGCACATCTGAGGAGTTCCAATTAAACTGTTGGGAAGATTTCTTCTGAACTTCTAAGAAGTTCTCTTCTGAATTCCTGAAATTTTTGAGAAATTCCTTCTAAAATTGACAGGTCTGGTAAGATTCTTCCTGAAATTTGGGGAAGTCTTATCCAAAGTTTATTCTTTCTAGACTTCTGTAAGTCCCATTCTTTACCAATATGACAATTTTAACCGGCATTTTGGGAAAGTCCTCTGCAGAATTTCTAGTAAAATTTCTTTACATTTGTTGGAAGTTTCTGCCTGAACTTCTGACTAAACTTTTGGGAAGTTTTTTCCTGAACTGTGGGTAGTGGGGGGCTGTGGTGTTCCTGAATTTCTAAGAAACTATTTTTAAAACTACTTAATTCTGGAATATTTTCTTCTGAATTTGGGAAAAACTCTCTAACACTCCTGAGAAGTTCCAATTAAACTTGTAGGAATTTTTTTTCCGGAATCTCTGGAATATCGTTTCCCTAAAATTCAGCTATGTTCTCTCCTGAACTTCTTGGACGTATCGTCCCGAGTTCTGTCAAAGTTTGTGTCTGAATTTATGTGAAATTATAAGTAGTGCCCTCTCTGGTTAGTTTCTTCCTGAACTTCGGGAAGTTTTTTCCTAAACTTCTGAAAAACCCTTACCTTTAAATTTCTTCCTGTAGCTCTGAGAAGTCCTCTTCAGATTTTCGAGAAAGTTTTTTCCTGAACTTCCGGGAATGTTTGATGATTTTTTTGGGATATTTCTACTTGAACTACTAACACGTTCTCTTTATACTTCTGAGAAGTTTCTGCCTGATCTTCGGAGAAATTTATTTTTCGAGGAAGTCTCTTCCTGAACTATCTAGACTGTATCTTCCTGAAGCTGTATGAAATCCCTTCTGAACTTTTTCGAATATGCCCTAAATTCTGGGTAGTTTCTTTCTATACTTCTACTGTACTTATTCCTTAAACCACTTAACTCGAGGGTAAATTTCCAAATCCCAAGTGCTAATGTATTGAAATTATGCTTTTAGAAACGCAAATCAGAGTTCTAAAATCAATTCCAGCAGCTCATCACTTTTACTGTTGTTCTGAGTCTCCGTGTAGTAACCGACTGGGTTTGAGAGCCAATGTTAGAATTACAAATGTAAAAGTATTCAAACGAGAAAATATTTTTTTTTAAGCGCGAAGTAACGAGTACGCCAAAATGAGCGAGCAATCGTCACAGTCATTACAAAACGCAAGCACCGCAATTGGAAGCATGTGTATTAATTCATTCCAGCTGCCACGCGAATGAAGAGGCCCTGAAGTCAAATCGACGAATGCAACAATGTTGCTGGAAGCCGCAGTCAATATGTGCAACTAACCATGTTTGGAATAACCCCTTCAAATCCTCCCCATCCGAGAGTAAGGGAGGGTGGAGATCGAACGCAGATTACACGCAATCGCGTCACGCGTTAAAGTAGCAGTCCAAGTCGGTGTTGTGACTCGATCTTCGAAGGGAGCGACTTATTTAATTGCTCTCGGCCGCAAAGTGACAGGTTTCGCTTTACGATTGTGTAACAATTTTAATTCGAGCAACTCGTTAGGGTCCGCCGTGGGAAGATGATGGACCTCACTCGGGGTGTAAAGTTATTCGTGAAAATGCACAATTCACAGGTGGAACGAAATTTCGAGCCGCCGTTGCTTCCGTGACAAGTTTCTGCAATTTTCTTGATCAACATCAAATGATATAATCTCCACACTTGAGACGGGGTAATTGCAACTCAAAGTGCGACTGCCTTGGACGATCGCTGACGTCAGCAATTAGCGAGATAAGGTTGAATATCAAACCGACTGCCCTTTTTGAAAGTCAAATGATCTCACACTCGCTCACTCGTAGCAGGCCACTAGCAACCTGTTCACCTCTGACAGGTTCATTCGGCCCAGTGCATTGAATGGGTTGGCGGCCGGCTTCACAAGTGCTTCAAAGTTTCCATAAATAAAAATTCAAATTAGCTCGAGACTGTTGGTTGCTGCGTGTTTTGATAACAGACATCCACCATCCAACCCAACTTAACATATTCCCGAAATGGCAAACCGCGCCGCTCGCAGCAGTTTGGAATTGCGTTTCTAACACGATTTGCACGATTTGAATTAACAAACTCGTGGCCGATTTATGAACTGAACACACCCCTCCCCCCTCTACCAAGAGGTCGGGCTCCGTACAAGTGAGATTTATTATGCGCGTGCGCAGCTTTTTCCACCCGCCCCGTCCCACAGAGATGCTGATATGGTGGAAAAGCTCTAACCATGCCCGAGCAGACTTGAATGCGCCGGGTTCGTTGTTTTATTTCCCTTAATTAGCGAAATTGACAGATTTATTTGCAAACCCCCCTTGGCTACCTGCACGGAAATCTCGAACGGTGCACCACTGCGCTGGCCGAAGCGGAAATGACAGCTTGAATTAAATTGTCATCGGCGGCGGTTGGGACATGGGCAAGGTGAAAGCGGAATGAGGAGGGAGATTAGCTTAAGCGGTGCACTTGTTTATTGGTGCAATTGTCATGTAAACAGTCGGGTTTATTGGAAATTAGGATACTGAATGGGTTGCTCGTTTTCTGATTCAATATTGAGTGATAACCATGCACTCAAAAATTGGTTTGTTGGCATGCTCAATTGACGAAGAGCTAGGGGGTTTGGGCTGAATGGTTCTCAGATTGTTACGAAACTTTGTTTACGCGTAGGGTTTATGGATATATGAACAAAAAACAATATTAAAAAATCAGAGTTGCCAGTTTTCCTACAACATTTTCCACAGTGAAGGAAAATTTCTTGAAGAGCAGGAAAAATACTTTCGAGTCAAGAAATTTTTTTCGGGTAAGAAGCATGTTCTGATAGAAGTTTGAACCCCTACTATAGAGGATATTTGCTCCTTGAGGTCGGTAAAGCATTCTTTGTGATTTGTTATGAAAAATACAGGAGCTTCTAAGTGCTTTATCTTCGAGTTATTTTATCATCACTTTTGTATGGAACCCCATCTCATTGTTCGATTCTGGGCTATGAGAAAGCGGACTCGCTTGCAAGGTGGGCGCTATAGAAGGCGATATTTACGATCGACAAATCGCCATCATTGACCGTCAACAGTCACTCGTCAGCTGACAGCTCGACTCGAGTCGAGTTATTAGTACGAGACACTGAAGACGTCTGCACATTGTAGACGAAATACGCGTATCTGTCTAGATAAGCAAAGGTAGTTGGAATTAAATGGAAAAAACTAATTTTTCTTCTAATTTTATTAGTTAATTAAAAGTTACAAAAAATATTCAAACATATTTAATTAACATTCTTAAAGCCAAAACACATTATAAAACAAAGTGACGTATTCCAAGTTATCCAAACTATCCTTGAGATCAGAACATAGGACCTTCAGTTCTAACAAAAGCTGTCTGGGCTATGCAAAGCTACGATGTGAATTGAAACATATTCATTGAATATTTTGAAGAACAACAGACATTAAGAGATAATCTTCGGATGTTCGAGGTTATCCAAACTTTCCTGGAATTCAAAACATAAAATCTACAGCTGTAGATTTTAAGTTTTGAAATGTAGCTTAACATCTATAGCTTTTTGGACTGAACAAAGTAACAATATTTATTTGACCAAATTAAGTAAGTCTTTTTTGAAGGTCGACCAATATAATAAGATTTCTTGGGATGTTCTAGGTCATCAAAACTGCCCTTAAGTTCAGAATTTCGGATCTATAGTCGTAAAGTTAGCTTTACAATCTATGAAAGGTTATGGCATGCATTCAAACACATCCAGTGAAGCTTCTGTAAGCTCACCAATCATTATAAGATTATCTTGGGATGTTCAGGTTCATAGAAACTGACGTTGAGTACAGAACTCAAGATATAGGCTAGTAACCGTAGCCTTTTGGACTATACAAAGCTACCATAAATATTCAAATATACTCAATTAATATTCTGAAACGTCCACAGACATTATAGGATAACCTTGGTAGTTTCAGGTCATTCAAACTGTCCTTCAAAACTTAAGGTCTTCAATTGTAACAATAGCTTTATGGGCTATGCAAAGTTAGGCTAGTTTATTTGGCATAGAATATCACAAGATTATGTCATAATGTAAGATGGCCATTCAGGCGGGACAGCGTTTGCCTGGGCATCTAGTTTTTTTTTGGTGTATATTTTTCGACTTTATATAGTGAGGCCAGGTCGCTCAATTTGGTTGACTGTGTGATTTTTTTTAACTTTTTACAATCGGCGGTACGAAAATAGTGACTTTAGTGACCATTTTCCGAAAAATAGTGACTTTAGTGACTTTTGGATGCAATAGTGACTTTTAGTGACTAGACTCAATATAGAGACCAAGTCACTAAAAAGTAACCTGCTACCAGCCCTGTAAATCTGTAAGTTTACTATAAGTTTTTTTATCTGAGTTTGTGTGTTTTTTTCTTTCTCAAAAATGTTCAAGTCAAAAGAAAACCAAAAGTTGTATAGTTTTGGTTTTTAGCCAGTTCCGAATTTCAATTAAACGAAAAGTAAAAAATCTCTGCTCATCTTCCCATCCGTTCAATTGTTATTCCTATTGACCTCGAGACGGCCATGAGTAATCGATTCTATCCTCCTAGTTTTAAGATAACTGATGTATATTTATATGGAAATTTGGCTCTGTAAAGTTGATTCGATTGAGCCTGTACAAATAAATGATCTTAAAAACAAAGAAATCCTACCTCCAAGAACCCCCACATTCCAAATGTGGTTATATTTGCATGAATAGTTCCCGAGTTATGAACAATTTTGTGTTTCATTAGTATTGAGCCCCTTCCAGAGGCTCGAAAGGGGTCTTAACCCACCATAGAAACGTTTCTTGCCTTGTTTCATTTGTATGGAAGCCACCTTTTCAGAAAGGGGAGGGCCTTGAGTCACCTTAGAAACATTTGTTGCCTTCGAAAATCTCTACATACCAAATTTGGTTCCATTTGCTTGATTACTTCTCGAGTCATGTAGAAATTGTAATTCATATAATTCATGTAATTCATTTATAATGGAGCCCCCTTCTATGCATGAGGAGGGGTCTCAAATCACCAGAGAAACATTTCTTGCCTCAAAAACTCCCCATGCCAAATTTGGTTCCGTTTGCTTGTTTAGTTTTTGAGTTATGCAGAAATTTGTGTTTCGTTTGTATGGAAGCCTCCCCCTTTCAGATAGGGAAGGAGTGTCAAACCACCCTAGACATTTTTTTCTCCTTTAGAAACTTCCAAATATCAAATCTGATTCCAATTGCTTGATTAGTTCTCGAGTTATGCAGAAATGTATGTTTCGTTTGTACTGGAGCCCCTAATTTTTAGAATGTGAAGGAGTCTCAAACTACCATTGAAACATTTGTTGCCTTCAAAACCTCCACATGCCAAATTGAGTTCCATTTGCCTGATTAGTTCTCAAGTTGTCGAGTTGAAGTCGAGTTGAAATTTGTATTTCTCTTAAATTCTTAAATTACCATAGAAGCATTTCTTGCCTTCAAAAACTCTCACATGCTAAATTTGGTTTCCTTTACTTGATTAGATCTCGAGTTATGTAGAAATTTGTGTTTCATATGTATGGGAGCCCCCCCCCCTCCTTTCCAGAAAGTGGAGGAGTCTCAAACCACTACAGATTTTTTTTCCTCCATCAAAAACCCCAACATGCCAAAATTGGTTCCAAATGCATGATTATTTCTCGAGCTGTGCAGAAAATTGTGTTTGATATGTATGGAAGCCCCCCCTTTCAGATAGAGAAGGGGTCTCGAGTTATCTCAGAAACATTTATTGCCTTCAAAAAGCTCCACATGCCGAATTTGGTTCCATTTGCTTGATTAGTTCTCGAGTTATCCAAAAAAAATTGTGTTTCATATGCATGAGAGCCCTCCTTTTCTGAGAAGGGAGGGGTCTCTTACAATCATAGAAACCTTTTCCGGCCCCAAAATCTTCTTACATAATTTTACGCCGATCGGTTCAGTAGTTTTTGAGTCTGTAAGGGCCGGACAGACACAGACAGAAATTAATTTTTATATATGTATTGGTGATTGAAGCATTGCACAGTGGGCAAGAACTGATGAAAACTAAAGAAAAAATCTGCAACTTTTGTCGCTTTTAAGCGCGGCCTGTGAACAAGGCCGTTTCCGCACGAAAAAATTGTTTGGGGAATCGAATGGAACCAGTATCAATCACCGCACGGATATGGTTGTGGAGTTATAGAGCTTATTTTACCCCACTTCCCCTTGTATTCTCGAATAATTTATAGATATCTTTGCACGGAGAGGCTCAAGATCCACAAAATAGTGCTAGTCCCATGTGAAATTTCCTGGAAAATCGAATAGAGGTTTGTTCAATCACCACACGGCTCGATGAACGAAGATATTTCTGAGTTTACCCCACTTTCTCTGTATTCTAGAATAGTTTATAGATATCTTTGCACGGAAAGGCTCAAAATCAACACAATACTGCAGTCCCACGAAATTTCTGGAAAATCGAATAGAAGCTGTTTCAACTACCGCGCGGCTCTGTGAACGAAGATATGGTTGGTTTTACCTTCACTTCCTTATATTATTGAATAATTTATAGATAAATTAGCTCGAAGTCGGTCAAGAGCAACAAAATAGGACTAGTCCAATGTGAAATTTTCTGGAGAATCGAATAAAAGTTTTTTCAACCACCGCACAGCTCTGGGAACAAAAATATGGCTGATATCACCCTGATTTAACCCATATACCTGAATTATTTATCCCAAGAGGGTAAGAGGAAGTGGGGTAAAACATTTCACATGGGACTAGCACTGTTTTGTCGAACTTGAGTCTCTCCGTGCAAAAATGTCTATACATTATTCAAGAATATAAGGGAAAGTGGGGTAAAATAAGCCTTAGAACTCCACAATCATATCCGTGCGGTAATTAGAACCAATTCCATTCGATTGCTCAGACAATTTCCGCGCTCAAAAGCGACAAAAGTTACAGATTTTTTCCTTAGTTTTCATCAGTTCTTTCCCACTGTGCTTTGAATCGAACAATTTGAACTCCAAGGCAACTTAGTTATTATAATTTTCGGATAACCTGAAAAGTACAGAAATTGATTACAACCGAATCGTCCCGCAATACAAGGGACAATCACGAAGATATGAAATTTGCGACAAACTTCACACAAGCGAATAGTTTTTGAGATCTACACGCTATTTCTAAACAACCCAAAGTGTGAGTACGATTGACTCAAATTCGTCGGAAGTATAACTACTCAAAAGTGAGTAAAGATAGTTCGTAGTGGTAAGATGACAAACAGTCAACATCGGCTTACTCACTTTTGAGTAGTCATATCTTCCGACGAATTTGAGTCAATCGTACTCAAATTTGGGTTGTTTAGAAGTAGCGTGCATAGCGAACACATGACGAAAACTCACAAGCATAGATTGAGCGAAAAAGCAAAAAACAAGCAACACTGTTGAGAAAGCTCTTCCAAAATCTGCATCACGCATCAGTCAGTGGCCAGTGACTGCTGATCGACCCAGCAGATTGCGGAACATTTTCCCACGGCGGCGGCGACAAACAAACACAACACGATCAAACTCACAAGCAGAAGTAGCTGGTGGTGGACGCAAATTGCAAGCAAAATCGACCCCAAAAACGAAAAACACAAGAAAGCGAAAGTCACCACCATCAACATAGGGGACTTACATCAGCGAAAGGGTCTTCCGAACGGGCGGCGGAAGATGCCACCTACTGGCGCTGAAGTACTCCAGCCAACTCCGACTGCCACCACCTCCGCTGCTGGTCAGTGCTGGTCGAGATGGAACTAGAACTCCCGGACCGGCGGCGGCAGTCGAGAATCGAGTCCCCATCGTCCTCGTCGCTGCTGTCCACCACATCGTTGCCCTGGTAACCATGCTTGTTGTGAACGGTGCTGAAGGCGGCGGCTGAGGGGCTGTTGTTGTTATGATCGGTCACCCGATAGTCGTAGTGTTCCCGACCGGTGCAACTTCGGGCAGAGTGAGACAGAAAGAAATGGTAGGTTAGATTGAGGGAATTCACGGGTTTTATGGCGAAATGGGGGGAGAGGTCGGGGTCGGGGTCGTAAATCAAACGCGAAACGAGATGAGCGAGGATGGCCTTGCTGGGGTTTTGAGTTATTCGGTCAGATTTGGGATTACTTTTGGTGTTTGATGTTTCCTTTATGTCAGTACCGACGCACAGTGGGACCAATCTGAAGAAAAGACGGTCAAAAACATTTTCACCCTTGTGTCATCATTTTATCGACTAGGCGTCTAAAGAAGAGTTGCTCAAAATATTATTCCGCATCTTTTGAAAAAAAACACGCCTAACATTTCATAAGGGCTTAACTACACCTTCAAATTCTAACTTTTTCCAGCTACGAGATAACGGGTTGTGGTCTTCGACAAAGTTGTAGAGCAAGTAATTTTAAGAAAAGTTGCTCAAGACACTATGTTTCTAGAGTCTATCGTTGAAGAGATATAAACGGGTTTCTTTCAGCACTACCTCAAACACTGGGTTTTTAAGATAATTAGTACCTTGTTCAAATTTGACGATTTTAATATGTTCTAAGACCACATTTGGATATATGGTGATTGAAGTGTCTGTGTGGCGTCATAATCAACCGTTTCAAAAAAGGTGGGCGGGTCATGGCGGGATCTAAAACAGGTTGTATTTGAAAGATTACCCGACTAGAAGAGCATAACAAAAATTTAACAGAAAACTAACAAATTGTGATATGTAGAACTTGTTTTGTTAAAATTTGTTTCAAGCATACCACCCAAAAAACATTGTAACAAAATCTATCAAACGTTATTAGAAAACGCTCCTCTTGTTTGTGTATATTTATAACAAAAGTTTAACAGAATTTGATTTTTTTTTATCTCTACAAAATTTATGTATTCGACGTAATTTTTAGTTTCTCGTGTATGGTTTAAGCACGTTGCTCTGTTTTTGAAAATCGCCATCAATTAATGTTGGCTACTTTTAAGATAACTTCGATTTAACTCTCCACTATTTAAAATAGATCATATCAGCCATTGCGTTCTCAGTTATGACCAAAATACTATTTTAGGACAGGAAACTTTCTCCTACTGATATCATATTGATTTTTTTGTATGCTTTTCTGCAATTTCTAATCAAGAAAAAACATACAAACATTTCTATATGGTCAAGGTTTTTATTTAACATTTTGTTGTAAACATATCCAGCTACAATATCTTTCTAATCTATTTATGTTGTTGGTTTACAAAGTGAAATATTTTTTATTCGTCCTTGCCCTTTCTTATATGATATTTCAACATTTACACATAATCGGAGAGTATCATTGACGCGAAAATGAGTTTCCAAGATCATTAAATTTATAGAACTAAAGTATATTCTCTTCTAGTGCGTTTTGCCGAACATTGTCGTTACCAAGGAGATTCGACTGGAGTTGCTGGAATAAAATGTAGGATTGTCGTATTCTATCCCGACCAGAAGGAAACAACAAAATTATATCAAGTTTTGTTATTCAGTTACGTTACTTTTTTATAACAGAGATTGTTAGAATACAGATCGCGGATGTTGTTAAAATAACAGAAATTGTAACAAAAAATCCTCAAGGTATAGCAAAATTATAGCAAAGTAAGATAAGATATAACATAAACCGAACCAATTTTGTAACGGTTGTGTTACGATGTAGCAAAATCCTATCAACGAATGTTATAGTTAATTTGCTTAGAATTCTTGCGTAGATTCCCGACCAAGAAGGGTATAACTTGTAAATATAAAAAAAATTATAACAAAATTTGTTATGACTAACTGATTATGATATAAATGTGTTAGAGACGTTTTCATCTGAATAAGTGTGTAACATACTTATAACAAATTAAGATATAATGTCCCACGAGGTACAATCTACGCAAAGAATTCTTGATAAATTAGTCATAACACTTGTTGATAGGATTTTGCTACATCGTAACAAAACTGTTACAAAGTTTGTTTTGTAAATGTTATATCTTTATCTTACTTTGCTACAATTTTGTTGTCCCTTCGGGATTTTTGTTGCAATTTCTGTTATTTTAACAACATCCTCGATCTAAATTCTAACAATCTCTTGTTATAAATCATCTGTTATGAAAAGTGAGCATGACAGCTGACATACACAAAACTTGATATAGCTATTTTGTTGTTTCCTTTAGTCAGATTGTACTCGTGGGACACTATATCTTAATTTGTTATAAGTATGTTACACAATTATTCAGATGAAAACGTCTTTAACACATTTATATCATAATCAGTTAGTCATAACAAGGTTTGTTATAATTTTGTTATTTTTATGTTATACCCGTCTGGTCGGGATGGCTCAAGTGATTTCATATTACGGGAAAAAGTAATTTGATCTCTCGCGTAATATCATATTTTTATTGATTCCGAATTCCAAAGTAAATTTTAGTATATGTTCACGACGAACTTGTAGTCTGTGACGCTATGTGCTGATTTACTTTTATTAAAATCAAACGTGTT